>UELW01000117.1:163000-695500 GCA_900490495.1 Danionella dracula
CATAGTAGAGCGTCCAAATGGCTTCCACGTGGCTTTCTTTTCTTAAGAACCTACCCAAATCTTGTCATTAAAAAAGTGATCAGTTGATGAGGATTCCGCACATTTTGTCACATTTTCACATTGCAATGGATGAGTATATTACATAGTATATAGTTAATTTTCATCATGATGCTTAAAATCATTAAAAGATTAAAATAGTTGAAAGAATACTGAGGAAATCATGGAGCTTAAAAACGCAGGATAATAATTGAATTAGGTAAATGTTTAGGCTAATAAGTGAGGGAACCTACCTGTTAGAAATCATGGGCACAGGATAGCACAAGCAAAACTTTTGATGGGTAGTGTTTGAGTAAAGTATATTTGGCCTGAACCCTCATGTTTATATGATCATGTTTTCTTCTTTTTTTTCAGCTGTCACAAGCAGCAGGAGTCTCTGCTCAGCTCCGCCAGTGGCTACAGCAACTACAGAGGGGTTCTCAACTGGTGTGTGGTCATGCTGGTTAGTGCTCATCTGCTCAAGGCCGAATGATTGGGGACAAACTACTGAGCCATGGTGTAAACTACTGAGCCATTGCGGCACTGGAGTTGGACCTCAAATTAAACGTTCCCAGCAGAGCTCTGGAAATTAAGGTTTTAATAAAGCATTAGCGAGGATAACTGCAATCAAATTTATTTTCAAAATCAGACATTTTGTACAGATAAATGCAACAGAAATAAACTATTCACCCTAGGAAAACAGAACGACAACAGCAAACATGAACTAAAAGCATTTTTTCTGTAAAGAATCTAGAATAAATATTAATACTAGAATGACACTAACAAAGAACCATGAAGAACTAAAGCAGCAGGGAGCATGGCAGCCTCTAAAGCCAGGAGACGTAAATTTTTAATTTATTTTAAATAATAGTAAGTTTTTTCTGTATTTTGACACTTGTGTTGCAATCTGAGATAAAACAGGTGCCGGTGTGTCCCGCACGCCTGCCGAAGGTTGCTTTTATTATCAAAAATACATGGTTAGTGACATGTTTTTGTCTATATAGTGTCTGTGCTGAGTTTGTGCGGGTCAGACTTGTCCTGTTCGTGTTTTGAATAAAAATTAAAAGTGAGTGATTACAACCCGTAGCTCATGGTACTTTAGCTCATAGTAGTAGCTCATAGTCAGGACTGAAAAGTAAAGGTTCTCTTGGTTTGAATCCCACATTAAATGATGTTACATTTTCTTGTTTTTCCAAGTTTGTTTTCTTTACTCTTTACTTTACTCTTTACTTTTTAAGGACTTTGTGCCTTGTTCATCTTTGTGAGTTATTGAACTGCTTCAGCCTCGTGCTGTGCTAGCTCTTCTCGTATCTCCTGATGTTGTTGTGTGACGTCTTTTCTGTTTTCACGAGTTCGCTTACATAGAATTAGCCCAGAAAATGCAAGCGTATGTGGCGAGATTAAGATAAGCATACTGGGCGAGCTGTCCACGGGAGGGCCTCGAGGTGAGAAGCGATCCTGGCCCGAGAACCCCCCCCATGAGATGTGGAGACAGGGGTGGCGGAGGGAATTTTGCATTTCATCTGCGAATTGGAAGTGGAGTGGTTATGGTTTTATCTCTTGAGCGAGCAGAGGGATTGGAAACACCTGGAGATTTTTCGCTAATTATCTGATCGCTCCTCCCAAAATTTCACGGAACTTTACTAAGAACTTTCTTTGAAATAGTCCTTGCTTCTCTCTGCCCTGATCTACAGCTTGAGGATCTCCAGTGGATCACCTCATGACTTTTCGGCTCTACGTACCCAGTGGCATAACTCTTTGCTAAGGTTTTATTTTCCCAGCTCTGCTGGACTCTCCATTTGTGCAAGACTTTTTCGTCTCTCAGGAGAGAAGTACTTTGGTCACTTTACCAAGACCTTGGTAATTGTATGTATGTTATTTTTGCCGCTGGCGATACCTCCAGATCCTTGGCTCCTCTTGCCCCAACAGCGAAGTATACCTACGTTCTGTCCACATGTGAGTCCTCTATGAGGGACAACCGGCTGAATCTTTTATGACCACAGGCACCGGAGGGCCAAGCAGTTCCCCGAAAGGCTAACTCTCGAAAACTAATGCTCTAGCTCAGGGGTCGGCAACCCAAAATGTTGAAAGAGACATATTGGACCAAAAAAACAAAAACAAATGGGTCTGGAGCCGCAAAAAATTAAAAGCCTTGTATAAGCCTTATAATGAAGGTAACACATGCTTTATGTATCTATATTAGCCTACTATAAAAATGACTAAGTTTGCTACGAATACATAATGAGCCTTCATGATTAAATGTTTATTTTCCCTGCAGTGAATCCTGTAGAGAACGACGCACCACGTGACTACTCTGTTGTACATTACAATATTAATGAATTATGTTTCATTGCTTTGATGAAATGAGAGAAATGCAATAAAGAAATCGAATTTTTGATGTCATTTTTATTTTGAGGATTCACAAAAACAACACCAAAATGGAACGTGCACAACGTGCCCCTAACTGGGCAACAAACAATGCGAAAAAACGCAGCATACATTTATAAAAATAAAACAGCAGCCTTTTGAAAAGAAGTATATAAAATCACAGCCACTTTGTTACTAAATACGTGCATGCCTTCCCTGGAAATGTCTTTCCACTTTACTCTTGTTATTAGACAACTTCCCAATTCAGAGCAAACATTCAGGCAATCTTTCCACATCGGCAATGAATGTAAAGGATTCGGTCCAAGAACCGTTGAATCCTCAGTTATGTTTCTCTTTTTCTCTTTGGGATCCATGTCCCACCACACAGTCGCTGGTTTGTTTACAGCAGCCACCTACCTGGCATCCCACCCCGCTGATAGAAACGTGTGTCGCGGGTGATGACGCAAATCGTCGCTGACAGAAATGTTGAAATTAAATATTTATTCTACACTCTTTTACAGCATTGGAAAACGTTAAGAATGTTTGTCCTCCTATAGAAACCATATTAAACAAAAAACATATTTACCTTTTTCCTTTTATTTTTTTCATTTTTGAAAAAGCTCCAGGGAGCCACTAGGGCAGCGCTAAAGAGCCACATGCGGCTCCAGAGCCACGGGTTGCCGACCCCTGCTCTAGCTAGTTCCATCTATGCTATCTTCCCTCTGAAAGACCTTTCCCCAGTGGTTCAAGGCACACTTTCTGTAGGTCCCTCAGTGAAACCTTACTTGTATTAAATTGCCGGAAGTTCCAAGTCAAGCCTTCGAGGTGGCGAGAATTGCCTCCGCATCTCTCTCTTCAGCTCAGGGATTGATGCTCCCTTCACTGGTTCAAGTCAGTATAAGAGAGTGTTTTGACCGACTAACCATTAAAAGTTAAGTCTATAGTTAAGGCCAGGGCGAAGGAAGGGCCGCTCGGTGCCGGACTATTGATGTGCTTACCTGGCCATCGGCCTAGACGTAAGGACCTAGGTTGTGGCATTTTATAGGGTGTTCCCATAGTTGGGATCGACTTAAGGGGTACGTAATGGTTACTTTCGTAACCCTCGTTCCCCGAATAGGGAACGAAGACTTATATCCACAACCGTAAGCCTAGGGGGTGAGTACGGCTCCAGCTTCACAACAAGAAAAGTGTCACCCTTGCGTCCGCTAACGTGACCATCAGCGTGTTCGCTGATTGGCATTTTGAAAGAGTATGGAAAGAGTAGAGGGGTCCTAGCGGAGCTTCCCATAGTCAGTGTCAAAACATAAACCAGTCACTCTGCGCCTTGTCAAAAAGAAGCAGGTTCAATTAAGAATCTTACAGATTACACACCTATAGAGGTAAATGCTAGTTGTTTAAACATTTCAGACTTTCAGAATTCAATAACAAAAAATGGTGGATGTTCATATGTGTGCATTTCCCGTCCTCATTCAGAATGCAATTCCTATTGCAGAGTGGTATTACTGGGACTGCATGAGCATATATTTAAAAAGTATTTATTTATTTATTATTGTTATGAACCTGTTAATAAAATATAAAATCCACTATTCATATTGCCATCATTATATTGCCAACTTTCAGATATACAGGAACTTTGGTACAGACACATGTTAATGCAACAACTAAGGTGCGCAAATCAACATTTCCTTTCTGTTCACTTAGTTTTATGTTTTGTAAAACAGTTAAATCAAGAGTAAAAATGGACAAGGAAGAATATAGACCAGGTTAGAATAAAACTCAATTTTATCATTGATATTCAAATCTTTTTAACCATCAATCTAAACAAATCAAGCCTTTATATATTGGCTCTTAAATCATTTTATGAATAAAATAAATGCATAAATATGCTTAAAACCAAACTCATCTCAATGTATTGTTCTGGTTCATTAATGTTATTGGGCATATTTAGATTAGTTTACAATGGGTAGATTGTTATATTTCAGTTTCCCTTGGTGAAGTTTGATGAAGAGCTTCACAAAATGAACGTATTAAAATGGCTTTGTTGAAAGAGTGCAACTATAAGCAGCTTTTATTTAACAGACAAAGTTGTTGAACAAAGAAAATAGGGGGAGTTGAAACTTTTACAAAAAGTACAAAACGTTTTTTTACAAAACGTTATGCTGTTGCAAATAATACGTGTACAACATGTACAATCATAACTACCTATACAATAGATGAATAAACGCGATGAACACAACAATACAATTGGCATCTGCCTTATGTAGCAGACAGACTTGAGGATTTGTGTGAAAGGAAACGCTATCAAAGTTATCAAATTGTGAAACAGGAATGTAAGCTTGACGACGTGTCACTTTGTCACAAAATTCAAATAGTGTTGCTTTAAAACCAAAGTCCACTGAATGAAACAGAAACTTTCACACAACGTGTTTACAGGTAAGCTTCTCTTACACTGTATGATTTCTAATGTAGACGTACTGTTTTATTAATTATTTATTTGTTATAGGTGTATTTGTGTAAAATGGCAATAGAAGGTCTGGTCGTGATCTTTGCTTTTTGACGTGCAAGCCTTGCACATTAGCGTGTAATGTTAGTAACATCCTGTAGGGCGCATTCCACATGATTGTTGAATGCTGTAGTTTAAGCATGTTTAGGATTTGAGGGAAGATAAAATGCAAAGAGTCTCCATGTGTCTTCTGAAACCAGATTTCCTTATAGGGTTATAAAAGTCATGTAGTGTATGCTCGGCTTGATGTATGAAGGATGCATGGAGGTAAAATTGCAAAAAAATGTAATGTATTTCAGCCTAGCACAAGTAAAAAATCAATGAACACAGGACAGTTGGAAAAGCACCCGGTGTAAAAGCCAGAAGTGCTGCTCATAAATAAAAGTGATCTTTCCAAGTTTTCTCTGATGGCAGACATACAATTGAGCCATTTCTGACAAATAAATTCATTCTTTGTTAATCCAAACAAAAGGTTAGGCTCCGGACAACCGAAGGCTCACTTTTCTGGCATTGTTTGTCCAGTGCCGGTCTGCAGCTCTCACACTTCCGGGTCAAACCTGTTCCTGTTTTGTCGAAGAGAGGCGCTGTAGTAAGGATTCATATGATTGGTCAGTGGGTGGGGCTTGGCAGGGGATAAGGAAAATAAGTTGTTTCAGCTCAGAAAAAAGCAATAAAGGATTGGTCAAACATACATGAACTTTAATGAGGGAACAACCCTTCAAGATGCCAGAAATGTAAGAAAAGTCACGTTATCTTTACATGTCACTTTTAAGGTTTGTGTGCACTTTTCCTTGTGTTCGTTTTACTGGAGTTCCCCTTACGGATTTGTGCCTAATTCTGATCCTGTAAGTACAGTGGTGTACTTCAGCACCTAAACATGCTTTGCCCCAGTGACATTTACCTTCCTTTTACTTTCCTCAAGTAAACTTTGATTCACATTTCAAAACACATGTCAAAGACTGCAACCATGGCTTCTCAGAAAAGACCTGAAAGTAAATATTACATGGCATGCCTATATTAATGCATAAACAACACAAAACCACAATTTTACAAGTCTGTTGGCCCTGTTACAATCATACGTTGTGTCCTTGAGGGACCTCAGTAACTCAGACTTCCAATCGCTGTCAACAGCACTCTCAGCTAAAGCTGATCACACAGCGCCTCCATCCAGCGATGAAGTGTCAGTCAGAAGATGAAGCTGTCCTTCACGCGGCTGAGAGTTGTAATCAACCCTAGAAGAGATTTTAATGAAATGTCAAAGAAACTTCCTCTAAAAATAAACTTCTATTTCAACCAGAAATTCACAGATGCAGCTTCAAAGCTTGGCAAGCAAATCAGAAGCAAATTAATCCTGGGGTGTTAAGCCTTCTCTCTCCAGGATTGAGCTTTTACCATCCCTTGTGTGTTTTACATCCCTTAACCATATTACAGAGAGTGTAAAAATGCTTTGAATCTGTTAAAAGTCGCTTATGAAAGAAAGATGGAAAGCTGCTTCGGAGAGATTGGAGACGGGGATCAAACTCTGGAGCAGCTGATAAATAAATGTTGATTGAAAGAAACTCTTTTTGAGTGATTCAGGACTCGTTGACTCGTTGATCCAGGGAACTGAGACACTGCAATAATGTTAAAAAGATGCCTTGTGTATTAATACAAATATCTGCATGTTGGTCTGTCGAATACAACAAATGGTAGACCAACAGGTCTTTTGTTATATAGAAAAAAGAATCTATCTGCAATGATATCTGTACTAGAAAGTATTTGTTGGTGATGTAAAGAGTGGGTCAAGCTCTTTTATAAGGTATTGAAACCCCATATCACAGACATGTGAAAGCAGCTGTATATCTTTAGCAACGTACATCCCTATGACATTTATTTTTATGCGTCTCTGAATTAGTTTGGTATGACTGATTGAAAGTGTTTTTCGCTGTTTGTGTGACTCCTCATGCAGACGGAGCTGAGATGATGCCACAGTTGTATGCTCATGTCTGATGTGTTGCATAGTTAAATCTGGTAAAACAGTTCTTGCACTCCGTGACATTTTTGTTTACCATTCTTTTTCCATCTTTGTTGTACTTGACAGCAAAGCCAATATGTTTTTAAAGATTTAAAAATCGACAGTTAGGCTTTTGGATATTTACACAAGCGAGCAGTACATTGATTGTATATTTGCTCGCAGAAATGTGTTTCTCTGACAAAGGCATGTTCCCCACCGTAAAAGGTCGTTCACTCACTCAGCTTCTCTGCAGGTCACACCTCTGCTGTTTAACAGTGATGCCAGGCCACACGGGGGTGCTAAACGTCAGATTGCATCTGACACTAACTTGTAAACAAATACGTTTACAAGTTTAACAAGTAAACGTTTTTGCTGGCAAGGAAATCTGGGATCAATATATTTGGCTGTAGATGTTTAGCTGGCAAATAAACAATGGGTATAGCTCCAGCAGCTCCTCTGCAAAGAGTTTACTGTTTTGTACCTCTCTTGTATATAGTAACTATTTGAAATCACACAGGAGAAATTTGTGCTATCGACATATATGTTTAGGAGCACCTTAGACAGGGCCGGTTCATGTCTTTATTGGGTCCTGAAGGAGATTCTTTGAGGCTAACTTGTACAAGCATTATTACTGTTTCAATTAAAACACCATTTTCTCAATATAAGTATTTACACATTTGTTACAACGGTCTGTCTTTTTTACAACAAACTTTATCCTTCTACAATATCTTTGCAATTTAGGATTTAATTTAATAGAGTAATAATAACTCAATCAGATGAACCTGTCACTAAACTGTTCAAAGATACATTTGAGCTGAGAAAAAGTCATATTAACAGTAGAAAACTGTAGAATTAATCAAATACAATGAAATAATTATCATGAATAACGTTAAGAACAATTGTAAATTGTAAAGATTTTTAGTTATATATGTGAAGGCTTTTTGTGGATGCATTTTATAACTTTCACCCTGACTTTCCTTTCAAATATGCGGCTAAGCTCATGCTTTTCACATACTCGCATAATGAAATGTCTTTCTGAGCTTACAGGGACATAATATGGTCATCAGGAAAGGAAAAAATGTTTGTCACTATTAAACTGCATGAGCTGTATATATATTAAAATATACTTACTCAAATGATTATGTTTACAAACAATACATTATATCTGCCTCATAAAATAATAAAGAAATTTACCAACAAGGCATCCAGAATCAAAGATTTTGTTAGACCAGGTTTATCAGTTTCAGGAACCTTGTCCATTTAAAAAAAAAAAACGTTGCATATATTTATTTATAACATTTATTTATAATATATGCAGCGTTACTTATTCCTTCTATAAAATCACTTGTTGTAATTGAGGGATTTGTTCCAAGGATCACAGAATGAATTATTTGGTTGTGAAAAGGTCACCTGTTGTTATCTCTCTTTATCTCAGGATGATATTCTGCTCTCGACTTTGAGCTCTATAATAACTTTCTCATAGATGTTGTTCAAAGATCACCAGAGATACATCAGCTACTATACTCTCTCAGATCGAGGGAAAGGGTTGTTTTGTCTTTCCGGCCATTTATGGCTTGCTATTGCAGCAAGTTGATGAAATGAATCTTAATGTTTTATTCCAATCAACAACACAGCAGACCGTCAGTTACCTTTCAGCTTGGGTGGCATACATTTTTACTGGCAGTCATGTTCTGTTTGTCTTGCCCCATTCACTTTCACATTCTCTCTATGCTTTTCTGCGTCTCCCATCATACTTCACCTCTCCACTCAAGCAATCACCCAAAAATATAGTTTTAACTGTTAATTATAAAAGTTCTCAAATGTTAACATCATTTAACATGTTCAGGAGGTCCAGAAGATTAAAGTCACATCCGGTCAGATTAGGAGACCTTTAACTGTCACCTTTATCCTGTCCAACCAGCGTGAAAGAAAACATTATACATGTTATTGCTCCCTGTCATTCATTTATGAATTGTTGTTGCTTTTCTCTCTCTTTTATGTGTTTACAGGTTCTGTCTAACGCTCGGCTGGTCCTGGAGAACTTGATAAAGTCAGTATAATTGAAATGTTGTTTTTTTTTTTTTTTTGAAATATTTATTCAATTATGGATTTTTGACTAACAATGGGAGTTAGACGAGAAAGACTGTTGCCTATGCATTTTCTGTATAAGAAAATAAACATAGCAAAAGGCTCTTCAGTGACCAGTAAAAAATTAACAACAATTGTTCATTTTAGAATTGCAAAATATAAATCTATTCTTTTCAAATGCTTCTTTCTATAGTTGGTCTTAAATGTACAAAATAAATCAAATGGAGGACTCGTCAAGGATTAGTTAAAAAAAACATTCTAAGATTATACAGCATTAATTTTAAAACCCCTATTTACTTAAATATGATTTTTTAAAACATACATCTTACTTGTGATTGTAAATCTCTCAGTTTCTCAGTACATGACCCCTTCAAATGAGACCGATGTTACCGTACTTAGTGAGCAGAGGCTTCATGTCTAACAGATTCGCACACATACCTATTTTTTGTCATAGTTACACACTTCTTTTTCCGCCCATCCTTTTACAATTATCACATGATGTGCATGACGGCCTACGATAAACAGAAAAGGTCACAAAAACCACCACTCTAAATGGAATTCCACCAACCACCAAATGAACACCAAATACTGCTTGAAACTCAGAATTGTGGCATTATTGCAATTATTTTGCCATTGAAATATAATGTTTTGCTATTTAAAAAGTAAATGAAGGAAAAAAGTTTTACCATTTTAAATAAATGTGTTGAAAAAAAATTACATTTCTTGTTAATCTAGTGTCTACTTACATCTCGTGGTGATGTTTCAGGGTTTTTTGGAGCCTTTACTTACCCTAAAGTTCAGCTAGAATTAGCCTTTACAAGCTCCCAGTGTGTGGCTGAATGACCCCTCCTGGAAAACTTTTCATAATGGATTTGTAACAAATCTAATGAATTTTACATTTTTGTAAGCTTGTTCTAGCTCTTCATAAGGAGCCTGTGTTGCCTGCTTACTCTCTGTGTTTAAAGCTCTCACACTTGGATAGTAATCCACTTCAGTAAAGATTTTTTTAATTCTTTGTAACATATGCAAAGGGCTAAAAAGGTGATTTATTCTAAATATTCATTATCAACACATTCTTCGAGATGCATCAGAGTGTTCTGGCTGCTAGAGGCTGAATCCAGAAATGAGCATTTTCTCATTAACAGCGATGTTAAAAATGGGCAACTTTTGAACTAAAAAAAAACATGTTTCCACTACGTTAGGATTCTTTATGTATATTAAGGATGAGGCTTCTCAAGGGACACTGAAGTCCCTTCTCATCATTTCCGACCCCCAAAATTAAATCTTTTTGCCTATTTTTGACTCTCCAGTATGTGATGGTTTGTCTACGAGGAGGTGGGTAATTTACTTAAACTCCAAGCCTCATTTTCTTTCTGCTAAATGATGTCACACACGCTGCATCCACGTTACATACAGTCAAAGGTTATAATACTTAGAAACACCTCATGCTTTTAACCAAAATGAAAGTTGAAGAAAAGAAAGTTTTTTCTCTGTGTCAATTAATCGCATGATGTATGTGGTTTCTATCAGGTATGGCATCCTAGTGGACCCCATCCAAATTCTATCCCTCTTCCTGAAGGACCCATATAGATGGCCTGCTCTGTGCCTAATTATTGGTGAGCTCAAATGCACATTCTTAAACTCTGTGTGTTCTATATCAAAGATCAAGCACAAAATACCCTGTTCAGTACCCTGTCTGAACACTGCTCAGTATCACATGGTTTAGATGTGCTAAAATTACAGTGTACTTAAAAAAAATTCATAATTTTAGCTTTGATCTTTTGGGTAAACATGGGTGCTTTCTGATAAATATTTATCATGAGTTGTAAATGAAACTGTATCCTCTGAAAGCAAGACCTCAGTTCAGTTTTCATCAGTTTCTAAATGTCACTTCCACGCTTAAAGCGTACTGTTGTTCTTTCTCTGTCAGTACTTTTTAATTATTAATTTCAGCTTTTAAATGCTATTCTGTAGGTAGCGTCAGTATGATTCCCTGGCTCATGCTGTTTCGAAAGCACCCAATGACGACGTTGAGATTGCTTGTTTAACATTGTATGTGAAAATTAAACCTAGAGGTAGATTTAGCTATAGCAATCATATTTAAAGAGACAAGATGATGAGTAGACTTCATTCAGAGTTACTGGTTTATTTTTGATGAGAATTTAATCAGAAACTTTGCACTGAAAGTGTTCTTTTGAGTGTTCATGATATAGTACTAATCAAAATAAGTTTTTAATCTGCAATGAAAACACCATTTCAAATCCTGTCATCTCCTATATTACTCATATCATCTACACTTCATCTCAGCAGAATGTCCGGTGGGATAATCTCTCACTCATTGGTTGACAATGCTCTGAGGGAGGTGGGCTTAAGGGAAGTTTAGTTATGTCAAATGGCCTAGAACTTATTTTAAAGTTGTAAAATGAAGTTATTTCTGGAATTTAGCCTTTTAATTAAAACACTGATGAGCTACAGGGACTGGAGGATTTTTTTGTTCATTGTGTGGAGGGAAAACATGGCATTGTGATCATTTGCTTTGTTTATTAGGGGCCAAGCCCCAGAAGAGCGATATCACCTAAAATAATGTGTACATTCAAATTTTTATTCCTACTTTCTATTAATGCAAATAAAATTTTGTAAAAATGTTTTATGTTTTCTCTGGAATGAAAGACTAACAAAAATGGAAGAGGAACTACTTTCAGCAGATCACACCTACAAAAAAAGAAATCTGACAGAAAAAAATGCATCAATGTATAAACATGTGCTCAAATCATTAATGCACCTTTAATCTGTTTGATTTTTAGCTTCCAACCTGTTTATCTTGGCAGCTCTTTACACAGAGAGGAGACTGGCTATGGTGAGTTTCAAATATTCAGTGTTAAATAAAGACAGTTTTAGAAACTCACCACTAATCACAAAAACCTCTCTAAGAATAAATTTTATACATGTTTTAATTGCATAATTTAGGTTATGACTAAATCCACTCAATGAAAAACAAGCACAAACACAAAATACCCACAATGTAAAAAACTCTATAACAAGAAAATCAAAAACCAAGCAGGTAAATGCTGAAACCAATAAAAATAGAAAAAACAGATTGAGGAACAAAGCCTTTAACAGTGGCTTTGTTTACACTGCAGGCAATGAAGCTCATCTGATTCTTTCACCTTTTATTAAACATTTGTTAAGTTCTGACCCAAATTCTATTCGTGTGTTAGACGTATCCTAGAACATACATTACACTTGCTTAAAGATGGTCGTTTTAGTGCAAAGTGGCCAAGATGGTCAAAAGCAAAATAAGCTTTTATGATGTATGCAATCTTGGGAGAAAGAGAATAGAGCATTTGTTTCAGTGCGAGTGTGCCATTGTACATTGACATTGTATGTTTTTACATTTCTTGGGATTTGAACATGTTGTGCTTTCACAAACACTTCCCACATGATGTCATTAAACTGCTGCTGACTTCATACTGAATTGTCAGAGTTAACATTGAGTTATTCAACATGTGAATGAGGCCTGAATCTCCAAATATCCCCTTCCATGAGTTTTTTTCTGTTTACACTATCAAATAACATATCCAATCTGTATCACATATAAATGAAAAAATCTAAATTGCGTAGCTTTTAGCTGGCAGTGTAAACAAGACCAAAGACGCAAGCGACTGAACATATAAATCTTGTGTGCTCACAGGCAGTTTTTTTTTAAAGCTTTACCTCCCAACACAGATTTGACTAGGAAGAGATTTTTCATTTCATTATAGCTATTAAAATGAGTAAAACATTAGAATTAGAATATTAAAGTTTAAATTAAGATTGCTTCTGGCGTTGAAAAAAGTGTAAGTTCACATTCCAGTTCTTGAGCTCTACATAGCACACTCAAGCAATCAGCAGATTGTCAGTATTTTTTTGTTTAGCTCTTTTTTCATTTGCTTTTTTTTTTTCAACAAAAACATTTTACTTAAAATTCACTTAGTATTGCAAAATAATTGAGGAAAAGAAATGTGGTGCGCTTGCTGTCCGTGGATTGTCCCTTGAGACAGGAGAAAAAATAACAATAAAATATATATTTTCATTTAATAGGTTAAGTTGGTCAATTGCAGTTAACCGTAAGTTGTTCAAAAACACAGAGAAGTGGTGCAAAAATGTTTAATCTCCCAAAACTACAAAACAGCAGCACTCTTACCCTGTCTTTTAAAAATGGTATCTGAGGAAACTAGGGCTTTATTGTAACTTGATTCTGCAATGCTAGGCATTTAACTAAATAAAATGTTATTTTTGGGGCCGCTCACAGGAGATAGATACAGGTGAAGGGAGCATCCAACAATATAATGAGAACACAAGCTGTACATAAGAGAACACATCACAGGAGAACACACGACTGCCGCAAAGAAAACAAACAATAGCCATGTGCTCCAGAAAGACAGAAATATTTATAAACAAAGATCCAAAACAACATTTACAGCTCTATCAGAGAAAAGATAAAGTATAGATCATTCCTGTGTAACTGGTCATCTTCAGGGCTCAATCTCAGAGAGAACAGGAGCAGTGCTGATCTGGATTAATTTAGCAGCCCTGCTTCTCGTCCCTTCAGGAACCGTCCTCGGCCTGTCCTCAATAACCCCAGGTGAGCTCTTCAATCCACACCTGCACAGAATGTCCTCATCGACCTGCTCTCGGCTGGTTTCTCATGTGTTTCAGTGGGAGGTGTGGTGGCTCTGAGCGTCTTCACCATCCTCTTCCTCAAGATCTTCTCCTACAGCGATGTTAATAGATGGTGTCGAGAGCTGAGACAAGCCAAAGCCCGAGCCCTGTCTCGCTCACTCTCCTGTGAGAGCGCATGTTTATGGTCAAAGAGCCAGTATGAGTGGACCCTCTCTTCTCTTGCTTCAGATGTTCATGTGTCTTTCCTCCTGTAGGTCCGGCTCCATCTGTGCACAAACCCAATGGAGTGACTGGACACTTTCATGTGAGCTATCCAGGAAACCTCACACACAGAGGTACAGCATTAACACACAAATACACTTACTGTAGAAGCATGATGTGATCCAGAGCTTTTAGATTCATTAATAGCTTAAATAAAGAAAGACACATTCAGACAAGAACCTTGTGGTATTATGAACCTACTATTCAACTCTTTAAGAGCTCAGAATAAGAAACCTTTTTTTACCCATAAAAGTAAAACTTTAGTTTTTTACAAAACATCACTGATCATCTCACACAAAGTTCAGGAAGTAAACACTTTATTGCGAGAATGACCATAATAGAAGTGGAAATCCCATAACATAACAAAATGAAATGAAAGCTAAACAAAAAACACAACGTACAAAACAGTGCCACATAAAAGCAGTGTTATATGTTATATAAAAAAAAAAAACACTAGTTTGAAATTAAATGTAGATCTGTAATGAATATAATTTGGCCATATTTTGCAGACATGTATTATTTTATTTTTGCTCCGACTCTGTGCTACGAGCTGAACTTCCCTCGGTCTCCACGGATACGGAAGCGATTCCTGCTTCGTCGCCTGCTGGAGATGGTGAGAAATAATCCCTGCTCTAATAATAGATCATTTACATTTCATTTAATGCTATTTCTCCCTGCAGCTGTTTCTCATGCAACTAATGTTTGCTTTAATTCAGCAGGTAAGCTCGTCAATCCTCAAAAAGCGGACTTGTTTTTATACAAGCTTTGGTAAATTAAACAGCTTAGACCAAGAACTGTTGTTTTAGTGTTAACACCGTCTTTTTGTCATGTAGTGGATGGTTCCAACGATTCAGAACTCCATGAAACCATTTCAGGTGAAACTGACTGTTGATTGATTAATTCATCAACCTGCCAGTACTGATCAAAGAGAATATAATGTGAATAAAAATATAAATCTTCAAATTTCACATTAAATTGTTTAAAGTTTTATTATTTGATTTGGCAGAATCTAGCATACTTTTACGGAAAAAAAACGAATAAAATAAAAGTCTCCTGTGTTTGCTCTGTCTGATCAGGACATGGATTTCACTAGAATCGTGGAGCGGCTGCTGAAACTGGCTGTAAGTTTCTCACAGATGCTGCAGATTGAATGCTCTGCTGGTGTAGCACGAAAACTCCTCCATAGTTTTCTGGTCTTATACATTTTCTCTATGGATATTATTGTAAATATTTTGCCTCGTGTTCCACTTGCATGGGGAGGTGGGTTTTACAGCCACCCAACCAGGGGATGAAAATGATTTCACTGACTTAAAAGAGATCGTGAAATGAGGAATCCAAACATTGACTGAAAATAGTTGTCAGAACTCAACGTTGTTTCTACAAAGGCTTTTATTAGAGCATGTGATTGTAAGCAGAGGGATGTCACAGACTGACATTGACTTTGCTCATTAGTGACTAAAAATCTCATTGGCATTCAAAACTAAACACCAAACTCTGCACCTGAAATAATATTGAACAAAATCAATAACAAACGAGATTCTGAATGCACTGGATATCCACAAGCCGAAACTCTGAGCTATAATGAAACACTTATTATCTGTGAGCATTAAAATATATGATTAGACGTTGCCTTTGTAACCTGTGGCATATTGTCTCCCGCTATACTTTGGATAAAAGCATTGTCTAAATGTATAAATGTAAATGTTTTACAAACTACATATTATGACCATTACATGAATGTCATCAGTAAAATATTAAATATGTTCGTGTAAACAAAAATATATAACTTTTTTTAATCACCCTTTCTACCAACATATAAATAATACATCATCAATTCTATTTCTTGGAATTACTTAAAATCCTCAGTCAAGTTAATTCCTTGTAAGCATTCTACCTAATAAAAATAGAAATAGTTGAAAACAGAAATTGTGTAAGCAAAATTGACATAAAATATGTTAAAATGAAGGTAATTTAGCAGCCAGAAAGATAAACAGACATTGGCGAAGTTTAAAATAAAATGTATTCTGGTGTTCAAATGTTGTTTAAATAGTATAACAGACACTTTATTTACTCGCAGCTCCAAAATATTCTGCAGAGATTTTTAGTGTGATACATAGTAATTGCATTATGTTCACTCTTGAATAACTGCTAAAGATGCACCTCTGTTAACAGAGCAAATAAAACTCATTAATGAGCTGTTTTATCAAGCATCAGGAAATTGATGTCATGTTAACACATATTACATTATTTAATCATCTTCTTTTACATTTTTAATCTCATCCTCTGTGTGCTCTTTGCTTCATATTCAATATTTAACTTGACTAGTATTAATGATCAAAGATCCGGCATAAAACCAATCAGAATCCAGCTTTATAGGCACTGGTGATGTGTGTTTGAGTACAAGCCCCTTCCTTCTACCTGTCCCCTGCAGGTGCCCAATCACTTTATCTGGCTCATCTTTTTCTATTGGTATTTCCACTCCTCTATGAACTTTGTAGCGGAGCTCTTGCGGTTCGGCGACCGACTGTTTTACCGCGACTGGTGGTGAGTGCACTCCTGCTGTCTATAATGTGTATGTTTCGGCTCAAAACGTTCTCTTTTCGGAACTTCAAGGTTTATTTTAAATGTGATATACATTATGTGAATTGCATTTATTGTGATTAAACTCGCCTATTGTTAGTCTCTTTTTGAGTAGATCGAGCTGCAATGTTGGAGTAACAACTCATTAGGCATCACAGTTAGGCTCCAGTGTTTTGAAGACTTGGCAAAACACAGAGTACAACCAGAAAATAGTTTAATACAAAAATTTATTACATTTAAAAAAAGTAAAAAAAATTGGACATTAAACAAACCTCGCCAACCAATGGAGTTCTACACATGTTTCAAAGCCTCTATTCTGACATAGTATTACTACCGGTAACGATGTAGTGAGAGAACTATCTGAAAGCACATACAATATGAAGCATGTACTTTATTTTCAGTATAATAATAGAGGAAATGTCTATTTGGACGTTTACTTGGTGGGGAGAGGTGCTCTGCGATCGAAAGGTAGGGGAAACATTGTAGCACAATTCACAATAAAATGGCCTGATGCGTCAAGAGACCCGTTAAGGTTTTGTTGATACTCTTAGAACATTTTGAGTTAATCCAGGAGGCCAATGATTTGACACTGATTTTCAAGCCTTATAAAGCATTTAAAATGCTACAAATTCTCTCCATCTGCCATTGGTGTTTAAATCAAAATGTATTACAGTGACAGAAACACTTTCTGACCACAAAATTGTTTTTATTAAAAACTTAAATCCACATTATCATCTCCTCATCTTCTCTGTCAGAATACTCATCCTGAAGTTGGAAAACTAACTTTTCGAGTTCATGCATTTGATATCTTTGGAGATAAGTTGCACATGTATGAAACCGGGAGCACACTCAGCTAGTTCTGGTTTGATTAAGGTTAATCCGGCCTGATTAAGAGTTATTGCACTCATTGTTTTAAAGAGTCTCACTGAATCATTGTTTAATGCTCATTATACTTTGCAGGAACTCTGAAACCATTCCTTACTTTTGGTCCAACTGGAACATTCCTGTCCACAAGTGGTGCCTCCGGTGAGGTTCAGATTTGAGACAAGGGATGTGAATGACCAAACTGGCTTTAAAATGGATTCTTCTATGGTGCTTTCAGACACTTTTATAAGCCCATGCTGGTGAGAGGAGCGAACAAGCTAAATGCTCAGATAGCAGTCTTCTTCCTCTCTGCATTCTTCCATGAGGTTTCCATTCTCACTTGCAAATTACTGCATCGCTGACAGTCTTTCAGAGGTTAATAATTGGTTTTTCTGGTACAGTTTTTAGTGAGTGTTCCTCTAAAGATGTTTCGGCTGTGGGCCTTCTTGGGAATGATGTTGCAGGTCAGTTTGAATCCATGATGAACAGCTTACGCTCACATTTATTTCCATTATCAAAGATTAATTAGGAGACATTATATCTGTTAAATCTGATACCAATCATCTGTTACGGTTCTACTGTAAATGGTCACATGTTTATGTAGTTCCATTGTATGTAGTTCCATTCCAGTGTATATTGCTAGCAAAGGAATAAAGATGATTTTTTTTCAGGATCTAAAAATTATTTTAGAGTATGTCTTCTTGAAACATACTTTGCATCTCGTTCTTCATCGTACATTGGTTTTATTATTTATATTGTAGATTATGTTGAGACAACAGATCAAATAAGCCAGACTAATTGAACACTTCAAGAACATTATTCCAAAAAAGATTATTTTAAATTCTTGCGTCAGGTCCTGGTGTTCACAAACAATTAAAGATTTTGCTAAATATATAATCTCATCCACATAATTTCTTCCTGAGCAAACCACATGCTTGACATATTTATTTCACATTTTTAACAATATATCAGAATATTTAAATAACATCTCTCATTTTACATCCATTTTATAATAATTTCCCAAATGTAATGCGATTTTATTCAAAAGTACTCAGTGCAAAAAAATGCATTGTTCAGCTAAATGTCTGTTGATAAAAAAAATATATACAAATAAAAGAGAAACACATAAATGCAACTTATCATAGATTTTAGACATGATGTGATTTTTTTACAGATAGTAATAATTGTATTCTGTATAGTAAGTACTATATTTTAACTATATTTAATACAATCCGAGATTGCACTAGTAGGAGAGTGAATTAGATATCTCCAAGATCATTTATACTTTCAATTCAATTCAAAGTTTATTTACACAACAAACCCTTGGCTGAAAACCCAAACCCACAGTGAAACATAATATAGATCACTTCCTGTCTCCTCTCGGATCCTCACCTCACCCAGATGCCAGTTTAACCTCATCAAATCCAATGGCTTTAGTGCTTAGGTTTCCATCATTTAGTGTTCATCTTGGGAACCTCTAGGAGGTTCTGGCCAGTAGATCGCAGAGATCGCTGGAGGAATACGCGGTCATGTATGAGTAATTTGAGTATTTTATATTGAATTCTGCACTCAAAAGGCAGTCAGTGGAGCTTGATTAAAATTGTGACAGACGACATTCTGCAGTTTGCAGTCCACATGTGACTTTATATCCAAAGGTATTTTTACCAAGTTACCGAGTGAGTTTTACTCATTTGTTCCAGGTTCCCCTGGCTATATTTGTGGGCCGCTTCCTGCGAGGGTACTATGGAAACGCAGCAGTCTGGATGTCTCTGATCATTGGCCAGCCGGTCGCTGTGCTCATGTATGTCCACGACTACTACGTGCTGCACTACGGGAGCGCCACATGATGAAGGCATCTCCTAAACAGATTCCACACATTTTCAAAAAGAAATATTCATATGTTAGAGCTGGAATCAAAGGTATGACGTGATTGTTTTTTAAAGGAGGCACTAAGAAAGCAATGCCAAGACAATTCCGAACTTTAATCTCATGTCTCATACTTGATTTTCAAAGAAATGTCATTGGAAAACCAAATATATATTTTTTAGGAGTTGTGTTTGATTCTTGAACTCTATTCATAGCTGCTTGTTTTTAAACAACATACTGAACCTGCAGATTTTAACCTGGTATTTGATTTTAATCGTCCAATTAGAGTAACCTGCTTTTCCTTGACTGCTATTGATTTATATTCACTCAATGCATAAATGCATTTGATGTGTACTTGAATCTGTGAAAACAACATTAAATTATGAGCCTTTTTAATAATTTGAATATTTCGTTTTATTATGCTTGCTTGTGTGTTTAGTTCCTTCTATGTCAAATCTGAATTTTGAGATGTTTGATTTTCTTGTGAAAGATGAGTTAGATTCAGTTTCACAAAAATTTTACACAACAAAAAGAAAACCTTATTTTTGCATAAAAATATTTATTCAGAAGAATAACAGTCACACAGATGCCAAAAGAAGACTTGAAAACAACAGGAACTCTAGAAAGTGTCCGGGATGTGCGGTGTTAAGCGGACGAATGATGGAGGGGTCACTACAGTGGAGAGGAAACAGTGGGTTAGCTCAGAGTGAAGCATGTGAACAAACACATTGTGTCTCAGCTCACCTTAGCTTTGTTCTGTACGGGTAAATAGAGTTTAAACTCCGCAGGGAGCTCATCCTCGGAATAGAGGCGATCTGAGAAGTACACTCTCCTGATTCGACAGTTAGCATGGATCTGAAACACAGCAGCACAGTCAGCGATGAAGCACATCTTCCAATGGGTGGGCTCACTCTAGCCTTGAGCAGTCTGAGAGTTAAGACCCCACACACCAGCCAGCATGTTTTCTGAAATACCAAGATATGAATAGAAATCATCCCAATGACTGCAACACTCACACTAACTACTTTACATGAAGTTCTAAAAAAATACAATTTGATTCAGAAGTAAACTGAGATTTCAGTAATCTTGCCAGACCACGTGGCGCGGGGGACACGAATGCCACAAGAGACGAATCGCTGCAAACCGGACTGACCGCGGCAGTAGGAATATGTTCTACTCAGGTGAAGGTTCGTTTGTGCAGCAACCAATCAGGGGCTTGCTCTTGTAGGTACATGGTTGTTCTATGAAGCGGGAACATGCACAGCAACAATAAAGGAGACAAATATAACCATTTGTGGCCAGCGTGCAGGAAGAAGTTGAGAGGGTTGAGGGTCACTTTTTGAAGGAGAGGAGAAAGGAATAGGAGAGAAAGAGAGGGTCAGCAGCAGACATGCTCTGGTCTCGTCATTGTCGGAGCAGACGTCCTTACACGAGTACACCCCGGGTTTGAAATCGGTCAGGTAGGCGCGGGAGACACGTTCTGTCCACGTGTTTTGCTCTTGGTCTGAACGCCCTGTCAGGCAGCAACTTCTGGCTTCTGACTGTCGTATTTGATCGGTGAACAAGGGAGTGTCTTATTAAATGAATCATCTTACCAAATGAAAGTTTGAGGGTAGTCTCCCGTCTTCCTTCATGTCTTCCGTAAATGTTTAGAGATACATTAAGAAAAACAGTTGAGTTTATTTACAAATACACAAACTCTTGACTGACGATCAAATTAATCTATAACTAATCAATATATTTAATTAATCTTAATGTAATTAAAATATACACAGTATTTGAATAGCTTCGATACAAGAAATCACCCATCAGATAGTTCAATACTCACTAAGGCCCAGATTACATCGCCAGTCAAATGTGACATTCTTCTTATGTTATAAAAAGCAAGTGTCGGAGGGACTTTATTAGTTATTAGTGTTAAAAAGCAATGAGTTAAAAGTAACTAATTAGTTTTTTTTTTTTTTTTAATTACACTACCATTAATGCCCTTTTATCTTAATATCAGTGCCACATGGAAAATACTACTCTGGTGATTAGTTTAACAATTTTTATTTATTTTTATTCTGACTTAACACCAAACAATACTGTCAATAAACACACCAAACTGACTTAAAACAAATAAAACTTTTAAATAATAATGCTTGTCAGACCAGCGCACACTAAAAATATCAAATGGGCTTATAAAATAAATAACACAAAAGAAACCAAATAACATTTTCAAGTGATTAACCCTTAAAAGTTCCTTTTCAAATATATACCAAAAAACAAAAAAATTTATAAATTGGTTAATACAACACAGTTTATGTGTTTATTCACAGTTTATGTAGAAAAGAGTTTATTAACAGTTTATGTAGAAAAATATTATTATTCAATAAATAAATAATATAATCTAGTAAATAATGTATTATTAGAAAAAATAGAGTTGTTGTTTGTTGCAGTCGACAGTAGCGTCGAGCAGATAGACAGAGCTTGTGTCTTACTGAGAGGTTTTTTCCTTAATCTCCCGTTTGGTCTTTGAAAAATTAGTTTTTAATCAAGGGGCAACCCCCCTCCAACTCTCCTTGCTCCTGCGCAACAGCAATAGGAAGTGACTGAACTGTAGTACCTCGACTAGCCGCAAGGGGAGTGGGGTCATAAGCGAGCAAGTTGTCATTCACTACAATGTTTAAACTGGCCAACTTTGAAAAAAAAAAAAATCTGTCCACCCCTGGTGCTGCAATGGTTTTTTTGTTTTTGTTTTTTTTTTTTCAGATCGTTAGCTTTGACATTCATTCACACTGTGAATTCATAATTTTGTTTAAGATGTATTCAATTTAAACATTCAGCCAAATGAATGTCTTTGCTACGCCCATGTCTCGCCTTTCTGGACCCATTTTTGGTTACCGGGAAGTGATGCAGTCCCATGCTAGCGAAGACGTGCTACTCCTGTTGAAACATATAGTAACGGATAGTAAGTTTATTTAAAAATTGCTGCATTAGAGTATTAGTAACTGCCAATAGTGACGCCGTTACAGTAACGCGTTATTATTAACACGTTACTACCCAACACTGGTGGTTGGAGACACTTTGTAGGACTCTAAGGCCATCAAATGGCAAGGAGCGTCACTACGTCTATATTTCACTCCACTCGTGTGAACGGCACCACATGACTCAATGCGAAGACACAGACTAATATAATTCTGCCCGATGTGGCCTTTCCTAGAAGGTTGTTCAGCGATTCCAAATAAATAGCAGATGTAATAAAGATAAAATAATCATTAAATGCACTCCAAATTAGTTATAGCCCAAACAATATATGTTCATGAGTGTGCTTTTTTCAGTGCAAGTTTGTTCAAGATCAGTTTAAAAACAAAAAAAACGACAACCAGAAGTAAACCTCAAATCTCCCATGATCATCCTAAAAGGATATTTTTCTAACATGTTACAAAGCATTTGAGCCTGTGATCCTTTTCCTGAAAATGCTTCTGTTTAAGACTTCAGTGTGCTCTGACCTGTGTGAAGTGGAGCGAATCACAGAGTTCAAAATCTACCTCACTTTTCATTAAACACTTCCTTTTCAGAGGTTTTCCATTTTCACCTAAATTAAATCTATGAATACATGTATCTGGGTTTCATGACCCAATAAGTAAAAAAATGTGTGTGATGGAATGTATGTGCCAGGCGCACACCTGGACTCGTAGCGTCTCTATGTAGTTGGTCCCGTACGCTCTGCGGGTGAAGTCAGACAGGTTGAACTGGATCTGGTTCCAGCCGTTGTCCAGGCGCATGGGCATGGTGCAGATGAATGGCTTCACACGGGTCGTGCTCTGGTAGTTACTTGCACGGAACCGCCGCCGCACATTCTTATCGTCCAAAACCTGAAGTCATGGAAAATATTTGCATTGAGAGGGGTTAGGACCCTTTCTCTTAAACAATTCTCATTTCATCACTTACAGTTTACTCAACAAGTAGGTACCAGGGGAAATTGCCTAGATTTACGAACTAAAATGGTTTGGCAGCAAATTCTATCCCAGGGTTCACCGAATATCCCTGGAGTTTTAAAATGTTGCAACTCCAGGAGCAGATTTGGTGATCTCTGTTCTAGCATATAGTCGGGGTAAATCAAATGACAAAGGACTCTTGTGAAGCAATTCAATGAATCAACTCTCACAAGTTTAACAGTCTACTGTGATTAATTTTAGCGAGTGAACACTGAAGATTCAAATCAATGTTTAGAAAATGTTCAGGACAGTAAAAGTAAATAACTTCAGAGCTAGTTAGACCGGGACACAATTCATCTATTTCGACATCAACCAATAATTCATAAGGGTTACCACAGGGAACTGACAGTTTGATGATCATCTCAAAATACTAGACCACCAAAACATGATAATCACAGAAAAATGAGCTCTGAATGAACCTTTTGCACACATCCTCTTGAGAAAGTTCTTTTACATGGATTGCTTCATTTATGGGTTCTAATGGTTTGAGAAGGCCCATTTTTTTTGTCCAGCTTGGTGAGTTTCAAGTTTTTTGAGGTGGCCATAATTGTAGAAATAACGAGCTGTTAAAAACAGAGGAGCATTTTGAAAGTTTTGGTGAAAGAGGCTTCAGTTGTTTTCTTCAGCCACACGGAGACAAGTCCTTACAGGACATGGCCTATTTTATAGAGCGAGGGGTGTGACAATAATGTTAAGGTGGCTAACCACAGGAGGGTGGGGGGATGCTACCTCTATTAGGAACTGATCAATGATTGAAGCTGTGAGGCCTGAACTGTTATTTCAGCTGTGCTCACTCAGAGGAAAATGTGCAAGAATTTAACGACAGTCCCTCATCTGACTCTGAGATCATTCCAGTGCTCATCTCTCGAATAAACACTTCATTTAAAAAAATGCAGATTTCTTCCATATAGGCCATAATGGGAGAAAATCCCACAACACACAACAATCAAAGGATCAAAGTGAAACCACTGACCTGAACTTCGAAAGTGAAGTACTTCTTGAGGTTTTTGATGATCATGACAAGGAATGGCAGTTTGATGCCCAGAGTCTTCTTGGGATCTGCAGGACACGTGATGTATGTAGTGCTGTTAAGATGAATATTTAAATGAAACTTTAGAATCAAGAGAATAGTGCAAGACGACAAGAGAAAGAGTCGATAATCACTCCAGAATGAGAATATAGATCCAAAGAAAATATTGCTCAAGAGATCATATGGTTTCATCTTCCAGTGATTTTTCTAAACAATGTAACTGTACAAGAGTCAATATAGGAAACACATGGTACAAATAGAACCAGTTTTATAATTTTTTAACTGAAATGCAGTAGGAAAAAAAACTTTCCTTGGCTAGGCAGCAACCATCAAAAGAGTCATTAGCAGGTTTGGCAGCTGGCAGTAAAGCATAGGCAGCTATCTCATCTGCCAGCAAATCAGCCATGAATTCATTGGCGAGAGGCAAAGCTGTCTGTTCTTCTACTGGTTGTAAATCACCTCTGCTAATCATGTTTTACATATTTCTTTGTACTATTATTTAATACTACTTAACTTCATCTTGTTGTAAATAAGTGTTTTAATGATAAATCAAATAAAATATGATTGTTATATGGCATGTTTATACGGCCTTTTGTTCGCAATGCTAATGTGTTAATACAGCTGAATGATATATATATGCTTCTGTTGTTTTTCATTTTTATTTTGTTTAAAGGTTATCTTTTATTCTACTGGGATCTTTCAAGTTTATTTGTTCTTTAGTTTCTCTTGCACTACTCTCAATACAGCCTGCGTTTGCTTACCTGGAAGGTGACTCGACCCGCGCTTCAGCTGGCTGGTGTGTGGGTCCGAAAAAGCTTGTATAATGAACTAATGGTTAAGGTGGCCAATGTGATGTCTTTTTCAAATACAGTATTTAAGACCGCCGCTTAACCTAAATTTGCTTGTAATCTTATTTTACAATTTTATTTCATTACACTCCCTTTCATTAGGAAAACCTAAATCCATAAATAAATAATAGCAACTCATTCATATTTTGCTGTTGATTTTATATTTAGCAAAAAATTAAGTGTCCCAAAATGGCATGCTTCAAGTGAACTATTCTTGAAATATGAGTTGATTATTGTAGCTTCAAGTACACTTCAATTAAATGAAAAGTATCAGAAAATAATAAAATATTCCTTATATATCATCCACCTGCAGCTTTCTGGCTCCACTTTAGTAAAATAACACGCAAAATGATCTGAAAAGATAAATTGCAGAATTTAACAAAACAAAATGAATACAGAAGAATTACATGCATCTTTAACAAATATTTTTCATGCCATCTGACAATTTAGAACATTTTATTCATTAATAATGATTCCTTTAAATTATATTTTAGTGTGAAAAGCTACAACCAAAAAAAAAAACGTGAAATTGTCCATCCTTGGGATATTCCCCTTTTCACTTAAAATCTTGGTGTTAAACCAAGTGCAGCTATTGCAGTCACTATACAATGTCCTTACAGCAGTTACTCCTGCATCCGCCGATCATCTCGTGTTTTAGAACATCCATATTTTATAATTTTTCCAATAGTTAATTCATTTTTATTCATATCATGACACATTAAGTGCACACAGGTGTCAACCATAACGCACATTTAAAACATTAAAGCATAGTACGTTCACACCGACCTTATTTTCTGAAAAGCTTTTCTTGAAGTTTTTTCAGTGAATCTATTTGTTTGGCCAAACAATTTTCAATTTAGAAACAGATGGGTGAAAATATGGGCTGCAAATGTTTTGAATATGAAATAGACAACTTTGAGTTTTGGGCAGTCAGATTCTAATGACTAACTAAAACAATACTGATACTTTAGGAAAATTATGTAAAAAATCATTTGTATATTGTTTGCTGAAGCGGCGGGTCACATGACCTGCCAATGGCAGCTAAGCAAACGCAGGCTGTATTGATAGAAGAGCAAGAGAACTAAAGCACAAATTAACCTGAAAGATCTCAGGAGAGTAAAATAACATCATCAAACAAAATAAAAAGAACAAGAACAAAAGCATATTTATCATTCAGCCTGGTTAAAACATTAACAATGTAAACAAATGGCCATACAAAGATATATTAACAATAAAATGAGAGTTAAATACTACTATTAAAAAATAGTGCAAAGAAAGTTTAAAACACAATTAGAAATAAATTTGTTCTTTATTCCACACATCAAAAGTAAAATATACAATGAAATTAATCCATAGACCTTCATAATAATAATATTAATAACAATAATAATAATAATAATAATGCCTTTAATTTATATAGCGCTTTTCCAGACACTTTAAACAAAATAAAAATGAAAAATAACACAAGCATATATATCATTTAGCCTGATTAAAACATTGTGAACGAATGGCTGTATAAACATGCAATATTATAATAACATTTGATTTGAATAATTATGATAATTCTTCTTTACAATAAAAAGAGAGCTAAGTACTATTAAAAAATAGTGTAAAGAAACATGTAAAACATGATTAGCAGAGGTGCATGTGTTTTTGCAGCCAGTAGAAGAACAGACAGCTCTGCCTCTCGCCAATGAATTCACGGCTGATTTGCTGGCAGATGAGATAGCTGCATAGATTATAAACATAATCATCTTCTAAATTTTTCTGCAGATCTTTCACAGCGTGTAGTTAGAGCTGCAGGAGTTTCTGGCACAGCTGCCAAACTCGCCAATGACTGTTTTGATGGAGCTGCCCAGCCAAGGAAAGATAAAAGTCGCTCTCCTGTTACAGGTCTAACCTGATATAATGATCTGTGCTATTCTACAATCGCCATCCCCAGAACAGCTGAACAGATCCAACGCAGGCAAACACTATTTACCTTTAGGGAAGACGTACTATTAGAATACTTATTTAAAAATGGAACAGAGCCTAAACTTTTCCATCTCTGAGCAGAATGTATGGGGTTGTCATGTTCTAATGTTTGTTATTCTTAATATGAAAAACTCCAATAAATACTTTTTCTCAACAAAACCAGAAGCACAAGCTCACCTAACATTGGTTCCCTCCACCTCCAGCACAAGAGACTGGATGTCGTTGTCTGTGATTCTCTTTATGTGACCATTTCGCACCTTCAGGATTACATAAATAATCATCAATTTAGAGGATTACGGTCAATAGCAAACAAGTAAAGCCATCAGGAATACTACTTTTAAAATACTGTATTCTGCAGGGGTTGGTCAATGATACAAACATGTAACAGCAAAATAGTGACTAATGACTAGTTAAAGTTACTTAGCTCAAAAAGTTTGACTACAGTTACTTTGCTTCTTCTTTCGGCTGTTCCCAGTTTAGGAGTCGCCACAGCAAATCATCTGTTTCCACCTAACTCTGGCCTCAGTATCCTCTACTCTTGCACCAATTACCTTCATGTCCTCCTTCAGCACACCCATATAACTTGTCTTTGGCCTTCCTTTTGCCCTCTTGCCTGGCAGCTCCATCTCCAACATCCTTCTACCAATATAACTACTATCCCTTCTCTGCACATGTCCAAACCATCTCAATCTGGCTTCTCTGACTTTGTCTCCAAAACAACCAACCTGAGCTGTTCCTCTGATGTGCTCGTTCCTAATCTTGTCCATCCTTGTCACTCCTAAACTGAACCTCAACATCCTCATCTCTGCTACTTCCATCTCTGCCTCGTGTCTCTTCCTCACTGCTACAGTCTCTAACCCATACATCATAGCTGGTCTCACTATTGTTCTGTACACCTTTCCTTTGATTCTTGCTGACACTCTTCTGTCACACAACACCCCTGACACTTTTCTCCACCCACTCCAACCTGCCTGCACTCGCCTCTTCACCTCTTTTCCACACTCCCCGTCACACTGGACTTTTGACCGCAAATACCTAAACTCCTCCACCTTCTTGACCTCAGCCCCCTGTAACCTCACTGTTCTACTTCCCTCCCTCTCGTTCAAACACATGTATTCTGTCTTACTATGACTGACTTTCATTCCTCTTCTTTCTAGAGCAGACCTCCAACTTTCCAGGTGTCCCTCCACCTGCTCTCTACTCTCACTACAGATTACAATGTCATCTGCAAACATCATTGTCCATGGAGATTCCTGTCTGACCTCATCTGTCAACCTGTCCATCACCATAGCAAACATGAAGGGACTCAAAGCCGATCCTTGATGTAGCCCCACCTCCACCTTGAACTCCTCCGTCTGACCTACAGCACATCTCACTGATGTCATACTCCTCTCATACATATCCTGAACTACTCTGACGTACTTCGCTGCCACTCTTGACATCCTCATACAGGACCATAGCTCCTCTCTCGGCACCCTGTCATACGCTTTCTCTAAGTCCACAAAGACGCAGTGCAGCTCCTTCTGACCATCTCTGTACTTCTCCATTAGCATTCTCAGAGCAAAAATTGCATCAGTAGTGCTCTTCCTGGGCATGAAGCCATACTGCTGCTCGCAAATATCCACTTCCCTTAGCCTAGCTTCCACTACACTTTCCCAGAGTTTCATTGTGTGGCTCATCAACTTTATGCCTCTGTAGTTGTTACAACTCTGCACATCACCCTTGTTCTACAGTTACTTTGCTGATTCCTTAAATAAAAGTAATGTGTAACTTTACAAATAAACTTGTGGTTCCTTAAAAACTAAAATTCTTTATAGCGTCCTTACTCCTGTTTTCTTCATTTGCATTCTCAAATGCGTTCCCCAAAAAATATACTATATATAATATAACTGAAACAAAGGAATTTTAAATAATAAAAAAGTTGCCGTTTTAAATCGAATCAATTTTAATCAATCATGTAATTGTTCTTCAAGCTTGCATTGTTGCTTTTATGTTTATTTGTTTGTACATCAAAGCATTCACTTTATAAACAATTCAAATAATTTAAATCATATTAAAAATGTATATCTTAGTTTTGTTAAGTCACATAATAAAGAAGGAAATTAATTATTTTAAAATAAGTCAGAAATGATTACTTCAATTACGATTTTGTTTGCTTGTAACAGGTGTGAATTCTGAATAATAAAATGTAGAATAAGTCAGAAAATAAAAAAAAGACTGAGATTAGCTTAAATCTATATTTAAAGGAGCCATTTCAAGCCAAAAACGCTTAATAAAAAAACCAGTCCTTGTTTTCGTAGTGCATCGATGTGGCTCTGCTTTGGTTCACTTCCGGGTCAGTAAGTGCGCATGTTTTCACGTTTTAAAATGCACCTATAATGATGCTCACCATTCAGAAACAAGAGATCTTCAGATCCATAGTCAGTCTCCTATTAGGGACATGCCTGAATGGGTCCGAAAAAGCCGATTAGCGCCGTCCCTGATAGTGTTTAACCGTACAAATAACTGTTGCTCTGCGAATACGTTACACTGTCCAGCACTGCTCATGCATTTAAGAAAGGTTTAATAAATATTAATTAAGTCAAATGTATTTTAAGAATATATATATATATATATATATATATATATATATATATATATATATATATATATATATATATATATATATATATATATATATATATATATATATATATATATATAACTACGGTGCACTAATATGTTTGCAGTCTATATCGTACATTATATAATATTCAATACGTCACATTATTTGGTATTACAATCAATTTCTTCTAAAGCATGAATTTAATTTGCTCTAAATCTTTTGTCTGGGTCATTGCCCTGAAATATCAACGTAATGTAACGTTATAAAATGAATGTCAATAAAACACGTTCCGAAATAAATGTCGTCATGGTAACGCCACAACCCATTAAAAACATCGACATTCAACATAACGTTATTGTGTTAATTACTGTAATTTGCATCTATATCTGTGCTTGTTAGCAGACTTTAGAAAACGTTAAATACAACCAAAATGGTAAAAGTCAAAATTGCAAGTTAACGACGTTATTTTAATCACGTTAGTACCTTCGAGCTAGTCTGTATTTTAAGCTCCTCTGCTCACCTTCTTGTCCCATATCTGAAGAGGTTTGCTCCCGATGCTGTAGAGGATGGATAAAAATCCGCTCTGAAACGTGTTTTTGAACATTTCGTTTTACAGTAAACTGAAATTGGCAGAGCACCATGAACTCTTTACTGCCAGTAAAAACGTCCGGCTGGATTGCTGCGCTACTGATTTAGGGTTCCGCCTAACCTACGCTAAACTTATGCAAACATATTTTTTTTGTGCTGTATAAATTAAACGTTTTGTGTTTCCTTTCTACATCGGTGCCCCCGACGATCTTGTTTGGTTTATTTTGTGGTTGCTAAGAGACAAATGCAGGAGCTTGTCACGTTGAAGCCTTTAACGTTGATACGGATGTTACTATAGCAACTCATTCACGTTCCGGTGTAGCATCCGATTTTCCGCCCCATTGGAATGTACGTTCCCCAGCAACTGCGCATGTGCAGAGAAGCTCAGCTGGAGCGACGGAAAGCCAAACAGGACACATTTTCTTTCGGTTCATTCAAATGTCGACGTTGAGCTGCGATAAAGTCCTTAAAAGAAACTTGTTTGTTATTGTTATTCGTTTTCACAGTTGTGTTTGTTTTAAACTTTTGCATATCTTAACATTTTATTTTGTGTTAGTTTAGAGTTTAATAGATAAACATTAAAAAAGGGAACATAAAAATATGTTCCTCCACAAATGCACAATCCCATCCACACAAAATAATATTAATACTAATAATGTTTGAGTGTAATCAATGCTAAAATAACTAAGGCTAACATAAAATATGCCATATATTACAAAGTAAACCAATACTTACAAACCTGCTCTAAAACACTTGAATTCCTTTGGATTATTTTTAAATCAACATTTAAACAAATGAATATTTAAAATACGAGTAAAAAAAGAAATGCCGACTTCATATTTTAATATAGATTTTTATTAACAGCGTGAACCTTTTTGAACATTCTGGCTCTCCGTACACACAGCTGTGATTTGGGCGGATTCTAAGCGATTCACAAACTAAAAGTACTTACGGTTGCTTAGCAACTCCGCCCGATCTCTGTTGTTGTTGCGTAAAGGGAACGGAAATTCCGGAGGGACAGCCGATTGGATGCGACACCGTTCACGATCCTTAATGCACATGCGCGTTCCGATGCTTTCAGGTTTAAGTCGGTTATATAATAAATGGTACATAACTACATGATTCTGTTAATGTGGAACTTTGTTGCGTACACTAATCTGTGTTTCTCAATCGCATGGAAGCGTCTACCTTCAGTTACACTAAAGCAATATAAACAACTTATATTTACCCTGAAACTCAAGCAGTGTTCAATCTAATGTCAAAAACTCGGATTAACCCTCCTATTCACGTGGATCAATATTTTGTTTTTGAAAAAAAAAAACATTAACATAAGATCCAAGCATAAAGGAGTAGGAGCTTTAGAACTCTCGAACATAATTATGCAGCCTCATTCCAGCATTCTGAAAATTGTGAGAAATCAGAGAAACATCAGATTACCTCCCTATGCATCTAAGGTCTTACAGACAGCTAGTTTTACTAGCCAGCTTCGATGTGCACATACACAATCTTCTTCACTATTTATTTGCTTTATACTATTTATTTGTTTTATAGCTTTCAGAAAACCTGAAAGGCCGTCCAAAGTGATCACAGGCTTGTAAGACACAGAGAGGCGTTAGTTCCTCCGAAACCGAACGAGTTTGTGAGGGCCACCCTGCGTCCACTGGCCCTCCAGGCTTGAGCTTCACAGGGGACGTAGTTTAAATCAAACTGGGGTTCGGTTCGGTCCAGATTAAGAGTGGGTGGCAGGAGGGCGTGGTAGCAAGCGAGCGCAGTGAACGCCCCCTCTAGTGCACCTGCAGCCCCCAAGAGATGCCCTGTGGCTCCTTTAGTGGAGGAGACAGCCAGAGAGTATGCATGCGTCCCAAAAAGCCTCTTGATGGCAGCGTTCTCTGCGGCGTCCCCTAGAGGAGTGGAAGTGGCATGAGCATTGATGTATCCGACGTCTGATGGGGTTAAACCAGCGTCCCGGAGAGCCGCAGACATACATCTGTAAAACAACACCTTTCCTATTCATTATCATTACAATATCGGATGCACTAGGGCTGCCGATATTGCCGCACAAAAACATTGATTGATAAGGTATTGAATTAATAAGTCTCCCAGCGATGGGTTGCGGCAGGGAAGGGCATCCGCTGTGTAAAACATATGCCAGTGAGTTGGCGGTTCATTCCGCTGTGGCGACCCCGAAAGGGAATAAAGCCGACATGAAGATGAATGAATGAATGAATGAATTAATAAGGTATTAATTTAATTAATCTATTTAATCAATTACAAAAAAAATGATGGATTCATAATATTGCCAATCATTTATGCATTTACATTTACATTTATGCATTTGGCAGACGCTTTTGTCCAAAGCGACTTACATTAGGGAGAGACAATATGCAATTTGTTACACCGTCAAAGTCTATCTCAACTTCTCACAATAAAAATTGTATCAACTGATCAAAAAACCAAAGCAGTAGGGGAAGAAGGTAAAGACAGAGGAGGGAAAAAGAAGGTAGTAGTTTTTTTTTGTTTTTTTTTATAGTAGGTGTTCTCTGAAGAGAAGAGTTTTCAGTTGCTTTTGGAAAGCTGTTAGTGTTAATCGAAGCATCGTTTAATAATAATAATTAAAAAAACTTCCGGGTTTGTAGAAACGAATTCTGGTTCACCGAACATGAGCGTCAACAACATGTGCAAGTGATTAAAATGCAGCAGAGGCAGAGTGAATATACAAAGCAAAGAAAAAAAGTCAGATGTTATCCTACGTGTCGGATCATCTCAAGCTTTAGAGAGATGAAATATGGGAGACATTGAAGAGAAATTAAATATGTAATTATATAATATGCAGAGCACTTTATTCAATGCTTTAACCTTCACACTATTTAGCTGTTTATAATAAAAAAGTTCTTCTGAAACTTTTTCAGTAGTTTTTATAGATTTTCATAATTTTGTGAAATATCTACTATGTGTATAATAAACAGATTTATATTATTAAACTCTTTTCTGCCAGTCGTTAAGATTAGCAGATTGCAGAATACATCTGACATAGAATTCGATACACTTTTTTACTTCTCTGTAATGTAAAGTATCAGGAGATAAATAAATGGAGAGCTTATTTGAGTAATTACAGTGATAGATTAAGCAATTATAAAAATACTCTATAGCTGCGGTCCTAGAACTGAGTGCCATTTGGGTGTTTTACCTGAAGGCTCCGTCCCCATCAGCGCTGGGTGCTGTTATGTGATTGGCATCCCCAGAAAGTCCATAACCCAGAATCTCAGCGTACATTCTTGCCCCCCTCTGCTTAGCATGCTCATACTCCTCCAGAACCATCACCACGGCACCCTCACCCATCACAAACCCATCTCTGTCCGGATGAAAGGGTCGTGAGGCCAGCCTCGGCTGCTGGTTCCAGTTAGTGCTGAGAGCCCGTGCCCGATTGAACCCAGCGATGGCCAGAGGACTTATGCATGCCTCCGTACCACCCGCCAGCATCACTTTGGCATCACCATGAAGGATAAACCTGGCAGCATCACCGATGGCATGAGCACCTGAGGTGCAAGCAGTGGACACAGCATGATTCGGGCCCTTGAGTTTGTGTTTGATGCTGATGTGGCCGGCTGCCATGTTAATGAGGATTCGCGGGACAAAAAACGGGCTTATTTTGCTGTATCCTCGTAACTGTAAGATAGATGCGGAGCGAGAGATCTCCTCCAGAGGGACCATGCCCATACCAACAGCTACTCCAGCGCTGAGCTGCTCTGCAGGGCTGCTGGGAGCCCATCCACAGTCTTCTAAAGCAAGTTTGGCAGCGGCAAGGGCCATGACTGTTGCAGGACACAAGCTGTTGATTTCTGATTTAGAGACAAACAAGTCTTGGTTGAAATCCCCATGGTTGGTCCCTCTAGGTACACGAGCTGCTACCTTACATGGAATACTCTTATACTCTTCTGAGTCTAAAGCAACCAAACCACTTTCTCCTCCAATCAGACACTGCCATGGTAGAGCATTTCCTGTGCCGAGAGGTGAGACCAGACCAATGCCGGTGATCACCACACGCAGAGAGCTGTGTTTTCGTGCAATAAAGCTCTTCAGAAAAAAGAGGGAAGCACAGGGGAGCCTCAAAATCCTCTTCTGAAAGAATCTGATGAACATCGTGCTTGAGTTGTGGAGGACACATCAGACATCCACTGAAAAAAATATAAGAATCTAAGCTTCATTCAAACAATATGGAAGGTTACAACCTTAGCTCTTTTAAGAAGTTTGAAAAGATCTAGAATAAACTAAGACCAAGCATGATCTTAAGATAACTTTCATGTTATGTAACAAGGATAAATAATTTTTATATTAACATGACAATACCAGGATGCTACCATGAAATTGTACGATGACTTACATGATGACATTAATTAATATGATGGATAATCACAAGCTAATCAGTTTGTTTGCGCATCATTTTGTTCATCTAAAATTGTGATAACCATCAAAGTATTTTAGCTTCTCTGTTTTACTAGAGTGTTATTGTGAATTAATTTTAAATATATTTCAGAGAGGAATGACGTTAGATGGAGAGAAGTCCTTGAGAGAAATTTTCTCCTTCTAACGTAATTCCTATGTGTGTGACTGTGATAATCTCTAATCGTGTAATTCACAGTTTGTAATGCAAAACTTGTCCATTTTCTACTTAATTTAAAAATGTAATATTTATTTAAATTTGAATGCAGATAATAAGTAAATAAATTAATGTTAATTAATTAAACGCTAAATTAATAAATGAAATAAATGCTAAAACAATTAAATAACGTTTAATTATTTTATGCTAGCAATACCATTGAATATGAAATAATTATGCGTTTTAACATTTAGACGTTGTGCATTACTGTTGGCTTAATTAACTTTCATTCTATATTATTACGCTAATAAATAATCTCAAACACATACTTTTCACGTAGATACAGCAGCGATTCAAGTAAACAAACTAGCGACAGTAAGCGAAACACTTCCGGTTAACGAGAAACTAAAAGTCTCTGTAATATGAGCTAAAAGTCTTCATACATTAATAAGTGAAATATTATTATTATTTTCCGTAAATTCGACGACTTTTGAGGGCCTAAACAGTAACGAAATTCGTACAATTTGGGTCAGGAAACTCATTTTAAAATGGCTCTGTAGCGCCACCTAACGCATTTTTGTAGCTGTTGGGCAACCAGTTTGTCGGTGGGCGAATGAAATTTGGTACACATGTGTAAAGTACCAACATCATCCGTCATAGCTTTGTTTTGTTTTACGCTTCTATTTCAGGCATTGTGTTGCATAAACACTTAAAACATGTCGCATGCGTGTAGGACCTTAAGACCTACAAAAAAGTTCATTGGGTCGAGTTTCGAAACAGGACGGATAACCGGACAAAACTCTAACAAATGGCTGTTTTGGGTCGTTTTATATTTTGACGAACTCCTCCTAGGTGAAATGTCCGATCCATCTGAAAATTGGTGTGGTTACTTGTAAGGCATGAGGGGAAATAAGTTATCAAAACGTAGAAGTTCGTCACACGGTCTTGCTGTGGCACCTTAACGAACTTGACCTTTTTTTAAACGAATAGGGCTAAATAGATTTCTTACTGTAGCACTCACATACTTTATCCAAGAAGCATTTAAAAATCATGGAATTACGAGCCTACCATTCTGACCAAGTTGCTTTGCTTAAGTGATGATACACTTATAGCGCCACCTACTGCCTGTGAATATTTGTGGCTGTATCTCCCACATACTTCATCCAACGTACATGCAAAAAATGAAGCATGATAATCTTGTGATTCTGAACAGATTGATATGCTAATGTTGTGCTAATATTATAACACCGTCTCTTGTTTTTATACGAGAAAACTATAGAAAATATACATTGCATTTCTATACAATTCTCTGTTGTTTTAAGAATAAATGTGTTTCTTAAAACAAGATCGCAACGAAAGCTATCAGGGACTGAGACTCTCAAGACATTGAGTTTGAGACTTCTGGTTTATGTTCTATAAAAAAAAATTTTTATCTGATCTTCTCCATCTTACATACCAACATACAAACATAAACATATTCCATCCTAAATAACACACATTAAAATTTAATTCTGGAGGACTGTAGCCCTGTGCACTTTAGCTGCAAAGTTGATGAGATGCACCTGATTAAGTTCTTCAAGTCTGTTTCTGCATTCTGAAACATGAGAGAAAGTGGAGAGCTATGAAAGCACCCAACCCAGATATCCAAGATATTTTTTTAAACCAGTAAGCATTTGAAGCTGATCCACTGGATGAAATTGAACAGATGGATGAAATGGGTTTAAAAAAATGAAATCTTTTTTCATAGCATATTTGAAAGTTTTTATCCAGGTATTTAAAAGGCGTAGTGTCTGATTTGGTTAGACAGTGTCAACACTTCATCAAATAATCAAAACAAAGATAAAATATCTCCTTTAAGAACTTCTTATGGGAGAACCCAAAAAAAAAACCGATTTGATCAGGACACACAGTCTGTTAAATGTTCAGACTTGTGTCAAACTGTTTATTTCAAAGCACATTGAAAACTGCTAACTTTGGACACATTCGTGTAATAATGTCAACTTCTTCCTCTGTGAGAGAAAATAGATGAATGTTCATCCAGAAACCTGATGATTTACTCTCACAGGAAGAGCTATCGGACAGCTGGCTTTAGCTGCAGATTGATGAGGGGAACTCCAGGAGAAAGCTTCCTTCTTATACCCTTTACTCTGACCGTCGCTTATGTCCAGTCTTTATCTTCTGCTTTGTAAAACTTTGGAGGTTGCTGGTGCTGCTGGATCTTCAATCTTCATACAGCATCCCGAATTGCATTTTCATGTTCTTCTCAAGCTCTAGTGGGTTCAATTGACATTTTTACAGTCATAAAAAGATGTGCCAAGTGTGTTGAACGCTCCCAATTATATCTGAGAGTAAATTCTGTTCCCCAGCAGGACTGTGTGGCTCTCTCAAAGACTAGGCAGAAAATAAAATGGTTGGATGGGTTTATGAATTAGACTTAGCTGTGAGTCTGTTATGCATATCTAATAGCAGGGTAATTAATGGCGCCTATTTATATAATGCATTGTGGCGTCTGTAACTTTGAGATGCTCATTTCTAGCAGGATTGGCAGAGCCACCATTAGAATAATGCTACATTTAATCAAAAGGAAGGGTGGAGATATTTAACTCTGTGAAAAAACTCAGTTCAGTTTATTGAATTTGTATTCTTTTTACATGGATATAAAATAATATTGTTTAGATTTTAAAATGATGTTTGAATTTAATACTTTTTTCTTGTCTGCTCATGTTTGGAGGTGGTGAGAAATGTTCAGTTTGGAAATTCTCACTTCATCAAATAAAGGAAGAGGTCAAGCTTTCAGGACCACTGACTTCAGGGCCTAAAGCATATAAAATGTGTAAGAAGAAGCAGATTTAAGATGTTCAGAAAACATTTCATGTTTTCAACAACAACAACAACAACAACAACAACAAAAAAACTGCCATTGCAGAAGAATTCAAAATCAGCTTCTGGCACTACTGGAATTCGAAACCACAACCTGTAGATCTGTAGTTGGAATTTGAACTGCCATGACACTGCTTTGCTCAACAGATTTTTCTGTTCTGAATATTCTGTTTTTTGTCAATCAGCAATTTCAAAGTGTGGTGTTATATCTTTTGGCCAGAAAGTGGCACAGTACCAAAAATAGTTATGCTGCCACATATCATGGTTATAATGTCACGGTCACAAGTAATGAACCATAAGGACACTAGAATTGGACCCAAATGAAACACTCCCTGCAGAGCTCCAAAGAATGAAGTCTTTCTTTAATAAAGGAACCACTAATAAAACTTCTCAGAATGAGGTCTTTTAAATACAAAAACTGAACTAGTTACACAGGAAAACAAAACTTCACGAGGTAAGAAACAAAATAGCAGAAAATAGAAAATACAAGGGAGCACAACAGTGTCCAAACTAAAAAATGGAGAGGCAGAGGAACAAAGCAGCACTCAAATAGTCACCGGTGTGATTGGGCACAGGTGAGAAACATTACACAAGAAACCTTGAAGAAGAACTAGGCAGAGGGGAGTGTAGGGATGGCTGTCGCGAGACTGGAGTTTCTACACTGTGCCGATATCTCGAATCTCCAACAATTTGGAACATTGATCCGAAGCTTCATTCAAAACCGTCAAGTCAAGTAAACACTTAAGTCACGTGACTTCGGCCAAAGAAGCTTCAAACGTTTCGAAACACTTGAGTCACATGACCAAAGCTTTGGCGCATTTTACCAGTTTTCATCCCGGCGCACTTCCTGAAATCATGTCTGGTTGGTCAGAAACGTAATGGTTACTTTCGTCACCCCCGTTCCCCGAATAGGGAACAGAGACTTATGTCGGTGACGACTATGGGAAGCTCCGCTAGGGGCGCTTTACTCATTCCACACTTTCAAAATGCCAATCAGCGAACGCCCTGATGGTCACGTGATCACGCCGTCCCGCATAAACCGGACGCGAGCGTGACAATCTTCCTGTTGTGAAGCTGGAGCCGTACTCACCCCCTAGGCAACCAGACTTACTCACGACCTTTACGGTTGTTGCTGGGGGACTTAAGTCTCCGTTCCCTATTCATAAAACGCAGCAGCTGGACTCCCTGGGTGGCCTGTCCTAGGGCCACTTCCAATGGACCCTCTTCCCCTGATGATGTTGGGGGGGGCCCTGGACAGGACATTTCCTCCGTCGACTCCTTGTAGCTGCTCTTGGTCGACGTCTTCGACCTGGAGGCTGATGATCAGGGGAGGACTTAGGAGGTTTTCTCCGGTGTCGAGCAGGCAGTGGGGGCGCCGACTTAGAAGGGGACCTGCCACGTCTCTTCCTACGCAGCGTCATGAATTCTCTCAGACCCTCCGCCTGCTTCTTGATCGTAGAGACCTGCGAAGTAAGGTAATCTACGCTGATGCTGAAGAGGCCATCTGGGACCACAGGTGCGTTAAGGAAACGCTCCGGTCTGGAGGGAGCATGTCAGCCTGGGTCAACCAACGATGGCGGCTGTGGACTACTATCAAAGGCATCATATGGCCAAGCGAGCTAGCTGCAAGCATCTGTTTTAGGACCTTGGCTTGGAACACCTGAAAGGCTGCCATGAGATGCCGGGCAGCGGCAGCTTGACCCGCCGCAGCATAAGCCCTTGAAGTCAGACCTAACGACAGGCTTAGCTGGCAAGATGGAGGACTAGGCTGTTCACGCCAGGCGGCAGGGTTACCCGGGCATAAGTGCACCGCCAGCGCCTGCTCTACCTGGCGAAATCGCTTCATATCCCCTTACTACCGAGCCGTCAAGGGGAGCGAGAGAGGGGAGACTGACAAACCTCACTTTCAGAGGTGCCTTCCAAGTTTGGGTCAGTTCCCGATGAACTTCCGGGAAGAACGGGATAAGAGGGGGCTGCGGGGTATCATCCCGGCGCGAACTCACAAACCACGCGTCCAGCCTGGAGATCTCGGGTGCCAGGGGCAGAGTCACCTGCAACCCAATTTCTCGGGCAGCCCGGGTAAGCAACTCAGCCCTCTCCTCCGCAGCTCAATCTGCCGTCACCCCAGAGGGGGAGAGTGATGTACCGTCTACTTTGGGAGCTTCACTGTCTCTCTCCGATGCAGCAGTGGAGATCGCATCATCAGGCGCACAGGAGTCCTCAGAATATGCAAGCAGCGCATCATCCGATAACTCACTGTGGTGGATAGTGGACATGCACTCCTCGCCTTAATTGCGCTGCCGGACAGAACTGTACAATCCACACATTCTGATCCCTCAACCGCTGCGTCAGCATGTCTACGCCCAGGACAACCAAGACAATGATTGTGGCTATCCGTCAATGCAATCGATCCACCGCATCCAACAGACTTGCATGGTCGCGACATGTTTGGAACACGCTACAAACAGTCGACCGGCAAAACAAGTGCTCTACTAAGAAAGGAGTCTTAATTGTTGGTGAAAGGCAGTGAAAGAGCTGAAGTGGAGCGGTTTCTACCTTCCGGCCGTCCGGAAAACCTTGCTGGTTGCTGTTCGAATCACCATATTTCCAAAATCCATACACAAGCTATAATCCAACTATAATCCATTTTGTGGTGTCTTTCACACAGTCACTTGCGTGTCAGAGTATGGCTCCAAAGGAAAAACAGGAAGAGTGTCCCGCTCGCGTCCGGTTTATGCAGGACCGTGTGATCATGTGACCATCAGCGCATTCGCTGATTGGCACTTCCCATAGTCGTCTCCGACATCTGTAGCAGTGACCGACTAATGGGGAACACCGGATCCGAGCGTTAAACTTGTTTTATTCAGTCAACTGTCTAAACCAAGCATCCTAAAGCTGTAAAAAAAATTCACTAATGAAGTAAGCATCATTACCCCGTAGAATTGCTTTTTTTTTAATTTAAGTCGCTATATTTAGATAATAAAATATATTTACATGTATTGATGTGTCACTAACTTATAGGCTTACTAAATTGACAATCAACACCCGATGAGGAGTTCTACTTACTTTATAAAGTTATGCTTTTTTCTTTAAAGCTGAAGAGATTATTTCTTAAATATAATATAAGTATAGTGTATCTTTCAAATTGTGTTGGATTTTTAATGAAGTTCTTGACTTTTACAGTGAGAGATCTTGTTTGATTAATTTGATTATATTTTAATCAAACAAGTCTTCTCAAACCAGTATCAAACCAGTATATCACTGGTTTTCCCAAAAAGACCATTAAACCGCTCCAGCTCGTTCAGAATGCAGCGGCTCGAATTCTAACCAAAACTAGAACGTCAGAACACATTTCTCTAGTCTCTACACTGGCTGTCAGTCTCCTTCAGAATAGATTTTAAAGTTCTGCTGCTCAAATATAAGTCCAAACATAACTTAGCACCTAAATACCTAACAGACATGCTCAGTGAATACACACCAAACAGAGAAGTGAGATCCCTCAGATCAAACCAATTAGATCTACCCTGGGTAAATTCTAAACAGGGAAAATACTCTTTTAGTTACCATGTGGCCCACAGATGGAACCAGCTTCCAGAGGAGATCAAGGGTGCCAACACTTTAGTCACGTTTAAAACCAGGCTAAAGACTCTCCTGTTTAGTTGTGCTTTTGTTGACTGAGCACCAATGTCCAACAACTATTTTACCTCTGCACTTCACTGTCTTAATCTGTTTTAATCAATGTTTTTACATTTTCAGTTTTTAATCACTATGATTTTATATGCCTTTTTTATGCTTGATTTTATTAAATGTACTTTCCTTTTATTCTTTGTTTCCAATGTAAATCACTTTGAATTACCCTGTGTACGAAATGCACTATACCAATAAACTTGCCTTGCCTTTATGACAAAATAATCTATTCACAAAGAGAAGTTACATTTTCATCAAATCTGTTTGGAGACATGAAAAACATGAAAAAAGTGTTGACACTAACAAATATCACACAGTGCTAAAACAAATTTATAATTTTTATTTTCACATGGATGGATGTTTCATTCAAGATTGTTGAGAAACGATCTGAAGTGAAAGTTCAGTGTTATTTCATATAATGTGGAGCCAGGAGTCGGATTGTTTCGAAGCCTTGAATCAATACGGCTCATTTGATTCATCAGCTTCGGAGTTTCACAAAACTTCAGTTTGCCCATCTCTAGGAGTGTAGTGGCCTCTAAAGATAGCCTTGCAATTGAATTGGCAAGCATGTATTATGTTTATTTGGAAGCTGATCAAAAATGGTTCAACCGATCAAGTTTCTTTCAAAAATTTTATTCAGCAGGGTCAGAAGGTTACATGGACCAAATTTTCTAAAATTTAGAATAACTTTTTTTCTGGGAGACAGAAAGTCTGGATATGGAAAATGTGGTGTCAATCTTTTTGGCATGACCCAGAATAAGTCAAGATTAGATTTGTGAGCATAGGTTCACATTTCTGTTATATTTTTTAACCACAAGGTGACAATAGTACAGAAATGTTTGTGTTCCACTAGAGTGTGGAGAAGAACATGAGAGAGAGTTTTATAATTTAAGCTCACTGTTTTATGAACTTTTTTTTTTCCAAAATAACCGACGTCTGAAATAGCTGAACATGAACATGAACATGGTAAAATTAGACTTGCCCTGAAACCTTATGGTCGAATGTATTGAGACAAATTTTATGAATTTTGGCAAAACTTCAAGGTAGTTATAGCCATTTCTATCTCTCCAGACCATTAGGTGGCAATGTGTCGATTTTCTAGATGGCAAAATATGTATTGCACTTTTTAGTACTTCTCTGAAGTTTAGCGCTGTGGCTCAACCAGAACAAAACAACACTAATGTTAGCAGCTAGCGCTACTCTGTCACTTCTGCGCTTCGAAGTGTTTTTACGCTCACTCTTTCTGAGCAGCATATACTTTAATTATCAAGAGAACTGGATTGTTGATGAGCTTTAAAACTCTCAGTTCTACATCAGAGCTTGAATAATTGGAGGTTTTTGTCCTCCATATATTTAAAACCCCTTCCAAATTTACTAACAAATCTGTTCAGAAATCATGTGAAAAAACTATGTGCTTTATAGTACTATGTATACTATCTATTTTGTCATGTTGTTGTAGAGAACAAATATTGGCATTTCAGGGCACACGCTCATGTTGATAGAAGACCTTTTGGATGAATTTGAGTGGAGACTGTGAGACAGACATCATCAGTGTGTGACCTGACAAACGTGCTTCTGGAGGAATGGTCAAATCCGGAGTCCAAACTGTTATAGCCATGAAGGGTGTAGTGATGTCTTACCTGAGTCCTATAGATTAGGAATTGGATTTTACTTAAAACTGCAGTATCACGTAAACTTACCTTTTCAGACATCTTTCTCAGTATTGTTCCGCATCAAAAACATGCCTGGAGTCATATTCTGATTGGATCAAGCATGTTTGTGTAATTCTATTTTCTTTTTCTTGGAGTTTAAAATGGCTAGAAGCACCGCCAAATAACCAATCAGACGAAGCGCTAATGCAGCTCATTTCAATGAAGAACACAAGAGCTGACTGACCCATCAAAAATGGGTAGATTTTCTGCATGTCAATAAGCATAATAATAATAATTGTACAATAATGTCAAATAGCATGAATTCAAGAGAGGACTGGTAACAAGGCTTTCCAACCATCCGAGTATTGCTGAGGAGCCCTACGCAGTGAGATTTTTTTTCTTAGTGGCTAAACTTAAATTAAGAATTAAATTAGCCATTTTCTATCAAGTAATTGTAGTACTCCAAAAAGCTTCAATGAACCCTTCAAAAAACACTTTTATATTTGTCAATATTTGTCAAACTCTGCACCTGATTTAATTTAAAGTTTATTATTTAGACAATTTATTTCTATCCTTTGTTACAAGGGTCTTTCAGTTCTGTTATCCTTGTGTGTTTTGTTGTAAACACTATCCTTTTTGTTATCTGCACTGCACCTGCTCATATTCACATAATTACTAGTAAGCCTTCGAGGGTCTCACTGTCGTTATGTAGTTTTCCAAGCATTTAATCTGTATGCAGAGAGAGGTCAGTACACTCGATTTTCTTCCAAAACCGTACTTTTATTGTGCCACCAGTGATCAACAAAGCAAAACCAACATAAAAAAAAACCCCAGAAAGGTCTACAAACAAAACACTTGAGCTCCATACCACAAATAAATGAATGCTGAACAACAAAACCTACATAAAATTAGTCTGTGAGGACTCCAGAATAAACTAACTAGATGCAGTCAGTTGGGGTTCTTTCTCTCAAAAGTAATTTTGAACAGGGCAGAGTCAAAATGCAGGAAGACAGCAACACATCTCTCCTCTTGAATAACACATTTACACAATGGTGTCTCATAATGAATATAAATTCACACTTTAACACTTTGGACAATCATTCTTAATCTATTCACTTATACCGCATGTCTTTGGACTTGTGGGGACACCGGAGCAAACCCACGCGATCACAGGGAGAACATGCAAACTCCACACAGAAATGCCAACCGACCCAGCCGAGGCTCAAACCAGCGACCTTCTTGCTATGAGACGATCATGCTACCACTGCGCCACCATGACGCTTTCTGCTGCCCCAGCCATTAATAAAGACTAATAAAGTTCTTTCAGTGGGTTTAGTTTATTGACTGCATGGTAAAAAAAGTCTTACAGGACAATGAGCCTGTGGACATTGTCACACTCCCCTTTAAAGGGATACATCCACCCATCTACTCAGCATTGGTTGACTGCTATTCTGCCTCACCTCTTCAGGGATTGGACTCACCCCATCACTCCTGTGTTCGTAAATTTATTTGGCTAACTATATTCGCTACACATGAGAGGAACTGCTAATTTTTCCACTGTAACATTCCACAATAAACATTTTACCCCTGGGTTTTGAACTCCAACGAGAAAAACTTGCGGTGGAGGCATATGCTTCTACATCAATGTGATATAACTGTGGTGAAGAAGATCTGCTATCCTCATCTGGAAGCGCTTTTTATTAACTGTAAGCTTTTCTACTCACCCCGAGAGTTTTCCTCATACGTTCTCGTCAGTGTTTACACTCCCTCGCAGGCGTATGTGAGCGAAGGGCTGTAGCAGCTGGCTGACAAGATCACTAATGTGGAGCAGCATTTTCCGAACTCTATTCCGGCTTGATGAAGCCATTTGAGTTTTCCAGAGAACCATGGTTTGGCGTTGTTGCATGTCACATAAGTTTGGGTGGAGATGCACATATCTTCACAGAAACTGATGTAAAATTTAACAGAGTCTGTGAGATCATCCAGGTCTGAGGCAGAGTCCTCAAAAACGCTCCAATCGGTACAATCAATGCAGCCTTGAAACATCTGCTCTTTATCAGTGTTCCATCTTTTTACAGTTCTCACAACTGTAAGATGGGTTGAGATCTACCAGACAGTGATCAAAAAATCCCAAGACAGCTCTGGGGACAGCGTGATATGAGTCTCTTAATGTGACTACATCCAGAACCCTCTCTGGTGAGGCTGATTAACTGATGTACTTTGTGCTGATTAACTTGGGTAGTTCTTATCTCAAATGAGCGTTCGAGAAGATTAGACACATTTGTAATTGTGTTTTCTAGAATGTTCATTTTTTTTCTAAAATGTAAATGTATTTTCAAAAAATATGTATTTTTTTCACGTTATGTAAATGTGAAGTTACAATTTTTGAGAGACGCATGTTGAGCTTTGCAGAAGGGTCAGCAAAAAGTCTGCGTCAGTACATAGACGAGGCCAATTCGTTAAGTTGATGTTGATGCAGAAGTATAAATCAGGCTTTAAACTCTGCAGGCCAGAGAAGATTAGATTCTTTCTTGAATTAGTTGAGTTTCAAGTGTGCTCTAACTAAAAGCTGCACACTTGTGTAAAATAAGGCCAAGAAATTGTCCTGACATAAAAGATATAAATCACTGGTCCAATGTCAACATATCCGGGCTGGCTAATAGCTAGCATTCACAAACTCACTCTTTCTAGCTTTTAAGAATTAACAGTCTGTCATTCCCTTGAAGCAAATACCCTCTACTCCAAGTAACATTTTTATATTATCAGTTTTATGGGAGATTATCTTACTGTCTGGTTCTGAGATGTTTTCTTCTTCCTAGTAGGGCATGACAGAAAATAATTGAGAAGCACTGCTGTAGGGTAAGGTGTTGGTTAAGACAACTGTTCTGCTACCATGCTTTCAAAGTTTTGAAAAAAAATAGTACAGCAATCAACATTCTCATAGGCCAGAGAAAGTCTTAAAATTGCTGGACCACAAAAAACAGTACAAAGTTTAAAAAAAGAATAATAATAAAAATGATCCTGCAATAAAATATAAAAAATTTTGATGTATAAATAAGCTGTTTTTCAAATCCATTTTAAAGTTATACTTTTGTGCAGTACCTCCCAGACCTCCAGATGGATACTTTACTCCCGCCACAGAGATGTTCAGTCTGGTCCTGAGTTACACAGAGAGAAGACAGACAGAGATAGTCCTCCTGAACCAGATTCAGCACAGAGAAGGTATGCATGGAAATCTCCATGAAGATTTAAACACTGCAAAGAGGAATTGAAATCCAGCAGGAGTAGACAAGCTTCTTCACCTCTGCAGGTGAGATGTTTTTCTTTCCAGAGCTCACTCTTAGACTCTCCATGAGGAATCAGAGAGAGATTTTTTTGCTGATCAAACAATATATTTCTTTAGCTTTTAGCTGTTGCATTGAGAGTAAAGAGGTTACACCTTGAGGTTGAATAAATCTAAAAATTGTCTTCATTTCACCTGAAACAACCCACACAAGCACAAAACTTCTTCTTTTTAAAGAATAAAATCCACGTTAACTATAAACTCTTTTCATGTTATTCACTTTTGTTCATCTATTTAATGGTTTGTTATATATTGTCTGTCTGAAGGGAGCACAGTGACATAGTGGTTAGCACCACTGCATGCTGATGGACTATTAGTATTTCATGTCAGCTAAGAGATCAAAATGAAGCCTCGCTGGTGGATTTCTGACTGAATTTTATTGTCTCTGTCTAAGACAAGACGAGTTGGCATCGGCAGAACTGATTTAAAAATATATTTTTGTATTCATTTCACATTGCTTTTTAAGGAATTAGTTTCCAGAAGCACTTGACATTTAGAGAAGGTTTCAGAGACTGCGTCAGAGTCTGTCTCTAAATTAGAAACCCTGAAGAATGTGCCATTTTTAGAAAGCCATGGAAAGATTCATGCAGTGCCACCTCTGGGACCACTGGTTTAGATGTTCCCAGTACAAAAGTATATAAAGTATGTATATTTTTATATACAAGATATTTATTGATCAAATGACTTTTAAGCCAAACAGTGCTTTAATACATACTGCTCAAAGATCACAGGTTCTATTGAATCAGGTGAAACTGAATGAGACATTTGTTGTTTGTTGATCTTTTATATACAGCATTAGCTTCTGCACTCTTTGTACACTTATTTGTTTTTTTCATTTAAAAACAAACTTCTTTATTGCAATAATCTATATTTTACCCCATTGTACATGTTAAAATACTATTTAAGATCTTGTCTCAAAAAAAGCACAAAAGCTTGTGTCCAAAATATTAGATTTATATAAAGCATTGCTCTAATTAAAGGTTATTTCTAGATCTGTAGTCTGTTTGTGGGGATGTATTGCTTCCTAAAGCTCACTGTATATCTACCTTGCTTAACCATTGTCTGTAAATACATGTGTACAATAAAACTGAAACACATTTTTGAATGTACTTTCTGTGTTATGCCATTAAACTGCATCAAACTCTGGGCATTGTGTTCATGACTTTCCTAACTCAAAGGTTCTGACAAGAGATTTTGAAGCTTAAAGTGATCCCCAATATTTTAACAGAGTTGTAATTCCACATAATTATAAAGGTGGGAAAGAAACAGGATGTTAGAGGAACAGCAAAAGCACTTCTGCTTAGCTGTGGTCTATAACTTTCACTCAGGTGTCTGTTCCTTAAATTATATAAACTTAAACTACAATTTAAACAATAACGTAATAAATGTCATCCCCTTGCAAGATTACACAATGATCACAATTCATGATAACCAATAAAAAAAATTATTATTAGTATTAGTTTTTAAACTTGTTTATTGTTAAGGTGGGGCCTTTGACACTGTGGGGGTAACTCTTTTTTTCACACCACCCTCTGGTGGTCAGTCTTTAAATCCTCACTTGGTATAGCCAGTCTGGAGTAAATGGGCCAATCACGGGTGGATGTAATCTTAGCAGTCAACCTCATGGGACTTCTCTGAATGATCATTGGTCGATCGAATTTTAGCAGCCGATCGAGTCAACCTCATGTGACTCCCCTGACACTGACATTGCTGAATGTAATCTTAGCAGCCAATCGCATCTACAATAATATCAAGGGTACTTGACACACAAGTCTCTATTGGTTTTAAGAAGTTGGCATTTGGTTATAAAATTAGTTTTATTCATTGTCTAATTGAGTAAACATTTACAGACTTTTATTCTATGTTCCAGCCATGGAAAGCGCACACTGTTATCAATCCAATGCCACATCGGATTCTCCCATCAACGCCAGTCTTGTCCAGAAGGGAGCATCACAGCATCTGAAGAAGCTGGCACACATGGATGAGTCTCTCTACCAGGAGTTTTACATCCTATGGGTGGCGTTAATGGTGCTAAACACCCTCATGTTCATACTCGGAGTGATGCTGAACAGTCTTGCACTCTACGTTTTCTGCCGACATATTCGATCAAGATCGAGTCCTGTGATTTATACTATAAATCTAGCAGTGGCCGACCTGCTGGTGGCGCTCTCACTCCCTGCCCGAATTGCACTTTACCACAGTGAAGGCAACTGCGCGGCTTGCTTCTACTTGCACACCTTCAGCTACTTCGTCAACATGTACTGCAGCATCTTATTTCTGACGAGCATCTGCGTGGATCGCTATATGGTAGTAGTTCGCTCAAAGCTAAATCACTGGCGAAGTCGCACCATTGCGAAAATCGTTAGCATATTCGTATGGCTCTTTGCTGTTGTGGTCACATACTCATTGCAAATATCTGCTTTGGAGGACAATGAAGCATCTGATGTGCAATTCGCCCTAACAGTGCTGGAGTTTATTTTACCTTTGCTAATAATTGTGATGTTTACAATGCGCGTAGCATGTGCGCTAGCAGATACCAGACTAATGCCACAGAGCTGGGGTCACCGTGCTCGTGCAGTTAGGCTCCTTGTAGCAGTTTTACTTGTGTTCACTGTCTGCTTCACACCCTACCACGTGCGTGAGGCGGTGGTGTATTTCCAGCTAGGGGGCAGCAGAGAGCAGCTGGTGGTGGCTTATCATGTAACCATAACACTGAGCAGTCTGAATAGCTGCTTAGATCCGGTGGTTTACTGTTTTGTGCCAGATAGCTACCGCTCTGCGATTCGTAGAGAGCAGATGAAGCATTTTGGAAATCATATGATGGGCATCCGGGATTATCGAAGCAGCAGGAATGCAGGTACTCCAACAGCTGAAGCGCTGGAGTTTAATGGGCTCTGCTGAGATCCAAAGTAGTGACCGAATGGAGAGGACATCTTTCATTGTTTAGATAATTGGTATAGGGTTAAATTGATGAAAACACCTAAGATGACCAAAATGATTTAAGCAATTTTGATACAATGTTTGAACATGTGAAGACCTTACAGAATAGTGAATTTATAGTTTCAGGGTTGCCACACATTTCAAAATGACTCCCAATGAGTTTTTACATAGATAACATGAAACCTTGACCCATAATGAAAGAAAAGCAAGTTTAACCATTGCAGGGCTATTTTCGGATCAATTCGGTACCCAAACGGTTAACCGAAGCGCAGATGTTTTGACGGTCACTGGAAAAGCCCCAAGAAAAATGGTTGTTTCATGATGGCACATCACATGAGTTAACAATCTCTGCCATCCGACCAATCAAGGGTTTATCACAGCACAGCAACACGCAATAGTGGAAAGTCACAGCAATACTTCAGAAGTGCAAAGCAAGTTAGCTCCAAAATAATGACTTAAAGCTCAACCCTCAGGACAGTGGATGACTATATAAACAACAAATCACTCATGAGTTGGAAAGGAAACAAACCCGAAAATATACAGCTGTAAAAGAAATAAAATATTACGCACCCATGCACGAATGCTTTTGCAGCAACTTTGCTGACTGGAAGCTGCTCACCCATGGACTGACACACCCACACACCACTGTTGCCAACTCCTCAGTAAGAAAAGTTGCTACTGGCTAGGGCAAAAGTCGCTAAATGTCAATAGAGGACATCACCATCTAATTTGCATAAATACAACATGACGTGTGTGACATACATTGACCACCACCCATGGGTTTTTATCAATGCAAACATAAGTATTGCAGTTACATGTGTTTCATGTCATTAAATTAACACATTTGGCGTTATAAAACAAACACGTAATGCTAAATAAAATTAAGTAATAATAAAAACATTGAGAACAGAATGAAGTAAATAACATGCAAGGTAAGCTCTGTGATTTCAAAATAATCACGTCTTTAGATCAGTTTTGATTTCATGGTTTGTGTCAAGAAATTCATATCTAAAAAAGTATTTTTATAGTGTCAAAAGGTAGGGTTACTTTGTATTATATGTGATGATGATGGATGTTGTGTGAGGGAGGAAAACCTCACACAGGTATAGGCTTCTATTCTTGTCCAAATATGTAAACAAAACATTTTATAGTACTCTTTGTTTTTTTAATAAAGACCTACAATCTCAAAACCTTGCGCCGGGAAAACTGGGAATTGTGATAATTGTGGAGTAGAGGAAACAATAGAACATGTAAAACTTAAATGTAAAACATATGAAATGGAAAGAAAAGAAATGAGGAAAGAGATTTGAGAAATAACAACAGAGCCTTTAACAATGATCATAGAATAGGATTAGGAATGTGAAAACTGGTTGCTGTTTTGGTGCCACTTAAGTGTCTGAACAGTCGGAGCCATGCCGGTGTTTCCTCTACCCGTTATTTTTAACTACCGTGCCATTGTGCGCATGCGCACAACATAAACCGTGCCATTTTCCATCATTTTCATCATTCTTATAACCACGCCCTCCTTCTACCATTTCTTGCAAAATGTAAGTTTTCCACAATTTATCTCTTTAACTTTTAATGTTCATGATCTGAATGCCAAAATATAATATCACACTAAAGTGTCTCTTATTGAGTGCTTGATCATTCTCACTGTCTATTTTTTATTGAAATCACGCAAACAGCATTTTTAAGCATGACGTGAAATCGTGGTGTTTTGTCTGTCTGCTAAATTAAAACATCCCAGTTTAACCAAAATGACTAAAAGACCAAAATCGATTATTGTCATACATCGACATATGCAGCAGAATGTGGAAGGAAATTTCAATGGGGTAGGGAAAACCAACAGACTAGTCCATAATTTTTTGCTGCGGCAAGGAAAAATTACGAGGATTTCAAGAAACAAGAAGGTGTAAAGGATTTTCAAACTTTCTTCCATTCTGTAAAATGCCATTTATATAATAAAAGAGTATGGCTTTGGCGTGCAGATCATGAAAATAAAAGTTAAAGACATAAATAGTGGAAAACTTACATTTCGTGAGAAACAATATGTGGCAGAGCTGAGGGAGGGGGGGGGTGTCACTAAATTATGAACGCCCCCAAGTAGAATACGACTACGCCTCCCCGTCAGAAACGGGGAAATAACCCAGATAAAGGACACAAGTTCGTTGGCTGAATTAATCTGACAGAGACGTGTGCACAATGTATCACAGGTTTATTTGGACAACTATAAATATTAAAAAAATACAAACTAAAGCTGTCAATATGAACAACACGAAAGAAAAGAAAAATAACAAAACAAGGCACTGACGTTCCAGCGGCTGGGGCAGGCTAGACAAAGGAAAGCTCATATGTGAATTTGAGTAACACTCAGGCGCACACACACACAGTGAGAGGTGAATCCAGACACCACCGCACTCCACACGATTTCACCATCACCCGTGTTCCAAGTAACTAGCCAGCTTCCCCGCCTCAAGCCGGCAGTGCCTAAAAAAACAAAACAACCTAAATTCAATAACTCATTGAATTTAGTACACAATATACCAAAAACATGTGACATATAAATGTACACTTCAAAGAAACATACTAAACCAAAAATATATTTAAAAAAGACACATGATTAAATTGAGGCAACGGTTCAAGGGGTTCACGTCCTGGAGTCAAAAGTCCTTGTGTGTGCTCAGAGCACCCGCAACGACTCCAGTGACGTCACTGATGTAAACAAGCCCCTTTTTCCCAATGGCTGAGTCGTCCGGTGTTACATAAAAATCGGTTCCTCGTGAAGAAGTGCGCCATTGGTTGAAATGGTCATGAATATTAATAGCACTTCGGTGGAGGGCGCGGCTTTTGTCCTTGAGCTTCAGCGAGTCAACGGAGTGAAAAGTTGTTTCTACGACCGAAATGTATGTCGAGGATTTAAAGATAAAAACAACATAGCTATTGGCGTCCACAATATGAGGTTTGAATGTTTGTTTTGCGATGTTATTTTTATCGTTTGTCTGTGTTATGTTGTTGTTGTGTTGCAAGCTGTAATGTGAGTGATCTAATGAACGAGCACACTATTGTTGTTCCAATAAAGCTTTTCCTAACGTTTAGTAGTGTTGTGATGTACGTTTTGGTGGAAATCTATCTTCATTCATGCTGAAATTAAAACCACGAGTTGGTTATGTTATTGTGCTAAATAAACTGCTTGTTTCAAGGGAATTTAGCAGTACAGATAACGAACATCATCACTGCAGCTTAAAGCCAAACGAATGGGTTAATTTATTTAGTTTAGAGTTGTCTTGCAAGATGAGCTTCTTGTTTTTAAGTAATTTCCTCTATTAGATTTCTATCACATGTAGAAAACAAGGAGAGGACTTTTGCAGTTTTGTTCCACATTTACAACAGGCCTAAAGTAAGGAATGCCTTTTCAAAAAATACAATTACGCAATCTTTGAAAGAAAGATAAACAAGACATAAGTATTAAAGGATATTATTAACAAGTTTCACAAGACTTTCTATTATTCCATATCAGGCAAATTAACAGGAAACAGCTGGGAATAAACCACCTGTTTAATTTGACACTCCAACCAAAATTAATTCTAAGGCTATAAATGATGCTTTGCACTCCTCAAATGTTGTCTTTTGACATACTTTGGCCAAACAATGGACAGCAGTACTTATAATAATTTGGTAAACCTCAAGAAAACAGGGCAACTCCCAGAGAGTTTGACAAAAAACCAGAAATACTGTCTTTCAAGGAAGGCAAAGAGATTTGTTTTGAAAGGTTGGTAGAGCTTTTTTACAGTTAATGTAATGTTGAGCTTGAAATGTAAAGTATGTATTGTCATTGCAATTATAGACAAAGACCTGTTCTATAAAAGAACAGAAGGAGGATCACAGGCAAAGGTAGTGTGCGGTGAGGAAGAGGCAAAACACCTTTTCTCTGAGTTCCACACAAAAGCTATTGGTGCCCACTGTGGAATTGTCAAAACCACAGATGCCATTAGTAAAAGGTTCTACTGGCCATCTATGTCAATTGACATTAGAAACTGGGTAAGTAACAACGCCCTCACAATTTTCTAAATGTTATAGCCTTAAAGTTATACATGTTATATTAGGTAAGCCAATGTGCTGCGTGTCAAAAAAAACAGTGTCAACTAAAAAGGCAGACTACACACCGATTGAGGTGAGTTGTTAAAAAAATAGAGATAGTGTTTTTATTGGCAAAGTTAATTTAAAGGAATTTATTATTTTCCCAGGTGACTGAGCCATGGGAAGTAGTCGGGATGGATTTAGTGGGAAAGCTCACACCAACTGAAGAAGGATATCAATACATTTGCGTAATGGTAGATTACTTTACAAAGTGGTGTGAGGCTTTCCCACTAAAAACCAAGAATGCAGAGGAGGTGACTGACTGCATAATTAAATTATTTTATAAATTTGGGGCCCCTAAAAGGCTTCTAACAGACCAAGGCACTGAATTTGTTAATAAGGTTAGTACATAAGTGATGTTTTTGAACTTGATGAATTGGCCATGAAAATGATTGAATATCAATTGATAGATCAATATGGGTGTATGTCAGCTACTGGGCATTAAGAGAAGTCTCTGTGCCCCATACCACCCGCAGACCAATGGTCTCGTAGAAAAATTGAATGGCACAATCCAGAGTTAATTATTGAAGTTATTAGGTCCTGTATAAAGCTTGTGGAGTGTTATTATGCATGTTCTAAGTTACCAATGTGATGAACATATTTGCTTTTCTTCATTCAAAGATGTTTAAGCAAACTTGTTGGAAAGTAGCCCAAGAAATGGTCAGAATATTTGGAACCAACCATGTTTGGTCTGCGCACCAAAAAACAGCTGACAACAAAATTTTCACCGTATTTTTTGATGTTTGGTAGAGAGGCACGGTACCCAAGTGAGGTCCCAGAAGAGTTTGAGGTAAGCTTTCATTGCCACCTACATTAAAATAGTTTATTTTCTATTAAGAGAAAAATTAACACACTTTCTTTCCTTAGGTTAATGCAAGTATCGAAGATACTTTGGCGGAGAAATGCGTTACTGATTCTATTAAAAGGCAGGACAGAATATTTAATTTAGTAAAACAAAATGTCAGGTCTGTCCAAAACAAAATTAAAAAAAGAAAATTGGAAAAAGGGTTATCTGAGGAGTATGACATTGGGGAAAAGGTACTTCGCCAAAATATTAGAAGTAGGCAGAGAAAGGGGGGAAAGTTGGATCCCAATTATTTGGGTCCTTATAGTGTGGTCCGAGTTGAGGGAAAATCCATTGACTTGAAAGACGAGCAAGGACATGTCTGTCCGAAAATTAATAAAGACCATTTGATTCATTTCAAAGAAGATCTGCCACCAAAAGTTTTTAAACCGACCAGTACAGCCCAGCCTGTGTCTGCTCCCCCTGCCCAGCATGTCCTCTTATCCCCTGCATGCCATGGCTATCTGCAGACAAACCCCTGTAAACAGTGTATGTTTTATTCCACCTAAATTTACAACTGTCTTTTATTAACTTATATTTTATAATGAAATTTGACCAAATTGTCTTCTTTAGTGCTGGGAAAAATATGGAGACAAGAAATCGGAGGCAGGATTTGCTGCAAAGTTGGCAAGCACAAAATATTCACTTGGGATATAGAATGTCTGCGCCCTGGGCAAGAACTTGAGAGTGAAGTAGGTAACCTATTGAAAATTGTTACTAGCAAAAATTGTGTTTTTAACAGTTAAACATATACATTTATTATTTGTTTTTAAGGTAATAAATGCATACTTGACTCTCTTAAAAGACAAATATGTAGGAAATTCATTTGTTCTTGATTCGTATCTTGCCACAAATATTTGGAAGGATAATGCCAAACCACTCAAAAATTTAAGTATCATATAGTCCCTTAATGATTATTTAAAATTACACTGTATCTAGAGCAAAGTTATGTATGCTTTTGTAGATGGATCCATGGGTGTTTGATGTTCTACTGGGTGCGGTGTGTGAGAACAACAATCATTGGACTTTACTGGTATACCTTTGTCAAACTTTGTAACACACTTTTTAATGCACTTACTTACAGTTTATACATTTTATCCAGGTCATTTATCCACACCACAAAAGTATCCTCTACATAAATCCTTTGGGTGAGAACCAATTGAAATTGGTTCATTGTAAAAAGGCAGTTAGGTAGGATGTAGTCAATTTTATCCCCAAAAATCTAGAATTGTCTGGCTTATTATGTTTTTAATCTTTTTCACAATTAGAACTTTTTTCAAGGACAAAAGTATAGAAACGTCATGGGAATGCAGCACGGTGCCCCACTGTCTTCAAGAGGATGGGACATCTTGTGGGGTATTTGTTTGCAAAGTATGTATGGCACAAATGGTGCAGTGATTCCAAAATAACAAGTTATTACCCATTTCTGTACTAATATTAGTGTTTGTAGTTTGCAGAAGCTTTGCTAACTCGGAAGTCTCCAGTTTGCATCATCAGCAACATGCATAAACACATATCGCGAGCATATAGCAATATGCCTTCTAAAAGAAACAGGTTTTAGTACAACCATCTTTCTGAAGCACCTAATTACACATTGTTTATATTATGTATTTTTAACATTGCCTTAAGTGCTGTCTTTATTTCACAGAAGACCTGGCTGAGCTGTGCTTATCATGTGGTGAGCAGTATCCCCACACAGAAGACACAGAAGATTCCTGGGTCTGTGGCAAACATGTTAAATATTGGTTTAAGGTTCATTTGTGAATAATACTAATATTAAAAGTCTTTTTCAGATACAATGTGATGGATGGTATGACTGGGAGTGTGTGAATAGGCCACACACACACATTGATTTTATTTGTCATTGCTGCAAAATGCCTCTTTAAGTTTGTTGCATTATTTTCATTATATAATAATTTTTGTTACTTAAATTTTTTATGTCAATAAAAACGTATTTCTCCACATCCTTCAACATTTCATTTATTTCAACGTGGTTTTCATTTTGATAGCATGGTTACTAAATTAACAAACATTTCAAGATTGTTCTTAAATTTACAGAATTGTTTTCAAAGATTGCATAATTGTAAGGCATTCCTTACTTTAGGCCTGTTGTAAATGTGGAACAAAACTGCAAAAGTCCTCTCCTTGTTTTCTACATGTGAAATCTAATAGAGGAAATTACTTAAAAACAAGAAGCTCATCTTGCAAGACAACTCTAAACTAAATAAATTAACCCATTCGTTTGGCTTTAAGCTGCAGTGTTGATGTTCGTTATCTGTACTGCTAAATTCCCTTGAAACAAGCAGTTTATTTAGCACAATAACATAACCAACTCGTGGTTTTAATTTCAGCATGAATGAAGATAGATTTCCACCAAAACGTACATCACAACACTACTAAACGTTAGGAAAAGCTTTATTGGAACAACAATAGTGTGCTCGTTCATTAGATCACTCACATTACAGCTTGCAACACAACAACAACATAACACAGACAAACGATAAAAATAACATCGCAAAACAAACATTCAAACATCATATTGTGGACGCCAATAGCTATGTTGTTTTTATCTTTAAATCCTCGACATACATTTCGGTCGTAGAAACAACTTTTCACTCCGTTGACTCGCTGAAGCTCAAGGACAAAAGCCGCGCCCCTCCACCGAAGTGCTATTAATATTCATGACCATTTCAACCAATGGCGCACTTCTTCACGAGGAACCGATTTTTATGGAACACCGGAGCCACCAGTTGACATTCACACCAGAAACAAATGGAAGAGCACAGTGAACAATAAACGTAGTAACCAGCAGGAGAGGAACACAGTTCTAGGGAGAACAGCCGGTAGAAAAACAAACAAACCAAAAATTTAAAGAAAAAGAAAAACAGCAGCGCGTCCTCCTTTCACGGCGGATGTCTCACTTCCACCTCAGAGAGAGGGGCAATTCAGCACACTTCGCAAAGAAAAAAGTAAGAGTATTATTTAAATACTAATGTAGTAAATACTAAGAATTGGGGTGGTTACGCTTACCCAAAAGCAGTTCCTTATGCTACAAAGTGTATGATCACTCCCAGCCAGAATTGCAGGAAGCTATTGTCACGGATCTTCCAGCTAAACGCGGGCAGATGGTTAATAACGCCAAACCAAGAGTAAAGAGAATGGAATCGCGCACATACCTGACATGTAGTGGACAGCCAAAAACACAACCGCCAAAGCATCGATTAGCCAAACAGCTACACCACGACCAAAACCCGGCACCGTATTCCCACGCGCACTCCATATGGGCGGTCCCAGTCGTGACGCACAGCAGTCCGTCTAACTCCAGCCTTAAAATACCGTTAGCGGAGCTTCCGATAGGCTATGGTGGGTGACAATCATGCACCAATGAGCCAATGGCAATGCATTGCGTCACCCACATTGCCACAAATAGGAGAAAATACCAGGAGTGGTAATAAGAATGACAGACACTGACACGGTTCATGTTGTGCGCATGCGGGCAGAGGAAACATAATGGTTACTTTCGTAACCACCATTCCCGGAATAGGGAACAAAGACTTATGTCAGTGATGACTATGGGAAGCTCCACTAGGAGTGCCCCACTCTCTCCAGACTATCTCAAAAATGCCAATCAGTGAACGCGCTGATGGTCACGTGATAACACTGAACCACTGGGGAAAGGTCTTTCAGAGGGAAGATGGCATAGATGGAACTAGCTAGAGCAATAGTTTTCGAGAGTTAGCCTTTCGGGGAACTGCTCAGCCCTCCCGTGCCCGGGGTCATAAAAGATTCAGCCGGTAGTCCTCCACACGTGGACAGAACAGAACGTAGGAATACTCTACTTACTCTACTACGCCTGTTGGGGCGAGAGGAGCCAAAAAGCTGGAGATTATCTCCTGGGGGAAGTAATAACACACGTATCAGTAAAATTGGCACACCAATAGCACAGCTGAAGCACTGATTCAACGCTCAGTTTATTGGCCAGGGAGGGACTGTCACAAGAGAGGTCGGTTGGGCCAATTAGGTGGCACCACTAAGACTCCTGCCTCATCCTTCCTGATCTTGCACAGGAGGGGTGCAAGGAGGCTCACTGGGGGAAAGGCATATAGACGTGTCTTCCTGAGCCAGCAAAGCACCAGCGGATCTATCCCGAGAGGAGCCTGGGACAGAGCGTAGAACAGCCGGCACTGAGAATTCTCTGGGGCGGCGAACAGGTCTACCTCCGCTATACTAAAGCGTTCTCAGATCTGCTGGACTAGATCTAACTCATATTTCTGTATTCAGGAGCTCTAATAAAAGATGACTAATACAATTGCACTATGTAAAGTTGGTATTCATTAATTAAATATCTGCATTTAAAAGGAAAGCCACAACCCTCATAATTTTAAAATACATTTTGATTATCAGTTTTAAATATCTGTCATTAAAATCATTTAGTTAGATGAACAAAATAAAAGTAAGCTAATTTATAAACCCATTAACTACATGCTCTGGGACAAACAATGCCATATATTTTAGTTTTCATGTAAATAAATGATTGTTGTTTATGTGTAATACTGTGTAATGAAATACACAAGTATTTCTAGGTTATAAAATTGTATAAGTGTTTATTTATGATGTTAATTGAATGCGATCAAAGGACTTTTATTTTGACACGTGTGTTGCATGATGACAAGCGGACGCTGAATGTTAAATTTAGTTGAGAGAGAGAATTCTGACGAGACGGACGTCTGATCAAGCTCAAGGAAGTTTTCAGCTGCATTGTTCATAAAGGCGCACACGGTAAATGTTTATTTTTGTTTGTTATTGTGTTAAGATCTAGAGGAATGTTGATCTGTATAGAGATTATTTTGTATGCCTCGTGCATGTGCACGTGCGATTCCGTGTGAGATAATAAGTTTTATTTTATATTTCTTTCAGTTATCACGATGTCATGTTGGTTTCTAAGCGAAAGTGAACGATAAGAAAAATAAAACGAATATCAACAAGACATTTGTATTGATGCGGGCTCATTTAATGGACACGTGCAGCTACAGTGATAACGTAGCGTTTGGCGCCATTGATACCAGCGCCAGGCAGAGAGAAAACGCCGCTTATCAAAGAGGAAGCATAACGTTGGTCAGAGAGCGAGCGAGCGAGAGAGGGACCACTTGCATGCACAGAACGCGCTTCGAGAGTCACAGGAAGCCATCGTTTGTTCCTGAGCTTGAATGTTTTCTAAAAGAGAAGTGTGGCGTCATCTTGAAGAGAGTTAAGAGCATCAGGAAAGAAGCCGCGCTGACGGAGAAGATCGCCAGATAGCGGGAAAGGACATTTGAAGAGACTGAACGAGTTTGCGCTGCAGTACAAAGAGTGACCACAGAGGCAGCGTTCCTTCAGATGTTGAACTAGACAGCTGCAGTGAACTGACTACATTATTGCGGTCTGAAAGGACAACAGGTTTGGTTGCAATAATTTACAGTTAAGGTTTGGAATTTCATTCAGTTTATATTATCTGTTCATTTGAATTGTTCAAATTAATAGTTGTTGTTGTTGCATGTTTTGTTTTTAATTTAAGAAAGTTAAGTGTATATATATATTGTTTCAACTATTTTTGAATTTATTGTCATGGCCAGTGGTTGTGACAGAAAACAAGTTGAGTTAACTAGTGAGCAATCCGAATTCCTTCAGCTTGAGTTAATAGAAGAGTTGAGGGTTAGGGGAGAAGATAAAGCAGAGTTAACAGTAGCTGATGCTGAGTCTAGATTAGCACCTACAGAGCTATTGGCTGCTAATAAGACAACAGAAACTAGAAAATCATCCAGAGAAAGGAGAGACACTGCAAAAATGAGTGAGTTAAAACAGCAAGCAGCACTGCAGAAAGAAAGTAAATTTCTCAAGATGTATGAGAATTGGAAAGAACAAGCGAAGTTAAGCCGCAAAAACCTCAAAGAAGAATGCAGTGACAAAGAACTGATCGAAATGATGGATTCTTTAGAAAACCTGCAAAATCAAGTGAAGGAAATGTACAGTGATATAAGATCCCATGCAGTGCCTTCCAGTGAGGCAAAAAGAAAAGTGGATTCTTGTGTTGCTGTAACTTCTGATATTATGGGATTGATAAATGTACGCTTGAGTGAAAGAGGGCTAGATGACTTTGATGCTTCAGCAGAAAATGCAAGGCTTCATGTGATGCTGGACAAAAAATATGCACAATCAATATTTGGTTCTACAATGTCCGGATCAATTGTTTGTAGCCAGCATTCTAGCCAAGCAACTAAAGACTTGACCATCATGAAAGCGGAGTGTGCTGCACAGTTTGCAGCAAAGCAGGCTGAAATCAAAATGGAAGATGCAATCGCTACTCAGAGACAAGAACTTAGACGATTAGAAAATCTAAGAGATCTTGAAGTAATCGCAGCCAAAATGGAAGCCTACTCAAAAAGTGATCCCAGTCAGTCAGAAGAGGAAAACCAGTCAGAGCAAAGTGAGGATTCCAGTTTGCATCTTCCCCCTGAAAAGGCAACTAAAGAAGGAAAATCTAAGAATATCAAGCTGTTAAATTCTAATTTTCTTCCTGGTAGAGAAGATGATGGAGAAAGAGCACAAAGCAATCACAATAATATTGCTCAGTCCGCAGTTTCATTTCCTCAGGCTTTGCAAGATGCTATGGTTTTCTCTAGACTACCTGCTCTAGAACCTACTGTGTTTTCTGGTGACCCACTGAAGTTCTTGGAGTGGAGTACAAGCTTTAAGGCCTTGATTGAAAGGAGATGTACCAATTCCGCAGACAGACTGTTCTACTTACAAAGGTATGTGACAGGAGAAGCATTGTCTGTAGTGGAAGGTCAGTTCTACAGAAAAGATGATGATGCTTATCAGCAGGCATGGGAATCACTAAATGCAAGATATGGTCACTCGTTTATAATTCAGCGAGCTTTCAGAGAGAAGTTAAACAACTGGCCAAAGATTGGTTCAAAGGAGTCAATTAAACTGAGACATTTTGTTGATTTTTTGACTGCATGCAACAATGCTATTCCACATGTGAAGGGCCTTCAAGTTTTAAATGACTGTGAAGAAAACCAGCGGTTACTGCAAAAACTGCCAGATTGGCTGGTGAGTCGCTGGAATCGTCATGTGACTTTACAAATGAAGCAAACAGAAGATTATCCTAGTTTCAATGAGTTTGTAGAATTTCTGTCATTAGAAGCAGATATTGTGTGCAACCCAGTAACTTCCTTTTCTGCTTTAAAGAACACCGAAGATAAATCCTTAAAGGAGGTCAAGCGTTCAAGGGTCAGCACCTTTAACACTGATGTGAAAACATCTGAAAGGATGGAAAGAAATTGCACTGAAAATCTGCAAAACAAAGAAAATTGTCAAGAAAGAGCAACATTTTCAGGCTTGAAATTGTTGAAGTGTGTCTGCTGTGGAGAAAAACATTCGATTCACAAGTGTGATGTGTTTGCCAGTAAGTGCACAGAAGACAAAGTGAAGTTCATTTTGGAAAATGAATTGTGTTTTTCCTGTCTCAGGAAAGGTCACATATCAAAGAAATGCCCAAACAAAGCCATATGTAGCATTTGCAAGAAACGTCACCCAACAGTCATGCATGAAGAACGTCTGCTTGAGTCTAAAGATGGATCGTCTTCACGATTAAATAGACCAGAGGCAAGGACTTCATCTCTTTCTTGCAGTATCAACAAAAATGGTGGGAGCACATCAATGGTGGTACCAGTGTGGATATCTTCAGTCTCTACTCCTTCAAGAGAGATTTTAGTGTATGCCTTGTTGGATACTCAAAGCAGCAACACCTTTGTGGATAAAGAAGTATGTGAGGAAATGGGTGAAAAGTTAGAGCCGGTGAAGTTGAAGCTGACCACTATGATGGGACGAGACTCCATCATAAAGAGTGAGAGAGTTAGTGGTCTTAGAGTAAGAGGGTTTTCCTCTGGAAGCTTCATTAATTTGCCCCCAACATATACTAGAGACTTTATTCCACTGGAACGGTCCCACATTCCCACACCAGAGGCAGCAAAGGGATGGAGTCACCTTACTCATATCTCACAGGAAATACCAGAGCTGTTAACTTGCAAAGTTGGACTTCTAATTGGGTATGATTGCTCCAGGGCACTTATTCCAAGAAAGGTCATCACTGGGAGAGATGAGGAGCCTTATGCTATTAAAACAGACTTGGGTTGGAGCATAGTAGGCAATTCAAAACCAGCAGTAAGATCAACAGCAGTCACTGGATTATGCCATCGCATAAGTGTTACAGAATTCCCAATATTGACACCTGCAGCCATCTTAAGGACTCTTGAATCAGACTTCAAGGAAAGTAATGTTAAAGAAAAGTGTGTTTCTCAGGATGACATTCAATTCATGCACACAGTTCAAAGTGGAATACACAAAAATGCAGAAGGTCATCTGGAAATGCCTCTTCCATTTAAGACACGCCCACAGCTGCCAGAGAACAAAAAGTTGGCTCTTTTGAGATTAAAACGCTTAAAAGTCAAATTGGAAGGAAATACAAAATTAAAAAAGGATTATGTGAAGTTCATGGCCAAGGTCTTGGAAGACGGGGATGCAGAGAGAGCCGATCAACAGCCAAAAGCAGGGAATGTGTGGTATATTCCTCATCATGGTGTATACCATCCTAAAAAGCCAGAGAAAATCAGAGTTGTTTTTGATTGCTCAGCCAAGTATGGTGGCACTTCACTTAATGACCACTTACTCACTGGGCCAGACCTCACCAATGGATTGACAGGAGTACTTTGCAGGTTTCGCAAACATCCAATAGCCGTTATCTGTGACATAGAAAAAATGTTCCACAGATTTCATGTGACTGAAGAGGACCGAGATTACTTACGGTTTCTGTGGTGGGAGAATGGAGATCTTGATACAGAGCCGAAGGATTATCGTATGAAGGTGCATCTCTTTGGTGCGGCATCTTCCCCAGGATGCTCAAATTATGGTCTTAAATATCTTGCATCTCAAAAAGAACGAGATCATCCAGAGGCTGCTAGCTTCATTGAGAAGGGTTTTTATGTAGATGATGGTCTTCTTAGTGCAGAAGATGAGAAAACAGCCATCAAAACTGTATCAGAAGCAAGACTTATATGTGCAAAAGAGAACTTGCGGCTTCATAAATTTGTTTCCAACAGCCAAGAGGTATTGAATTCCCTTCCCAGCAGTGAGATAGCAAATGGTGTTCAAGACATCAATCTAAGTTCCCAGGATCCTATGGTGCAATCAGTCCTAGGAATAAAGTGGAGGATAAATTCAGACACATTCTTCTTTGATGCCAATTTAGAAGAAAAGCCAACAACCCGTCGTGCAATCCTTTCCACTGTGGCATCTGTGTTCGACCCTTTAGGGTTCATGGCACCTTTCCTCCTAAAGGGCAAGAAATTACTACAGGTGATGTGTAGAAATGGATCTGGATGGGATGATCAGTTGTCTGAGGATTTGATGCCACTTTGGCTCAACTGGTTGGAAGACTTGGAGAACTTGCATGCAGTCCAGATACCAAGATGCCTTGTCCCAGAAGACCTCGGACAAACACAGAGAATTGAGTTGCATCATTTTTCTGATGCCAGTAATTATGGCTATGGACAGTGCTCGTACCTTAGAGCTGTAGGAGAAAGAAAAGTCCACTGTTCCTTGATTTTCGCCAAGGCCCGAGTGTCACCTACAAAGGTCACGACAATACCTCGACTTGAATTGACCGCTGCTGTGGTCTCTGCTGTAGTTAGTCAGATGCTGAAAGAAGAACTGGAGCTTAAAGTTGATCGTGAATATTTCTGGACAGACTCACGTGTAGTCCTAGGCTACATAAATAACGATGCTCGCAGATTCCATGTCTTTGTTGCAAATAGAGTGCAGCGAATCAGAGAAACTACAGATGTTCACTGCTGGCATTATGTAGATACAAATGAAAATCCAGCTGATAATGCGTCCAGAGGGTTGAGTGTGGCCAACCTGATGAATTCCAACTGGTTCACAGGTCCTGAATTTCTGTGGAAGAGAGAAATTGACATTCCTTCAGAAAAGCCAGAGCTGTTGGTTGGAGACCCAGAAGTGCGAACTACAATAGCTCTGACAACGGAAGCTCATAATGAAGAAGACTTTCTGACAAGGTTCAGTTGTTTCTCAAAATGGCATACAGCAGTCAAAGTTACTGCACGTATACAGAGTCTGGCCAAGAAAATCAAGCCAAGCTCCTCAACTGATGTAGAAGATCTAAAAAGGGCCAGTTTGACGCTAATCAAATTAGCACAAAAGGATGCATTCAAGGACGAGATCCATGCATTGGAGCAAGGAAAGCTGTCAAGCAGTCATAAACTGTACCAACTTGATCCAGTTATACAAGATGGAGTCTTGAGGGTGGGAGGAAGGTTAAGAAAATCTTCATGTCCAGAAGTAAATAATCCTTTAATACTTCCCAGAAATAACTGGATCACACACTTGATAGTAGACCATTTCCACGAGAAAGTACAACATCAAGGAAGAGGACTGACGCTCAATGAGATCAGAGCAAATGGATTTTGGATCGTTGGAGGAAGCAAGGTGGTAGCTGAACACATACAAAAATGTGTCACGTGTAGAAGAGCACGCAGACCTATGGAAATACAAAGAATGGCTGACCTACCCATCAACAGAGTTGAGCCTTCACCACCCTTTTCATACTGTGGGATTGATTGCTTTGGCCCATTCTTTACCAAACAATGGTCGCAAAGAAAACAAAAGGTATGGTCTTTTATTTACTTGTCTTTCCTCAAGAGCCATACACATTGAGATGTTGGAGGACTTAACTACGGACACATTCATTAATGCTCTTCGGTGCTTCATTTCAATTCGAGGATCTGTACGAGAATTCAGGTCAGACCAGGGCTCAAACTTCGTCGGAGCAAAGAATGAATGGGCAAAAGCTGCAAAGGAAATGGACTCTGAAAGAATCATCACTTACCTTGCTGAAAGACAATGTGACTTCATTATGAATGTCCCCCATGCCAGTCACATGGGAGGAGTATGGGAGCGGCAAATAAGAACCGTGAGAAACATCTTAAATGTCATCCTATCAAAACATGTAGGAAGAATTGATGATTTTTCTCTAAGGACTTTCTTTTATGAAGCCATGTCCATAGTGAACAGTCGACCTCTCACTACTGACAATATTAATGACCCAAAGAGTCTAGAGCCCATCACTCCCAATCATATCATCACCATGAAGCCTTCAGTTCCTTTACCACCACCTGGAAGGTTTGTAGCTGAGGACATATATGCCAGAAAGCGGTGGCGTAGAATACAGTATTTAGCAGAACAATTCTGGAGTAGATGGAGGAAAGAGTACTTGCTAAACATTTCCCTCAGGCAAAAGTGGCATGCTAAAAGACGCAATGTAAGGAAGGGAGACATTGTGATCTTAAATGATGAAGGAATCCCTCGTAGTGAATGGAAACTAGGAAGGGTAGTTAAAGCACAAGAAGATGAAGATGGCTGTGTGAGGAAAGCTACAGTACAAGTAGGGAACAAAAAGTCTAGAAAGGAAGATCAGCAGCTTATCCCATCAATTCTGGAACGCCCCATTCATAAATTGGTTGTGTTAATTGAAACCAATCAGGCATAAAAATCTTTTATCGAAAGGGAGTTGTTACTTACAGATGAAATTACTAGATTTATCAAAGTTGGGTTCATAAATCATAGTAATTTGGTGGGAGTGTAATGAAATACACAAGTATTTCTAGGTTATAAAATTGTATAAGTGTTTATTTATGATGTTAATTGAATGCGATCAAAGGACTTTTATTTTGACACGTGTGTTGCATATGACAAGCGGACGCTGAATGTTAAATTTAGTTGAGAGAGAGAATTCTGACGAGACGGACGTCTGATCAAGCTCAAGGAAGTTTTCAGCTGCATTGTTCATAAAGGCGCACACGGTAAATGTTTATTTTTGTTTGTTATTGGGTTAAGATCTAGAGGAATGTTGATCTGTATAGAGATTATTTTGTATGCCTCGTGCATGTGCACGTGCGATTCCGTGTGAGATAATAAGTTTTATTTTATATTTCTTTCAGTTATCACGATGTCATGTTGGTTTCGAAGCGAAAGTGAACGATAAGAAAATAAAAACGAATATCAACAAGACATTTGTATTGATGCGGGCTCATTATATGGACACGTGCAGCTACATACTGAAATTATTAATTGTTATTAACATTAATTAGTGAAATTCCAAGATTTTTGTGGTATGGGTATGGGTGATAGTGAGCTTGTAATTACTTGCTATCGAATCAATCCCAGTTTCTCCAACATCACCCGCCCTGAGCCCAGCTTCATACGATAACAAAAAGGAGTCACTGATTATGATGATGACAGCAGCAGCCTTTCCACAGGTTATTAGTAAGCTAATATAATGTTACTCTTGAAGCGGTTAATTTGTTTTTGTTTTGTTGTTGTGTTTTCTATTTACTGATATATTTACATATACTTTTCATATATTGTTCAATTTTAAGCATAACATTTTTGTTAAATAAAAATGTACTCTTGAGTCATCCACCGTAATTTTACGGCTTCTGTAAAGTATCGGTTCCGTGACTTTGACAGTCATACTACCACTCCGAGAAGGGAGAATAGTTAGACGTCACATACACTTTCATCACTCAGGTTACTCCCTTATTTATGGCCACTAGTTAGTAGAGTGCGCATCACCCTTTGTGTAAAAGCTTAGAGTAGGTTAGATCGGGGTTTTATGGCTGCTGAGTCATTGAGTTTTCCCTTTGTAGTTCAGAGCTTTATTATTTCATTAGATTAGGGATTTGCGGACGCCACTCAAAAGTCTATCTCTTAGGGGTGAGCTTCATATGTGTTGCTTTTGTAAATAAATAATTGTATTTTGTGGGTTGTTGTTTTGTTGTCTGGATTTCACTGTAAATAAATATCACTATTTGAAATATTGGTCCTTAGGGTCTTTGTTTTGCACAGTTTATAAATTATTCCCAAATTTTAAATGTGCGTCTTCTCATGGACAACTTAACATCAAAGAGACATAACAATCGTTTTAAAAATATTGGTTTGGCACCGGTATTGTAATACACCCAAACGATACCGAACCCTAGCTGTGACGCTGCTGCGTCCTCGTGCTCTCTTTAATTGACCTCGCTTTTTTTTTTCTTCACTGGAAATATAAAGAGGGATAAAAACAAAGATCAGTGTGCACAATCTTACTGCTTTTCAACCACACAAACGTTTAATCTTCAGCAGTGACGTTTTAAAAATATTATTTTTTCTTACTTACCAATTTACATATCTAAATTAAGAAATATCCAAGGACCAGTATTACATACAAAATATAGCTGTCGCAACGCATTCGTGTCATTTTCAAAACAACACCTCTAAAAAGTTTCAGTAAAAGGTTGAGTTGTTTCCAAAAAAGTCCAGTGACATCAAAGCACAGGTTGGAAATGGAAAGAATTAAAACATTTGGTCGGCAACAAATTGAGAAAAAATAACAGTTAATATTGCCTAATCAGGTAATACATTGCGTTTTCAAAACATGCTTTACATTTAATATTGTTTAAAAATCACAAGTTAAAGTTAAATTACAATATTTTAAATTACTGAAATACTAACAATAATTTTATAGTTAATAATTCAACCTATCATGCTTTTTTCAACAGAAAAAAAAACTAGAAATGTATTCTCTTGAAGGGCTCGATACTTGGCCCAACAAAAAGACTGAAGGTCCACGTGTTCAGCCTTGAAACAGTGTTAAAGGATTTTAATGATTTACAAAAATGTGTATATCTGACTCCATATTTGATTTGTACAAGGTTTTGCCTTTACCATTATTCTTGATCTCAACCAAAGAATTAGAATGTAAAATATTAATGATAATGTTATACTTTAACTCACCCATTGACCTTTAATTTTACTCACACTTGATCATTTTAGTTAAAAGTGTCTCAGTAAAGGAAGAGTGACTATAGAGAGTTCAAACATTTATTACCAATGAGGTGTATTAAACAAACAATACATTACATTCAATAAACAAACTTTACACTTCTCTCGAAGCTACTGCCACCTGCTGGACAACCACTGTCTTGACTTACCGGTGCAGCAGGGCGCTTCTCTTCATGCTGTAATAAAAAAGTTAAATTATATATTTATAACAAACTAATACAAAAATTATATTGGAGTGATACAACTATTATACACAAACATGCTTGTAAACACAAATAAATATTGATTTTTCCACATTTTTATGTTTGAGATACTGTAGAATAATGTTTATTGCACGTCAGTAAAAATTAAAGATATTACCAGTATATCTTGTAATCTTAGTTTAATAACTGTTCTTTGATTTGCCTTTCATAGCTTTTGGTTATAGACCACTAAAGATCAACTGTATTATAACAGCCTTCAAGTAAACGCTCACAGGTTCGAGTTCGATCACTTAACTACGGTGGCCGAGAGCTGCAAAACACATTTACATAACATGAAACACTTATACAAATTAACATTTCAGAAAACACATTTACAAGTTACAACACACTTTTACATTTCAGAAAACACTTGTACATTTTCTGAACTTGTAAAAGTGTTTCGGAATTTGTAATTGGGTTTTCTAAAATGTTATTTGAAATAAAAAGTCATTGCCATTAAAATTATAATCACACAATCCAAGATGTGAACCCGAAACATACACAAGCTAAACAAGTTACAATAAATCTTGCTAAAACGGTGTTATTTAGAAGTGCTTTTGTGTACCACAAAATTTTTTAATTGAAAGCCTTTTGACAATAGTCAATGTCTCCATTTATGACATTCTTGAAATGCACTCTAATGCAAAACTTACTGTGTTTGATGGGTTTGTTAAAGGTGCCATGTCATGCTAGCATGACTTTTCGGTCATTCCTGGCATCTTGAAGTGTTGTTTCCTCATCAAAAACATGCCTCAAGTAGTTTTTATTTTTTCTCAGCTGAAAATGTTTTCATTTTCCTTATCCCCGCCTTTTCTCCTTATCAACGCCCATGCCACACCCCCTGACCAATCATATGAATCACTAGTACGATCCTCTCTACGACGAACAGGAAACGTGATTTGACCCGGAAGTGAGAGAGCAGGATTAGAGTTACGCCAAACCGACGCAGGATAAACAATGCCAGAGAAGTGCGTTTTCGGATGTCCAGAGCCTAACCTTTTGTTTAGATTAACAAAGAATGAGTTTATTCATCATAAATGGCTCGATTTTGTTTCTGCCCATCAGAGAAAACGTGCAAAGATCACTTTTGCCTGTGACCAGCATTTCAAAATCACCTTGTTCATCAACTACGAACAAAGAACAGAGTCTGATAAAGGGTTTATGACGAAGCTGGCTCCGTCACTGGGTGCTTTTTCATCTGTCTCATGTTAATTTATTTGGGAGTTCACAGAGTAAGTTTTAATACACTATATATTTAATACACTAGGCTTAATTAAATACATTAATGAAATTGGGTGGCGCGGGCAGGCACAGGCGAAGAGCGGGCGCCGGCAGAGCAGGACAGCGGCGATCGGGTGGCGCCGGCAGACACGGAACCTGGCTTGGCCCCGGCAGACACTGAACCTGGCTTGGCGCTGGCAGATCTTTCTGCGGGGCAGGCAAACGTGGGCTCCTGGGTGGCACAGGCAAGCTCGGGCGACGCAACAAAACAAGCAGGATGACATTTGAACCCCTATCATCAATGACAGGAGCATGGCACACTTTAACCATGACTTTCCCTTCAGCTTCAGGGATAAGGGTTTGGCGCAACACTGGCGTGGGGTACTCTTCAGAGCAGTAGACTCAGTCGCAATGACCGGAAAAGAGGGTCGAGGGATTTGAACCACTCCTCTTCTTCTACTTCGATGGAGGTGGTGGTTGTGGTAAACCCTTGGAGAAGTCTAGACAAGACCTCTCAGGGCATGAGGCACACAGAGTCTGGACTGGAAGCTTTGCACAGGGTATGTGGGGTGTGCGGTTCTCCACCTTGGAGGGATCTGAGGCAAAAATGGGCTCAAAGACTTCAGGACAGAGTATTGTAAGCCCATACCACTCTGGGAGGGCAACCTCTCCTCCGGACCGCCGGACTGCCCTTCTCCTCTTCTTTTTCTGACCATGAGTCAGGGACGTGCCCTCCCCCGGTCTAGAAACAGAAGAAAGGGGTCCAATGGGTAAGTCCACTTCATTGAAGTGGCATGGCATGACCCCAGGAAAAGGGCCTGAGGCTAGTTCCCCCTTCAGGTCAGCAACAAGATCCACCACTTCCCGGAAGGACCAGCCTTTGACGTTCCTCTGATCTCACAGGATCATCAAGGCCTTCCAAAAACACCTGGATCATGTCTTCATTCACCAAATCATCAATTTTAAAAAAATCCTAGCAGAGTCAAGAACACCACCACCTTGCTGCCTAGGCACTTCCCGGAATCTCAGGTATTCCAACCCCTCTGGCATGACCTGTGCCATTGAGGCCACTGAGAACCTTGGCTGAGTCAAAGACCTTCTTTGTTCTCCTCCCTGACTGTCGGCTGAAATCCTGTTTGGTTGCTGCATTCTGTCACAATCCTCATAAGAGAAGGGTAGTAGCAGAACCCAAACGCACGACAACCAGAGGTTCGGTCAGTCTCTTTATTAAAAACAGAATATAACAACACAAAATAACCCATGGCAAGAAAGGTGTGACATAACCAATGCAGCAATACTGAACAAAAGAAGAAGGGGTCTTATAGAAGACAATTAACCTAAACGAGAACAGACAAAGGTGACTTAACTCGACTTAACCGGGGAAAATTAGACACAGGTGGAAAACAATCAAGGCAGTGAACAAGACAGGAGTGCATATACAAACTGCAAAGAAATAAACAGAACTAAAACACAAGATAAAAAACAAGAAGACTAGACATGAATAAAAACCAAAAGGGGAAAACCCAAACACAACCCTGACACTGTAAGTACAGTAGTGTTTTCATCATCTAGAAATTGTTTTACTTTTGAACGCTCTCTTCATACATTGCTGGTATTTTCCCTTCCATTAAATTTGTCCCACTTGGAATCTTGTAACGAAACTGCTAAAACCCTCATCTTCAACCACAGAAAGAAGATGCAGGTCCTTTTCAATCATTTCAGCAAGGCTCTTTGTAGTTTCAATAGCTTTTGGGGAAATCACCTAGGTAAAATAGAAAAAATAAAGCCTATCTTACCTATGTAGCCAAAATAAAAAACCTATAGTGTCCCTTTCACAATGAACACAAGAGGGACATTTTCATGTTTTAAGTTGATGGTATACAGTGGTGGTCAGATTTATTAAAACACCTATATTCTCACCAGTCGAAAAAATGCTTTTAAGTTTATTTATATTTATTTATAACAGCCAGTGATCCACATACTATAGAGATCTGATCTAATTTTCATCCAGTCTGTCTAAACATGACATGAAGAAACAGAACAAACTGAGACCGATTAAATCCACAAGAACTATGGCAACATATCCAAGATGCTTCTGTCTGTTTCTTTATTTTGTTTCCTACTATTTCACTACAGGAAAAGATAACTGACTTAAAACCATTTTAGCTGTGAAAAAACTGTATATTTTTAAAATCCAAAATAATTCATATAAATAGCAGGTTTTAAGTTGCTGACTGTATAGGCTATATTTAATCAGCCTGATGATGAAAGTATCAAGTTTAACTATAACAAAGTATTATTTTTAAATTGGCATTACCTAATACTGAATGACATATATAACTCCCATATTCATTTCACCACTGTAGCTACCTGACCTGTATATACATTGCTTCTCCAAACGACCTATGTCTCAGGGCTGGCACTGCTGGGGGTCTGTCTGGAGGATTTGCCTCCTCTTCTCTCCTTTTTTGCAGCTCAGGGTTCTCTCTGTCGAGTTGTTTAATGTGTTTGTGTAGATTTGTGGTGTTGTTACATTATCGAAAATACTTTCTACAATCATCGCAGATTGCAATATTTTCATTTACTGCAGTAAAATAACATCCGTCATCTCAGAAGAGCCAAAAGTGCCTGGCTTGGCGCTGCTGAGTCACGTGATGAAAGGATATCTAAACCATAGGCCTACAACACACAAAGAGATTTCTCTATGACAAATAAACATAAAAACCCTTTATCACACGAAAATGAAAAAAAAATGATACATTTGAAATACTAAATAAAAATATGTAGTTCTGAGTCAAGGAAATGTAATTATTATGATGAGCAAACTGTAATCAATCAAAGTCACCAATTTATTTCCAATTTTGGAAGAAAATTACAAAAACTACGAGACATATTGCTAAAACAAAACAGAAGACAAAATACATTGAGTATTTATATCAGCATTTTAAATTACATTTATAAATATGATAAACATAAACTTATAGGAAAGTAGCACATTTGATTTGGTTTATGAAGTTGCAAAATAAAAAGGTTTTGCTACCTGTACAATTTAAAATGAGCAACTTGTGAAAACCCACCTCTTGACTTTTTTCATCTTTGTTTTTATCAGAGACCCATCTTGCTCTCTCCTTTGTTAAACCCGCACCCTGTCCACTTGTTGACATGCTCTGTCTGAGACTACTCCCCTCTACAGCTTCACCCCTTTTAAACCAATCCTCTGAGATTGTCTTCTCATTTTCTACACTCATTTTTAACAGCTCAACTCTGAAACCCAATCGCGTCAGAGATCCTGCTGATGATACCAGATTTATGATCGTTGTCATTAAAGTTTTGTTAACATATCTTTCATTTCCACCATTCCACCAGACAAGAAAAGCACTTGTTCTCTCCAGTGTTGCCAACTCAGTGACTTTGTTGCTAGATTTAGCAAATTTTCAGATACTAGCGACAAATCTAGTGACTGTTCCTGCTGTTCCTGGGGACTTATAGCGACCTTTTTTCGTTCTGGCTGACGAGCTCTTCAGACGGTGGAACCGAATATAAATATATATATATAAACATATACATATGTTGTAATTGTTTTGTATATTTATTCTGATGTATAAATATACTTACATCTAAATTAAAATAAAGCCACTAAGACAGAAGGTTTGAAAAACGAAATTTATATTTATTTATATTTATATCATGAGACATCATGAACACAGCCATTTTAAGACAACAGATGTAAATTTTATAAAATACGAAAAAATAAATGATATCCTCTCATTCAACATCAAAACTGATAGGAGTTGCATTATAGGTGTTTGTTGTCATAATTAGTCACTCTAAATTTTTATTTGTGCAAAATCTCTGAAGTAAAAAAAATAATACCAGTATAAAATAATGATTGGCTCAAAATAGAATAATTTAGCCAACAGACAAAATAACATCTGAATGATCTAAAATAGAGGCATCACGGTGGCGCAGGTGGCATTTCTGTGTGGAGTTTGCATGTTCTCCTCGTGATCGCGTGGGTTTTCTCCGGGTGCTCCGGTTTCCCCACAAGTCCAAAGACATGCGTAATAAGTGAATTGAGTAAAAATCGATTGCCCATAGTGTTAAAGAGTGAATGTGTGTGTGAATGTTTCCCAGCGCTGGGTTGCGGCTGGAAGGGCATCCGCTGCATAAAACATATGCCAGAGAGTTGGCGGTTCATTCCGCTGTGGCGACCCCGAAAGGGAAGAAAGCCGACATGAAGATGAATGATGAATGAATGATCTAAAATAGGTGTCATGTAATAACACAGTAATAGCTTGGAAATAAAATAACTTTATTCAGCAATCAGCAATGATGGAACTTTCACCACATGTTCGCCAAACGCTCTTCTCTAAAGCAACTTATGACAGAGAGAAATGCATGCCAATTTATCATTTTTCAAATCAAAGTTATCATTTAACAAATCAATTCTTATTTCATTTAAATGCATAAATCAATTTGAGTCATTGAGTTCTGTATTTTTGATGGAAGGGTATTGTGGGAAACTGAATTACACAAACACTACTAAACCCAGATTAGAGAATCTACAAATTAATCTATAATATCTCTGTTCTCATGATAAAATTACATTTCCTGTCTTCGCATCTGATGTTCCTTATAAACAGTTTAATAAAAAATAGCATTTAAGGAGTCTGTGAGGGCTCAAGGAAGCTGTTTTTAGAGCCAGAGCAGGGGCTTGTGTCAAGTGGAAATGTATTTTAGATTATGCTGCACACCTGTCCACTTCAAGCACTGGTTTCATTTCGTCATTTTCATCTCTCACCTCAAAAGCATTCAGACCCGGGCACAACAAAAAACAAAACACCCCTGCACTGCTGTCTCCTCTCACGTGTCCTCGCTCACAGATGCAGGAGCGTGCAAGCACACGCGTGAAACAGGCATATGCATTTCACTATATTAGGATTGTGTCTGTTTTTTTGATTTTCTGTTAATATTTTAGCTTAGTCGATTACTGCCTTAATTACTTCATTAATGTTGGCTCTGAGATAAAGTAAATTGTAAACACACCTTGAAGTGTGAATTTACTGTTAACTGACGAGTTTTACTGGGGCACATTAATATTGTTGTTAAACTGTTATTATTTCCTCTTTCATCATTTATTTTCTTTCCATTTCATATCTTTTACATTTAAGTATTACATGTTCTTTTGTTTCCTCGAATCCACAATTATCACAATTCCCGGTTTTCCCGGTGCAAGGTTTCAAGATTCTAGGTATTTATTACAAAAACATGAGTACTATAAAATGTTTTATTTACATATTTGCACAAGAATAGTAGCCTATGCCTGTGTGAGGTTTTCCTCCCTCACACAACATCCATCATCATCATCGTCATCATCATCATCATATATAATACAAAGTAACCCAACCTTTTGACACTATAAAAATACTTTTTTTAGATATTATATCAAAACTGATATAAAGATGCGATTTGTTTAAAATCACAGAGCCTACCTTTCATGTTATTTTATTTAACATTACATGTTTGTTTTTTAACTTTTATGTTTGCATTGATAAAAACACACTGGGAGGAGGGGAATGTATTTTAAGCACGTCACATGGTATTTATGCAAATTAGATGATGACATCATCTAGTGACTTTTGAGCAAGCCAATAGCGACTTTTCTTACTGAGGAGTTGGCAACAGTGTTCCTCTCATTTAGAAAGAGTAAACTTTACAAAACTGCTTTTAACAAGCAACAAACTAGTTCTCTTCAAATAAAAGAAAAAAGAAATGCAGATTCAGACATTATACAATTATATACAAAAGTCTGGATGTTCCAGCCTTGAAATACAAGAGGCAAACAGATCATTTCACTGTAACAGTTTAACAAGCTTATAAACATAAAATCTAAAGTTAATGTTTGTCAATGTCCAGACTCATCTGGAAATCTTCGCTACATCCGGTTTCAGCTTTTCAGGCACATATGTGTTTCTTTGGCATGTGGTTCATCCAGAACTGAAAAAAACAGGAACCAAGCATAACGGAGATCTTCAAACCAACACACAAATCCAAACGATGAATAAACGTCAGCTTGGTAACACCTTTAAATTTACATAAATATATCTCAATTAATCTTCAAAAATATTATAATCTCAAAAAGAAAATAAAAGGTAGTAATTGAAAGTTAAAGGAAATTGGAAATATGAATGTGACTGAACAGGAAAGGAAAGGAAAATTTTAAATATAAGGAAATGGCAAAAAAGAGCTGAGAAGAGTGAGCAAAGTAACAGACAAATGGAAATAAATGGGAAAAGGAAAACATATTTAGACTAAAATACACAGAGTAAAAAGAGTTCTCGTTTCTTTATCAAGAGTATTTAGATTGTATGATTAGATTCAGTGATTGCACTAGAAAAAGCAAATATTTCAGTCTGCTCCTTTACTGTAGTCTGTATAACGAGTTATTCCTTTGTTTAAAGCTTTAACGTACATAATAGTTTTTATGATTAAATTAGTCTCTTCTTGATGGGAGCCTGATGGGATACATATAATAAAATATGTTTGCCCATAAAAAATGAAAATACAATTTCTAATGTTACATTGTTAAAACAAATCAGCTTATAAAAATGTGGATGCCTGTATATTTGCTATGCAATGTTCCCAACATAGTATGGATTTAAATAAAACACTTAAATTAACAGTAAATGAATCAATATCCACATATTTAAAAGGCAACGTCTGTTGTAACTTTATGTAAAGTTAACTTTCCTTAAGCTCTTATTAACAGATAAAAACAGGAATAGCTCCCTTCAGGACCGACAGCCTCAATGACTCGATTCCAAGCTCCGTCCTCCGCTAACAAGTCTTAATAAAAAGTGTTTTGGGATCAAAATGGCTTTTAGTTTCTGAATTTTGAGGATACCTGGTGTTCTAACAAGTCAAAATTCTACCATGGTGCAGTTATAAAATACTCTGCCCAAAGGAGTAGCAGTTAATGAGGTTCGGGAGGAGCTTGGTTGATAATTGACTAATCATATGGTACCATCAACCCATATGATCTCCAGTATATAAGACACGACCAAAGAGCTAATGTCTACATCATTCAAGCTATCCCTCCTTCTACCCCTTCACCACTCACATAGCGCATTTCACCTCTTCTAACTTTGCACTTTGGTCTACTTCTCGTTTAAACTGCAATAATAGCTAGAAATGTAAGGGGGAGGTATTCTCCGGGTTGCTCAATGGTCCTGGACTAACACCTAGTCTTTCCTATTTTTAACGACACTTGCGATAGTAGGCAATTATGAGCAAGCGCGAACTCGTGAATAGGGAAAGGGATGAAGACTATCATTGAAACAGTTATTCCTCCGACTAAACACAATTGACTGCAGGAGCAGCATGTATTTTGGGGCTTTACTTAATCCATGGTGAGCGAGTGCAGCACAAATTCATGGGTAGGATGAATAAATTGAACATGCTTGACAATTTTTTTTAAAGAGACAGTGAACTACTCTGAACAGTACATGTTATATCGAGTGCATATTTTTTTGGGATAAAATAGTCTTTATATGAAAACATTTCAGTCTTAAAGGGCAAAGACACCCACAACCACCATTATTGTACGGTAGCGGAAACATTGCAAAGGAAATGTCAAGCCAGAAATGGAAAAGAAAAACAGAAAAGGAAGGAAAGAGTGGGGAAGTTACAGTAAAAAGAAAAAGTAAATGAAAGAAGGTTAGCGATGGAGAAAATAAAAAGGCAATAAAAAGAAATGGAAACGGTGAAGCAACTAACAAAATTGTCTGCTCTAAAATTATGAATTAACCAACATTATTTTGCCAGAGACTGGTACTCCTTATGCAGTTCTGATTCTTTGGGATTCTTTATATGACCACTGATTGATTCTCTATCATATCTCTATCATACTACAAATTCTACCAATTCTAAAATTGTCCAAACATGGTCAAACTATTTCTTGAACCCGAGACAATCAAGAAACTTGTTCAAACCCTGCTGACCTCACTCACAGAGAAAACTAGCAGTCTCAAATTTTCAAAGCAGTCTCATTTTACCACTAGAGGGAGATTTTTAAACGTAGAAACTTGTTTCTTCTTAATAGCTTTCGTGTACTTCAGCTAATTAGCTTTTAGAAACTTTAAGGAAAAATTGGTGGGAGAAAATAAGGAAATTGGAAAACAGCAAAAGGACATAAAATAATAACTAAGAAAAGTAAAGGAAATGGGAGTGAGGAGTTGGAAAAGGTACATAAACTAAATTGGAATGGAAATTGGAAAAGGGCAAAAAAAGAGGGACGAAAATAGAAAAAGGGAGGACAACAGGAAAAACAAAAAAGAAGAGGAAGTTAAAAATGAGAAAATGACAAACTAGGTTAAAAATTGTCCCAATTTAAAAATAGCACTAGTAAAGAGGATAGAAGGCTTTGAATAATTGTAAACTGACCTTGGAGAAGAGCATTGGAAGCGCTGCCACTGCTGCTGTTGTTGCAGTTGTTCCGATGGTTCTGTCCGGTTTTCTGCTGAATTATGGTCAGACATTCAGCAAGACAGCTCAGCGCAGCAGCAGATGTGGCCTTTAGGAGAAGTAGATCTGGGTCCAGACAGGATGCAGTTCCTCGCAGGGGGAGCGAATCGATGCTCTGAACCAGAGTCTTCTGATGCAGCTCTGCCTGGGTCATTACCTACGCAGACAACTCTTTCTCATTCCACTTAGATTCAAATAATCAAGGATATTTGTTACTACAAGCAAGCATTCAAAAGACTGTCCAAACAATTTATCCAAAGTATGAAATGTCTGAATCTTTGCCATTTGTTGCATAGAATCCATTTGTGTTTCCCTTTAGACAAAAAGTGTAGAGTTCATGATATTGTAAACAAATCTAAATCTAAATTTTCAATTTCAGAGTCCTCTACTCTGTTGCCATTTCCACCAAGCTACTTGAGTCGAAATAGGCTGACTTTACATGCTTTTGGGAGCACTGGTTGGTGTACCCAATACATGTATTTTTTGTAACTGTTGACATGAGCTTCCATAAAGTCAAGCCAATGTGATTGAGAAGAAAGGTGTGATGGATCACCCTGTTGATCACTGTTTGACCAGAAAGCACATACTCTCAACTTGGTTCTTTGTCTGTCGTCATCCATCTATTAAGCACAGCCTTTAGTTTGAGCACTAAACGTCACCACCTACACAGCAGAAAAACATTTCTTAGAAACATTGTTTCGTGTTGTGGGTGATCAGCTTTTTGCATGTCACGGAAGCAGAACTAGATTGAAGCAGAGGAGTGACGTGTCTTGTATGACTTATCGACCAATGTTCTCTCAAATTGCTGAATGTGTCTAAACAAACACACAAGCTCTTCAAGCGACCCTTTGAACCCCTGAAGTCACGACTGCATTAAATCCTTTAACATGGTTTAGTACGGAAAAAAAAAATACAGCACTACTTTAAGTTATATAATTTTAGTTTTTTGTCACCTCAAGTACGGCACACACCATAGAGGGCACACGCGTGGACAGAACTATTAGCTACTTCTTAACTACCAAATTGTTAACTACCAAATCTGTTTTCAAAATGAATTGTTAAACACGTGTGTATTAGAAATTAGAAACTAACTCTCTCTCTCTCTCTCTCTCTCTCTCTCTTTCTCTCTGTCTACACCCAAGACAACTGAGGCAATGATCGTGGCTATCCGTCAATGTGATCGATCTACCGCATCCAACAAACTTGCACGATCTACAAACAGTCGACCGACAGAACAAGTTCTCTACTAATAAGAAAGAAGTTTTACTTGTTGATGAATAGCAGCGAAAGACAAGAAATCTGAAGCATTCAGGAGCTCTGGCCTCTGGATTCGTTTGAAGAAATACGCTGGTTGCTGTCGACTCACCAGATCTCTCCAAAATCCACACAAATAAAATAGTCTAACTCGTTAGACTATTAGTTGTTTCGTTAGTTGTCTCTCACTGTGAATCGGAAGAGTAATCACGCTTGCATCACCTGATCATCAGGGCATTGGCTGATTGGCATTTTAATAATAGTGTGGAGAGAGTAGAGCCCTCCTAGCGGAGTTTCCCGTAGTCAGTACCGACATAAGTAGGAGTGACCGACTGGTGGGTTACAGCTGGATATGTCTCTCCCATGTAAACAGCAGAGACTAACCAAAACATGCACATCACGGTGAAAACTGTCACCATAAACCTTATCCTTATCTTCAGTTTTCTAAAACTGCACACATAAACATTCTTTATTGAATTCTCATACATTGTTTGCGAATCTCTAAAACATGTCTATCTGAGTGTGAAAGACAGGAGGGCAAATGGCACCTTTCTCTACAGTACCTTATACTCTATTAATTTTGAATTTGCTTTACTGCTGAAAATGGTCATGTGATGTGTGAGGAAGCTGATGCAAGATTTTAATTCCCTGATGAAGCTCTGGCAAAGAGAGTGAAGCAATAGACAAACCCTTCTTTGTGTTTCTAACCTCTCGAAGTTCCTGCAGGTTCTCGGGATGTGTTCTGGCACGACGAGCAGCACCTGGCGATTTGTGGTGAGTAACCGTGACAACACTGCTGGAAGTAGCATGAGGAGAGGGAGGATGAAGTTGAGTCTGGTGTCTCTGAGATGATGGAGAAGTAGATGGAGAGATGGGAGGGAACACAGAGAAATTCCTTGTCCAACCAGAGGATGCCTGAGAGAGAGAGAGAGAGAGAGAGAGAGAGAGAGAGAGAGAGAGAGATTAAATTACTCATATGCACACATCAAACTGAGAGTTTTTGTACTTTTGTACTCAACAAAACAAAAAAATTGTGCTTCCATACAAACTCAACTTCGAGCATACAATATCACTTCTTTGTGGATCAATTTTCAATGTAAAGCAGGAATTTATTTTTTTTCTCTACTACCAAGGAGCTGAACCAGATCCAGCATAGTTATTTTTAGCCTTGTGTCTCTTTTAAGTGGAAAAGCCAGTGAGAAGGTGTAAAAAAATATCAAATGCTGCCTAATAGAAGCTAGACCAGACCAACTGTGACAATCCAGCACTACTATATTATTCAGTCAGCAATACTGCCAGGTATGGGGTAATTTCCTCTGGAAGTATATCAACTTATTCCTTTTGGTTATGGTAATTCGAGCTGGGAAAGTGGGCTTTATAGTCAATACTTTTCAGTCCTTAAGAGAAGCTGCAGGTTATCAATCTGAGCCTTGAGCTCCCTGAGCTATTACCTGGAGATATTCTTGTCAGGATTCTGTTGCCGAGTGGAATACATTTCTAATTATGTTCGCAAATGCAACAATCAGCATGCAAAATACAGACATTCATGTAGCAGAGCCCTCTTGCAAGTCAATAGACTCTGTGAACGACCCACTGCTTCCTGTAAAATCTCAGTTGAAAATCCGCTTCCGGTTTGAGATTTCAGATAGGAGTGTTATCATGGGTTTGTCATATTTTTTCTTCAATCCATATCTCAAATTTATTTATTAAATGAATTCTAAAAGTTGAAAGTACCTCTGTCTTGAAGGTGTGGCATCGCTATACGGCTGTGTCCCCTACTGTTCTAATTTGTTGTGGTTTAATTGAGAAATCAGATCTATGAGACCAGAGCTGAAGGGATACGCGCGGAGGGTGTACTCGCCACCTCGAAAGGCTGAACTTAGAACTTCCGGCAGTTTAATACATGCAAGGTTTCATTGAGGGACCTACGGAAATACGTCTTGAACCACTGGGGAAAGGTCTTTCAGAGGGAAGATGGCATAGATGGAACTAGCTAGAGCAATAGTTTTCGAGATTTAACCTTTCGGGGAACTGCGTGGCCCTCCCGTGCCTGGGGTCATAAAAGATTCAGCCGGTAGTCCCTCATAGAGGGCACACACGTGACCAGAACGTAGGAATACTTTGCTTACTCTACTATGCCTGTTGGGGCGAGAGGAGCCAAAAAGCTGGAGGTTATCTCCAGGGGCAAAAACTAGTGCATGTATCACTAAGAATTGCTCAACCCAAGCTGGACACCCCTTCGTACATATCAGACAATGCTACCACCGCTTAACACTCAGGTATAGTACCTGGCGAAGTGATGGGTGTTGACTAACCCGCAGTCTTGGAGATCTCTGTCAGCGGAGTCCCCCTTGCCATTGCCCAGGAGGGCGTGACACCCCTGATAGATTGGGCTCTCAACTGCTGGATGCAAGGGACATCAGACGTTGTGTATGTGGTAGAGATGGCCTCCACTAGCCAGTGGGCCAACTTCTGTTTGGAGACCAAAGCATACAAAGAGCTGATCAGAACTTCTAAGGTTCCAGTTCCTTTCTACATTGATCCTCAGTGCTTGAACTGAGCAATTGGGACCAGAGGCTGATGTTGCCTCTTTCTCCAGGCAGAGCTTGGAGGTTCACTACCTGAGTTTTGAAGGGGATGGTAGGAACCTTGGGAATATATCCCAGCCTGGGCTTAAGAATTACATGAGTATCACCAGGTCCGAACTTTAAGCAGGTCTCATTGGCAGAGAGTGCCTGCAGATTCACTACCCTCTTAAACAAGGCTAACGCGACCAGGAGCACTGTCTTAATTTAAGGTCTACTGATTCAAGCGGCTCGAATGGAGGACCTTGAAGCCCTCTAAGGACAATGGAAAGGTCCCAGGAGGGAACTAAGGATGGCCTAGAGGGTCCAACCCTTCTAGCCCCTCTGAGGAATCTGACCGTTACCTTGTGTCGTCCCTACGTGTGGCCTTCAACCAGAAGGTGATAGGCAGAAATCGCGGCGAAGTAAACCTTCAGGGTGAATGGAGACAGTCCTCGATCCAGACCCTCTTGAAGGAAGATTAGCACGAGTTCAACGGGGCAGCTACTCGGGTCTACTTGGCGAGAGTGACACCAGTCGACGAACCTATCCCAATTGCATAACTATTGCTAGTAGAAGGAGCTCTGGCAAGACACAGTAATTGAACCACAGACTGTGGCATTACCTGGAGGTCCTCTGCGGCATGATGTGCCAGACATGGAGAATCCAGAGATCTGGACGTGGGTGCTTGTGCCCACATCCCTGGGTCAGAAGGTCCGACTGCAGGGGAACTGGCCAGGGAGGGACTGTCACGAGGGAGCAGAGTTCTACGAACCAAGGTCGGTTGGGCGAATAAGGTGCCACCACTAGGACCTCTGCCTTGTCCTCCCTGATCTTGCAAAGGAGGGGTGCAAGGAGACTCACTGGGGGAAATGCATATAGGCGTTTCTTCCTGGGCCAGCAATGCGCCAGCTACTCGGGTCTACTTGGCGAGAGTGACACCAGTCGACGAACAGACCCCACTTGCCAGCATAACAGGCCCTAGTAGAGGGAGCTCTGGTAAGACACAGTAATTGAGCCACAGACCCTGGCATTACCCGGGGGTCCTCCATGGCATGATGTGCAAGGCATGGAGATTCCAGAGGTCTGGACGCAGGTGCTTGTGCCCACAAGCCTGGGTCAGAAGGTCCGATCGCAGGGGAACTGGCCATGGAGGGACTGTCATGAGAAAGAAGAGTCGGCAGGAGGGACAGGCTAGATTACACCTTTGCGTACAAGGGAATCGATCTCCTCACGCAGGACCGGGGGCCTCTGTGGCTGAGACAGAGATCATAAGAACCCTGTTGAACCTGGGCGGCTTGGCAGCAAACTGCAGTCGATAGCCATGCCGGATAGTGTGTACGAGCCAAGGGGAAAGCTCCCACCAAGCTCCCTGAAACTACACTAATGGCGTCATACGTACTTCGCCGATAGTTTCCATAGCGGGGCCGCTAACTAGCAGACATAGCGGTGAGGTCTGAAGGGAGCCTAGGTGGAGACCTACCTGTGCGTCCAAGCTCGACCTAGGACCAGCATCCGGTTCCAGCCGAGGAGGTCCCACTAGAGGGCCATCCAGACTGCACTGCTTCAGATGCCACGCCCTTCAATGTGCCTCTGAGATGAGAACTGCATTCGGATCTGCAATGCAAGCCTCCTGGCTGCGCACAAAACCCAGTAGCCGCCCTCAGATGCTCTGTAATGGCCTTGGCTTGAAATATCTGAAAGGCTAGGGGCGGAGCCACCTGCAATCCAATTTCTCTGGCAGCCCGGGTAAGCAACTAGGCCATCTCCACCACAGCATAATCTGCCATCACCCCAGAGGGGGAGAGCGATGTATCGTCTCCTTCGGGAGATGTGCTGTCTCTCTCTGATGCAGCAGTGGAGATCGCATCATCAGGTGCACAGGAGTCCTCAGAAGATGCAAGCAGCGCATCATCCGATAACTCACTGTGGCGGATAGCGGACGCACCCTGCTCGACTCCTCTGGGCGCCAGAGACATGCGCTCGTCAACCCTTACGGGCGGGAGCTACAAAGCCTCTGGTGGAGAACTGAAAGAACTCCAATCTCGCCTTAAGTGCGCTCCCGGACATAACTGTACTATCCACACAATCTGATCCCTCAACCGCTGCCTCAGCATGTCTACGCCCAAGACAACCGAGGCAATGCAATCGATCTACCGCATCCAACAGACTTGCACGGTCGCGACATGTTTGGAACACGCTACAAACAGTCGACCGGCAAAGCAAGTGCTCTTCTAAGAAAAAGGAGTCTTACTTGTTGGTGGAAGGCAGTGAAAGTACTGGAGTCTGGGTAGTGGAGCGGTTTCAGCCTTCTGGATCTCGCTGGTTGCCGTTCGACTAACCTGATCTCCAAAACTCCACCGTTTATCCACCGGTAATCCAACTGTTTTTGTGGTGTCTTTCATAGAGTCGCTTGCGTGTATGAGTATGGCTCCAGTGGAAAAACAGGAAGAGCGTCATGCTCGTGTCCGGTTTATGCGAGATAGTGTGATTGCTGATTGGCATTTTGAAAACAGTTCGGACAGAGTGGAGCGCCCCCTAGCGGAGCTTCCTATAGTCTTCACCGACATAAGTCGTAGTGACCAGCTGATGGGGAACACACCTGTTGCTCCAAACAGGTATGTTATGAGGGCTAAAACTGTGTGTCATGAGGGCTAAAACTATGTGTATGAGCCAGTTTGCATCCCAATAGGACCTGTTGGTGAAAGGCTGATAGTTTCAGAGGTATTTTTGATACGTCATAGTTTCTGAGAAGAAATCTGATACCAGCCAGTTTCTTAAAAAGAGCAGAAGGTATTGTATGACAGAAAGAATAAGGATTGTCTAAAAATACTTGGAGCTATTTACCCTCTCAATTACCTTTAAGAGGGTATTGATACTTTAAAAATCAATTAAACAATAACATTCAGACCACCTTCTTCAAACTCTTTGATATTATAACATTTTCTAATGTAATGACATTTTCATCTCCAAATACAATCAAACATCTTTTGATTGCTAACTTTGTCGGGAACCCTGGAATCCTTGCTTTTACAAGTTGTGCCAATCTACCCATTGTTATTCAAGAAGTTGGCCATCCTCCTTGGAAGAACTGAGAAGAACAGCCAAAAGTTGACTATTTCTGTTTAAGTATACAGTAAACAGTATTTCACTCTTTACTGTTTTGTTGAGATTTTTTACTTTATTATATTAAAAACACACTTTTATTAACATTGTTCAAATGTTCACCCTGTCATGTAGTGTATCTTCGAGCCAGCTTGTGATGGCATTCCCCAAAGAGGAAAATATTGTAAATCTAGCCTGTTCACTAAGAAAGCCCATAGATTAATAATTTAGGTTTTTTAACATTACGATAAAAACAATGGCACAACTGTTTGCAACAGTATAACAGACAGTTGAAAGAAAAGTTATTTTTTGACAGTGTATTTGATCAGTTCTTTACAGAGGAACACAAGACTTGAAGCTTTCTGTATTTAGTCTCGTACCTGTTTGTCGAGATTGTCCAGCGTTCGCTCCACACTAAGAAGATCATTAAACTCCTTCGGTTTTCTGATCTGTTATTAAAACACATCTGGTTACATTTAGCCTGAACAAACAGGCTTCAGAGAGTGACAGAATGAGCTCAAAGCTGCTCTTACCCTGTCGCTGTGTGACTGTGTGCAGGCATGGATCTGCATCATCCACTGCTGCTGCTCTGATGTATCAGGAGCTGGAAGCATCACAGAAACATGGATCACATTAATGTCCCGTCCACATGTTAACATGTATGTTAAAAGCAGACATGTTTCTATGTGCTGCCACTATTACTAATAATTAATAACTAAACAAACCTTATTTAATTAAAAGTGGAATTGAATTTAATAAATAAATAATTGTATATTTAATTAATTTAATAGCGTGAATGTATTTTTATCTGTCAACTTGCCATTAAAGTCAGGTGTGCAGGGCAAATGCATATCTAATCGAAACTTTTTTCTTAAGTTGCTTTCAAAATGGCGGCAACAATCTATTTTCTGAAATCGATTTGCCTTGGCTTGACCGAAAGAGTAACCAATCAGATAAGAGCATATGCCCATCCAACTAGGATTGGGTAGATATACGATGCCATTTGGGTAGATAGACGATGCCCTGCCCGCTCGCGAAAAGCTTAAAACATGAAATAAAAAGCAAGGTTCAATTTCCGCATCTTTACTTATTTTGTTATAATGAGGAAATAATTACAAGATAAAGTTGGTAACAATCACCATACACAGTGAACTACAAACAAATTTACCTTTAAAAATATACATTGAAAAACAGTACAAAAAAAATAATAAACTAAATTATTTTACTTCAATTAGACTAAAAAACTTCATCAAAAATGCATTTCTGGTTTTAACGTAACAAACCAGCTTGGAACAAAAAAGGTTTCTGGACAGAAACAAATTTAAGTTAAACTAACAAGTTTAACAACCTTTTCTGAGTTTTATAAGCACGAAGTGGAGTAACAGCATCACCCGCTGTACTGAACATCCGTTCAGATGGAGTACTGCTAGCACATATTAATTAAATATTTACAAGCAATGTTGGACATAAGAGGAAACTTCTTAGAGAAGAGGCGGAGGAATCAGGTTCTGTTACCACGCCACACTCATGCGCAGCCGTATGATGGACTCGTGTGCGGCTTGTGCTGTCACGATGCTGCCTTTTCAGCAAATGGTTTAAAGTTAGATTTGCACAAATATTATCAGTGATGCTCTCTGTATCTTGGGTCAAGCAATGCTGCCTTGTGCATTACTCATGGTGGCATAGCTGCTATATCGCGCTTCAGGTCTAAAATCAAAGTATTACCAGATAGGAACAACATTGGGAAAAACAAAAATTAAATACAGTAGTATCAATTGCAAATACATAAATATAACCAAAAAAATATGAACGATTCTTCACATGATGTCTGTCTTAGTGTAGCAGCAGTATAAAACTAGGCAAGACCACAGTAGGGTAGCAGGTGAGTCTGTGTGTACCTCGTAGTTTGTAGAGCTCTCCATTGGCGCAGTTGATGATGAACATGTTTGGAACTTCATCGCTGGATGCCACACTTGCTCCGGCGAGAGGAATGAAACCTCGAGGCTTCAGAGAGCGGAGTTGTTCGCTCATGAAGTACTGCAGCTGCTTCAGAGCTGGCTCCAGCACGAAATACCTACAGAACACAGACACAGAGGTAGGAAACAACTACATACCGTACATCGTCGTCATGGAAACACAAGTGAAACTTCTATAGGATTTGGTGGAAAGATTAATACAATGATTTTTGAAAAATCCTTTACTCCTCTGTATTTTTTAACAGTGCTTAGTAATAAATCACTAAAGTATGACAAAAAAGCTATATTTTAAATACAGAGAAATGTAAAGCACCACTGCATTTTACAAAAAGACAACATGACAGAGCTAAACTTTTTTCGTTCGACCCCTTAAGGACAACAATGTAATGTGTCAAAAACAATGGTGCAATTTTGAGCTGCAATCTGAACATGACCTGCTGCTTTTGTTTGATAGACAAGTAACACTGCAGTGAAGGAGATTCTCAGATCCACATGAGAGCACGTCAGTCCCACAATCCTCTGCCTGTGTCAGCAGGTATTCAGCAGAATGTAAATGAGTCTGCACTCAGCTCTCAGTCTGATTAAACCAGAAAACAAAAAAGGGCTGCTGATTTACAGACTCAAACACACTGCTTTTGTAAAAAAAAAAAAAACACACACACACAGATTCAGACGAATTAGAAGATGTCATGAAGATTTGTAATGAACTGCTTTTAATGCCATATGTTTGGTGAGGACAACAACTCTATTAAGTAGTTAGGGAGAAACATGTCAACAAATACATTGAAGTTGAAACTCTGCTTCGTTTGGTCAATCTCATTGTTCGAGGGAAAAACCATTTCTTTAGCAAGTGCTGCATACAAGGCAAAAGATGCATGCTTGACCCACATAGATCAATGATTTGATTATATTATTTTACCTCACATTAGACTCACATACACAACAATATTTTAATTACTCCTATCTCAAGCTCTCTTAAATGAATTCAAGTCTGCTTTATTTATATAGAACTTTACATACGTCTGGACAGACCACACAGCTTTACCTTAAATGTGAAGGTCACACAGGTCAGGCCCATGTTGATATTTCAGTACAATTCTGAAGCGGATCACTTTTGCTCTTGTAAAGCTGGTGTCGTACTCACCCCCTAGGCATCCAGACTTACTCACAACCTTACAGTTGTGGCTGGAGGACATAAGTCTCCATTCCCTTTTCGGGGAACGGGGGTTACGAAAGCAACCATTATGTTCCCCATCAGTCGGTTACTATGACTTATGTCGGTGACGACTATGGGAACACCCTGCAAAACGCCAAAACCTAGGTCTTTCAGGATTGGCCGACAGCAAGGCGGGCACATCAGTAGTCCGGCACTGAGCGTCCCCTCCTCTGCCCTGCCCTTAAGTATAGTATCAATTCCTGAGGTGAAGGGAGATGTGCAGAGGTTGTACTCGCCATTTCGAAGACTAGACTTTCGTCAGTTAATACACGTACACTTTCATTGAGGGACCTATTGAAAAATGTGCTCAACTGCAGGTATGCGGTAGGGATGGCCTCCACTCTCAAGTGGGTCAACCTCTGTTTGGAGACAGCCTTCCCTATCGTCTGCTCTCCTCCAAAGCAGGTTCACTACCTGAGTTTTGAAGGGGAGGGTAGGAACCTTGGGCACATATCCAGGACTGGGGTTGAGAGTAACATGAGTATCACCAGGCCCGATGCCAGGTAGGTGGCTGCTGTAAACAAATCGGCGGCTGTGTGGTGGGCCATGGATCCCAACGAGAAAAAGAGAAACATAACTGAGGAGAACTGAGGGTTCAACGGTTCTTGGACCGAATCCTTCACATTCAGTGCCGATGCGGAAGGATCACCTGAATGTTTGCTCTGTATTGGGAAGTTGTCTAATAACAAGAGTAAAGTGGAAAGACATTTCCAGGGAAGGCATGCACGTATTTAGTAACAAAGTGGCTGTGATTTTATATACTTCTTTTCAAAAGGCTGCTGTTTTATTTTTATAAATGTATGCTGCGTTTTTTCGCATTGTTTGTTGCCCAGTTAAGGGGCACGTTGTGCACGTTCCATTTTGATGTTGTTTTTGTGAATCCTCAAAATAAAAATGACATCAAAAATTCGATTTCTTTATTGCATTTCTCTAATTTCATCAAAGCAATGAAACATAATTCATTAATATTGTAATTGTGCAACAGAGTTTTCTACAGGATTCACTGCAGGGAAAATAAACATTTAACCATGAAGGCTCATTATGTATTCGTAGCAAACTTAGTCATTTTTATAGTAGGCTAATATAGATACATAAAGCATGTGTTGCCTTCATTATAAGGCTTATACAAGGCTTTTAATTTTTTGCGGCTCCGGACCTATTTGTTTTTTGTTTTATTGGTCCAATATGGCTCTTTCAACATTTTGGGTTGCCGACCCCTGGCCTAGTGGGTCTGACCCTTCTGACCCCTCTGAGGAATCTGACCATTAACTCTTGTCATCCCAACACGTTGCCTTCAACCGGAAGGTGATAGGCAGAAATTGCAGCAATGTAAAACTTCAGGGTAGATGGAGACAGTCCTCGATCCAGATCCTCTTTGAAGAAGGTTAACACGAGTTCAACGGGGCTGCTACTCGAGTCTACTTGGTAGGAATGGGATTTATGGTTCTTTGAGGGAACCGGATCTTCGAGATCTGTTCCTTTTAAAGAAACATCTCTTTTAAAATATTTAGTCAGTTTTAAGAAGCCAGCTTGGAAGAATCTCAGTTTATCCTGAATCACTGGGAGAAATTATGAGGTTAGATTTGTAGTCAAATCATTAAAACTCAGATATCACACACACCAATATCTGAGTTTGAATTATTCTGAAGTATTTATTATTACATAATTTGTCATGTGTGGACTATATTTCATAGGGTTGCATATCTCTCTGCTTGGACAGTGACATCATTATTTTGAATTTACCTACAAAGGGTATGTATGGCATCTTGTACATGAAAAACCTGAAAAACATTGTATGTCCAATAAAGCAAAAGAAGTTAATTTTAACATATTACATAAAATATACCCAGTCAGTCACACAAAAGCAAAATGTAAAGACATATAATTATCTTTCCTCTTGTACAGTCTCACTTAACATATGTATAGAGTTTATGTATTTTGTGTATTTGTAGTTTATGTTACGTATCATATGTGTATGTCTGAGCTTAAATAACAAAAAAAAAAACAATATGTGTATATGTATAAGGCTACGTTGACTTATGTTATTCATACAATACCTACTCAGATATAAACATCAAAAACTAAACCGACTGCAATGAATTTCTTTGCAAAATAGCTTTTACACAAAATTGCTTTTTACAAAAAAACACTTCCACGCAAGAACATTGTTAACACACAAGAACATTTTGAGAAAGAAAAAAACATTTAAAGTTTTAAATATTTACTGTAGGTAAAATTAGAATAAATAAAATGAAAATGTCACATACAATCCACATTTTTTTTAACTGGAATAAGCATGTGACGGCAATGTGCACAAGTCATGGCTCCGCTCCTACCCAATGACAGAGGCACGCAGGTGGTTTTTCCACTGGAGTACTGAAGGATGCCTGCACAACTATCATTATGCTTCGTGCAGTAGAGCCCCTGTACTGGGTGCACCCTTCGCCCTATAGCTGTTCGGCCTCACGGAGGAGTTACTTGTGTGCTCTCTGAGCTATCTGTGTGAAACACGCATAGGAAAAAAATAATGACAGAAAGAACAGCTCCCTCCTGGCCACTACTCGACTCCCATAGTTCATGTTGAGCCCTTCAAAAGAATAGGCTCGTTCGTGAACGTCACAACTCTACTACTTGGCGAGAGTGACAACAGTCGACGAACCGACCCCATTTGAGAGGGAGCTCGGGGAAGACACAGTGTTTGAACCACAGAGCATGGCATTAACTGGGGGTCCTCCACGGCATGACGTGCCAGACATGGAGATTCCAGAGGTTTGGACGCGAGTGCTTGTGCTCACATCCCTGGGTGAGAAGGTCTGACCACAGGGGGAACTGGCCAGGGAAGGACTGTCACGAGGGAGCAGAGTTCTTCAAACCAAGATTGGTTGGGCCAATAAGTTGCCACCACTAGGACCTATGCCTCGTACTCCCTGATCTTATACAGATTGGGTGCAAGAAGGTTCACTGGGGGAAATGCATAAACCTGGCCCAGGTGTTTCTTCCTGAGTCAGCGCATCTATCCCGAGAGGAGCCTGGGACAGAGCGCTGAGCAATCTCTGGAGTGCAGAACAGGTCTATACCAAAGAGTTTCCAAATATGCCAAGGGATGGAGTCACCATTCTCTTGACCCAGGTTTCCAGTGAGACAGTGCATCTGCTGTACAATTCAACCTGCCAGGAATAAGGACTACAAAAAGGGACAGACCCTACTCCAGAGGAGCAGTCTGCGAGTGAGAGCTGACAAACAGCATGAACCTATCCCTCCTTGTTTATTGATATACGTCACCACCGCTGTTTTGTCCATGCTAACTTTATTCCAGAGAAACTCTGCCTGAGCAGCGTTTGACTGACTGTTATACCCCGTGTAACTTGTTTGATAAATATTCCCACTATCTTTAACGGACGAGCCGTCTCTAAGAGCTGATTGTTCGCAGCGATTTTTCTAAGCCGATTCTTCGTATCATCTCTAAGAGCCGACTTCATCTGGGACGACATTGTGCCGCATGTAGATAGGGCTTAATTTTTTGAACACCATGCAGCTAATCGCACAAGAGGACCCAATCCGGGGTAGCGATTGTACAGAGCAGAGTGCGTGCCATGTCAGTCAAATCTCACGTCATGCTTAATTCAAACAGGAAATATTACAGGTTTTGCAGTCAAAACATTAAATTTGTTGGCACTATCCTTTTCCTTGTTTAAGCACAGCTCATCATGTGCAAGCACAGTCTCTACCTCTGTGTGATAATGTGTGGTTGTTATGATGGCAGAAACATGTTTGCGCTAAAGGTAATCAAACATAAACTACTTGAACTGAACTGAACTTAACTGTAATTTATTATGAGCGTTAAAACGCTGTGGCCATACTGGTGTCATGGATTTAATGTTACCCACTGCGCCACTGTGACAGTTCAGATTTAGATTAGAAAAGTGAACTGTACAAAACGTACTAAGCTCCTCCCACCGCTCATGCAAGGTTCCCTGGAAAGATGTTCCCCTAAAGGCTGAGGAACTGTTTTCTTTGTGAGGGATTCACATATTGCTATTCTCCAATATGAGGCTGTAAGAGAGCGATGGAGAAGCTTCACCTATTACCTGTACCTCAGGAGAACAACAACAATCTTTTGTTGTGTTCCCACCATTTTCACAAGGACTGTTTCACTAATCTACATGCGCTCAAATAAGGTTTTGCTAAAAGGCTATTGATAAAGAATGGATCAGTTCCCACTTTATTTGCGCAAGTATCTTTCTCCCAGTCAGAAACGGTGAAAGGTGCATCCAATAAAAGCAGACTTGAGTCTAAAAACCAATCGCTGCAGAATGCATCACGTAAAGGAGTGTGGAGGATGACTGAGTTGCAAAACAAATTATTTTGGACTCATTGAAAAATCAGGTGGAAATAGAGGAATGTTATAACTAAATTAAAGTGGTTTTGACCTTGCATTGATGTCTTCCTGCTGTTTGAAACACCAAAACACAAATAATCGACATTTCATAATCATAATACTGGCTCTTTAAGCCTTGATGTATTTGCTACTTCAGCACTTGTTCGCTTTAGTGGCTAGAACTGTCAACGAAAAAAAAAAACTTTACAACAAAATATACAAATAAATAAATAAATAAATGTAAAGTTTGGTAACTCCGAGGGGTGATTTTTTGATAACCCATTTTTAAAAGGTATTTTAAGATGTAAAGTTTATTAAGCATAAACATTACTAAGGATGAGGCTACTCAGGGGAGTATGACACCAGAATTGCCTTTTTAAGTAAATTGTCGAGTATGCCAGCTTTGATTGTTGCAGAGTGGAATTTATAGCGTTGCCTTTGTGAGCAGTTTTTCTCATCACTTCAAAAAGTTCACATTGAACCCCTAATGGCTAATTGTGTACCTGGAATATTAAAAATATATATATTTTTGTAGTTTTTTTTGGCTTTATACTTCAGTTGCAGGAGTAGTTGCTTCCCTCCAGGTTTATTTTTAAAGTTAAATTCTGTTCCACAAAGAAATTACGCCTTAACAGGTTTGGAATGAGATGTGGAAGATTAAAGGGGGGGGGGGGGGGGTTAGTGTCTCTTTAAGTCTGATCTTTTTCTTGTTCGTGTTAGACTTGTTTGCATTCCAGAGTTCAGTGATAGTTTCAGCTTTGCCTGTGAGATAACGTCAGTGTTTTTAGTAACTCGTGTTGGTTTTGTTGAGTTGTCTGGCTCTTGGATCTTTCGGTACTCACTGTGTACACGATCGTGTGTCTCTTGAGCATACCTGTTCTGCCAGCCCTGGAGGAGGTTTGTGTATTTGCTCAGCACTCCCTCCGTCCTGCGCGCGCGCCTCGGCGGATGCGGCGCGATCTTCTCTCCTGGAGCCGTTCCGCTCATGAGAGCGCTCGACCCAGCACTAGATCCAGATCCCGACGCTGATCCGGCCTGCGGCGAGCGCAGCGGCGGCTCCATGGCTGTCTTTACACCGCAGCGGAGAAGCTGAAGCTCGCGTCCATCGCCCCGCACCGCGTGTCCTCTCTCTATCCCCGCACACGGAGGCTGCGCGTCTGTCTCTCTGTGCGGTGCGGGGAAACGAGACGCTCCCTCCTCCTTCTCTTCTCTTCTTCTGCAGCCAGCCAACCGGGAACCAGAGACTCGAGTGTGACGCGCAGCTCAGAACCGCGACTTTATTTTTCAGATTGGAAAATTCCTCTTTCCCTGTTATAAACAAACGAGCTCATGTGAACAACATTTTAAGAACACACAAACACACATTATATATGTGTGTGTTTGAATTCTCATTTTAATTCTCCCAAAGGCATACAGAATTTGTATCCAAAATAACGACTTGTATAAGTGTATAAGTAATTTAGCAAAAGTGTATAAGTAATTTATAAGTTCAAAACAAGACTTTAAATTCATTTAAAGACAAAGATGTGAACGATATATAAATATATATATCGAGATCTTGGACGAGACCTCTCATACTCACAATTCAGAAACAAAAAGTAATTTTACTCCCAAACAGAGCTTGGGATATAGCTTGGGATATATTTTTATATGCTCATTTGTTTTAACAATGTAACATTAGAAACCACGTATTTTTCGATTTCTAATCAATACTAAACACTGTATACACACTAAACATGAATAAAGCAATAACATGCTTCAAACACCTCTGCTTGATATCCAAACTAAAGGGAATTAAATCCAGTTAATAGCTAACTTTAAGTGTGTGTCTTTAAGTGCTAATATACCATCAAAAACCAGTCTTTATAAATCTAAAAAACACAAAATATATCACATGCAAAACTAAACTTATAATAATAACAGGGCACCATAAAAATATGTTAGTTAACTTGTTTTTGTGCTTGTGTGGTTCATTTGTTCCAGAACCAGAATGTGTGTTTATTATAAGTTTTTTTTTATGCTGGTCATCAAAGGTGGGTGTTGGATTATTGTCTTTTTGTCTAGTCTAATTTGATTTTCCTGTGTGTTTCTCTGCTCTCGCTCATTGTCTTCAGGTGTTCCGTGTTATGGCCTCCCTTCCTCGCACTGAGCCCACTGTAATAGAAATTTTAAGTCATTGTAATGGGTATTAGTTATTATGAGTAGTAAATATCTATTTTGGTATTTTAGTATATTGAATGTGTGTTAATGGTTTTGTCAGCCTGAGAGGGAGGTGACTGGCGGAGTGGGTGGAGTCTCCGGGGAGTGATGGGCCTGTCCCTTGAGAGGGCATAAATTCGGGTGCATGGAGACTTTCCGGTCTCTTTTTCCGGCTTTCTTTCCTTCTCTACTGTTGTAGATCTTTGTAGCTTTTATAAAATATGATTTCAGTGTTTGTTTAAATGAGAAGTGCAAAATAACGTTGCTGCTGTTCTGTACCCTGCCTCCGTAGTGATTTCTACGAGAGAGTTTAATATTCTTAACCCAGACTTTTTAAGGCTCATCTGCCTGGCCTCATTGCTTCATTAACCCCTCACAAATTCAAGGTTATCTGCATTAAATGTTTGAGCCCTTGATAACTAGGCTGTTTCTATTTAACCTCTGAGTCTACAGTACGTCATGTTAATAAATATTAATATAAATAAATAAAAGTGTCACATGAAATACAAAAAAGATTTCTTAAGAACTGGTTGGATAGCAAATCAGAATAGGGATGAGGTGTTTAAATGGGGCATAATATCGCTAATGGTCAAGAGAAATCAGAACCCTTAATTATCGTATCATGGCCTTACGAAATAATAATCCTAAACATATCTGATTTACTTGACCTATACTGTAATTATTTGTCTACTACTACTTTTTGTCATTTTTCTAAAGTGTACTTTTCGTTAAGAAGATTTTATTTAAAGTAAAGTAGTTTTCTAGATTTAAAAGCAGATTCTTTATTTCAGTAAAAAGGTGTTTACAGATAATAACAATACAATGAAACAAGTGAGCAAAATCCATCCTGAAATCTAACCAAAACCAAAATCTTTTCATTTTTCTTTGATTTTGCTGCAAAACGAGCAAAAAAATAATAATTGCTTGATTGTAGCCATGTATATGAGTAGTTTTTTCATACTTCTATGTGTTTGAGTAGTTTAAAAAACGTGTTCTTACTTGAGTAGGTTTCAACTGAAGTAAACTACTATGTTACCGGCAACACAATTGTGTTGCAACATTAACTCCATTTCCCATCATGCCCCGGCACAGCGCTCTCGCACACTGGCTTCCGCTCCTGAGCCCTGAGTCCTGACGTGGATGCTGATGCTGATGCTGTAGGAGACGGAGCGGAGTCCCGGACGGAGACTTTTCTCGGTTCTCGATGTGATGTGATGGGTCTGTTGGTGACGTCATGCTCCCCGGTGTCCTCTACGCGCTGTTGGCGGGATTTCTCGGCGCCGTCGCGTCGTCGTCGGCTAAACTGTCTCTCGGTACCGATTATCTGAAGGGCGTGTGTGAGACGGGACTGCGCACGTGGGGCGAGCAGCGGAGGTTCACGGCGCAAAACGACACGAGCGCCTGCGACTGGGTGAGAGCACGAGACGCTCATATTGATTATTATAACGGGCTGTAATCAGGGCCGGATGGGACCCAAAATAGGCTCTGGCATTTTTGACCATGGCGACCTACCCTGATTATTTACAAGATGTGCGATGGCACAAGTGACGATTTTTTAGGGTATCGGTGCATTATCAAAACAAAACAAAACACATTGTAGCTAATTGTTTCACATCAGCAATGAAGTGCACGTTCTGATTGAAGAGCTATTTCAAACTATAAATGTTCTAATGATTTGATATCAAATTAAAAGACAGGGGTATAAACTTTTTTTCATCCATCCATCCATTATCTTGTCAGCTTATTACCTTTTGGGTCGCCACAGTGGAATGAATTGCCAACTATTCTTCCATATGTTTTACGCAGCGCATGCCCTTCCAGCCGCAACACTTGCTGGAAAACACACGCACGCACACACACACACATACTCTATGGACAATCGTTCTTACTCAATTCACTTATACCGGATGTCTTTGGACTTGTGGGGGAAACCGGAGCACCCGGAGAAAACCCACACGATCACGGGGAGAACATGCAAAGTCCACATAGAAATGGCAACCAACCCAGCCGAGGCTCGAACCAGCGACCTTCTTGCTGTGAGACGACAGTGCTTCCCATCTCGCCACCGTGACTTTTTTTAATTGTATTAATACATATTTGTTTTTATCCCTGCACACCACAAATTAATGCAACACTTTGATCATTGCTTTTTTTTTAAATAATACATTTACTTAAATTAATTAATTGTGAAAATAAAGTTGTGTCTCCCTTTATGTACATTATGATCATATAAACATTATATTTGTGTAGTATTTTTGGCATTAGCCCTATATTCAATAAGCATGAGATCTTTCAAGAGTTTTAATAGAGATCATGAATGTGAGGCTGTGTTTATGTGAACTCAGATCTACCTTCAGATATTTATAGTGCGCAGGGAGAATGCGTATGTGCATGAGTGGCTTCACATTTAATAACTTCAACACAAGTTTATATACCTGTAGAGGAATATTGCTGACATACTTATGGAATTTCCATATTTTTTACTGCAACTGCCGCTATTTCACCTGTTTAAATTTACACTAGATGTGAAATTGAACATGGAACAGCTCGTGTTCAGAGACGTTTAAACTAATTTAATGAAAGGTTGGCGTGAACAAGAGATTTTTTATCTTGGTCAGAGGCTGGAGGGAGGGGCCTTTGATTTCAATGGACTAGTCGAGTGTCTGTTAAGAAAATTAACCAAAGGGCCGCAAGTCATGCCACAAACGCAAGTCATGTATCATAAACTCTGTCGTCATGGCTGATAATGGTTTATTATTATTATTATTATTATTATTATTACTACTACCGGGCCATCGGCCCACCAGGTATCGCCTGGTACGCCCGATGGTCAGTCCATGCCTGGCTGTGATGATGATGATGATGAGGATGCTGACCTTTATTGTCACTCACAGCTGATCACAGGAGGGATGGAAGTATTCGTTTTCTCCAATATTTTTTTTTTACTCTTCTTATTTCTCTTTCCCAGACTGCCAATCTATTTTCTTTTAATAAATACAGAACAGAAGAACAGGATAAAGAAAATCCAACTGTAGCTTCATTAATTTTATATACTTTGTATAAAGGCATTCTTTAGAAATCTTTGTTGCGAAAACCATCAGAACATTGACACCTTCATACCAACAGCATCTTGTCATGCTTTGATCACTCAAAGTGTTTGACTTGTCGGTCTGTACCAGTGTTTAAGCATTCACTTACTGCATCTTCAGTGATTAGCACCAGAATAATGGATTTGATCTTAACATAAGAAGCAATAAATCAATTTCAACAAATGTTCTCAAAATATTTAGCAACCAATCATAATCAGAGATTGCCCAGATTTGCCCAGATCAGAAATCATCAACTGATAAGACGTAGCAAATGGATACTAAGCCAATAATAATAATACTGTTGAATGAATAACGGTATATTAGAACCAAGTTTACTTCTAAGCAACCAATCAGAATCAAGGAAGTGAGCTAAAAAATATTATCAGCACATCAAAATCAATTTTATTTTTTATTCATGAATTGGCCAATCAGATTCCAGTGAGCAACTCTTTATTTCTTGACTATCTGTGAGTGGATCACCAGCTTCCTGAACAGTAGACAACAGCTAGTTAGTATGGGTAAATTTACTTCCGACAATCGCAACATCAGCACTGGTGCCCCCCAGGGGTGTGTTCTCTCCACCTTACTCTTTTCCCTCTACACCAACGACTGCACCTCTCAAGACTGGGAACCACCATCTCACAGAACCTTAAGTGGAGCGCCCACATCGACTCCATTGCAAAGAACGCCCAGCAAAGGCTGTATTTCCTGCAACAGCTGAAGAAGCTCCACCTCCCACAGATGCTGCTGACTCAGTTCTACTCGGCGGTCATCTAATCTGTTCTGTGCACTTCCATAACTGTTTGCTTTAGCTCAGCATCCAAATCAGACATCCGGAGACTCCAGAGGACATTTCGGAATGCTGAAAAGATCATTGTAGCTCCCCTACCCTCCCTTCAAGAACTGTACACTTCCAGAATGAGAAAGAGGGCTCTCAAAATCACTCTGGATGCTGCTCACCCAGGCAACTACCTCTTCCAGCTCTTACCCTCCGACCGGCGCTTCAAAGCCCCATATAGGAGGACAGCTGGCACAAACACAGATACTTTCCTCAGGCCATTCAGCCCCTTAACCCAGAACTTTCCCCATCACTCTCGTATATTTCATCTAAATATTGCACTAAGCCACAGGACTCAGATGTGCACATTTCAGTCTCCATTTTCTTTTGTTCTGTTGCTGCACTTTATTTTTACTTTACTCTTAGGTCTGCACATTACCTCCAAAGCACATCTCTTAAGCACCTTGGGCTTCTGGTATACTTATAGTTCTATTTCTTTATATTTTTACTAGTGCTGTCAAAATGAACGCGTTAATGCATGCAATTAATTTGAAATGTATAATGCGTAAAACATTTTTTTTTTACGAAATTTCAGCGGTTTCAGTTTTTCCTGTTGTAGCGGACATGCTTTAAATGAAGTATGAACAAGATGCATGCACTTTGTATGACGATGAAAAGGCATGCATGATGAACACAGTACAGCACAACACACTCACAGGGGACCGCTGGGCGTCTGTGAGCAATGACAACTATTGAGGTATCACAGTGCTCTGTGTAAATTGAAGTAATTCGGTCTAACTTTGTTTAAAACCGAGGAATGACAGCAAGCGGAGGTACTGTCAGGTATCCATTCTCGGTAGCGATTTAGACTGTCAAGCTATGCTGCATAAAATAAAAATAAATTCAGAGGAGTGTAAAACAATATTAAAAAGTTGAAGAAGTAATAAATATGGTGTTGAATAATGTAATTTAAGTAAGTGGTATTGCCAATCTTGTGCCACTTGCAAGATTATGGAGTGAACAGAGGATGATCAGCCTCTAGTTAAATTCAAACATGATTTTACCTCAGACCTATCTAAAAGAAAGGACAGCACTAATCTCACACCTTGGATCGCAATTGATCCAAGGTTTAAAGACCTAAAGTTTCTTCCCAAAGATAAAAGAAATGATGATTCACTAAGCAAGCTGTTAATGGCAGAGAGTCCTGGAAAACAAGAGTCTAAAGAGACCACAAACTAACAACCACCAAAGAAGAGAAGCAAAAAAGTGAATCTGGACGATATTGATGGTTTGTTGCAGGTATGTTTTTTTATGACAAAACCTGTGTTACAAATTAAACAAAATTTCAATAAACAATCATATTTTGAATTTAAATAGTCTCTTTGTCTTCAATTTACATTAATTATTTACATGTTACATTTATAGATTTAAAAAAACTTTCAGTCTTGTCATTGCGATTAATCGCGATTAATTTAGAAAAATTGTGTGTTTAATTAGTTAATTTTTTTAAAGCGTTCAACAGCACAAATTTTTACTACCCGTATTTCTAGAATATTACTATATTCTTTTTACTTTTAATTTGAGCAATGTACTTATATAAGCTGTGTTACTATGCAACGTTATTGCGTCGTTTTTTATACACTGGAGAGTACCCCTGTGCCACAACAAATTCCTTGGCAATAAACATCTTTCTGATCTGATTTTGATTTCTCGTGTACTCATGCTTTTCTCTCCCTCTCCCTTACTTGTAGCTCCATATCCCCCTGCGTCTGCTATGTGGGGGTCTGCTCTTCACCTGTAACGCTGTGATGTGGACGTTTCTCTCCAAAGCCCTGAAGAGCTCCTGCTCATCCACTCGAACGACTGTGACAACTGCCGCCTCCAACCTCATCTCCTCCGTCAGTGCTCTCTTTCTTCCCTTGAGCTATTTTACTTTACTTAGCTTCCATTCTAAAGCCTCTCTTCCTTGTGGTGTTTGGGCACAGGCGTTTCTGGGGCAGCTGATTTTCGGGGAGACGCACATGGCCCTGTGGTGGGTGGGGATCTCGCTGACGCTGTCTGGACTCCTAGTGCTCCATCACACCTCTCCAAACCTCACACACTCTCAGAGCCACTCAGAGAAGAGCCAGTGAGCCCATTGTCCTGGATTATATGAGGACTGAGTGGTTGGTGCTGATGATTCTTGTTCCTCTGAGTAAAGTTTAATCAAATGGCTGATTTGCAGGAATGAAATCCTAAAAATATCATCATCAGGGGGGTTGTTGGTATTGAAGCCTAATTCCACTAAAACACCCTTTTCTTATGGATGAAGAAATGTTACACAAGTATTAGTAAATTCAAATTAAAATCTACAAATAAGTTCATAAATAAATAAAATAATCAGGAAGGGTACTTCTCAATACCAAGAAAGTTTTAAAACATAAAATTAGTGTGATAGCAAGTATGAAACTATTAGAGATATTGGTCCTTTTAGATGATTGCTAGGGTAAACTATTTCATTGCTAGAGGTAACCAACCCCAGAGATATAGGCCCCTCTAAATGGTTGCTAGGGTATGTGACATACTCACGTCCCTGTTTCAGTATAAGAGATGAAAACCAACCCGATGTTTCCATCATCACCTGATGCTGAGATATAGGTCCTTCTTGATGGTTGCTGGGTAATCTATGAGATCAATTCCATTTGTCACATTTTTTAGCAGCATGTGTGACAAAAAAAAGAATCCCTATTCCTCCACTATTACGTAATGCCTTGTTTTGATCCTTCTAAACAGATGCTTGGGTAAACAGTTTTGTTGTTAGGGTTTTTATGACCTCAGATCAGGTTTAATTTAAGCAGTATCAGTGGCAAAAGCTCCCTATCTTTTACTTTTCGGTTCCATTTTAGCAATATAAGTAACATAAAACCCTAAACCGATACTTAATGCAGAGTTTTAGATACTTCTAAGCAGTTGCTAAGGGAACAGTTTTGTTGCTGGGGGTTTTGAATTTCTCTTTGTTAGCATTATTAAAAACATCCAAGCCCATGTCTCCATGATCTGATGGAAAGATATAGGTTCTCCTTGATGGTTTATGACATCATATCAGGTTCGATTTAGGCAATATAGTTTACAAAAAATAACTCTTATCTCTCTACTATGACTTAATGCATACTTAGGTCTTTTTGCATGGGTTCTAGTGTATAGCCCTTTCTGTTAAATGTGCACTAAGTGGTTTGTGAAGCCGTTGTTGAGATTTGAAATTATAAAAACAAACAGCGCAATCGCTCCTCAACCTTCTATCTGATCTCGTAGTGCACCTTTAAAAGATTGAGTTGTTAATTGTAAATTGTTTGCTAACTAGACAGAAACCAGGTAAACTCTGTGTATACAGATCTTCCAGAAACTGAATGACTCGCATCAGTGAAAGCTCAAGCCTTGAATGTGAACTTCCTGTGAAATATTCCAGTTCTTCCTGTGCTAAACCAAGAGACTCATAGAGCAGCTAATATTAGTGCTTTTAATAAAACAAACTTAACTGTGTTTAGAAAAGAAATATATAACGTATACTCTCTTATTCTGATGTCTAACATAGGTTGTGATCACAGTGTCTATGTTTTATGTATTTATTATTCGGCTCTTGTTTGAACAAGTTTTTGACAATGAAATTGAAATGTTTGGTTTTAGGTTGCATTCTTATGAAAGTTTCCGTTTCATTGTCCAAATATACATATCATCAGATCCAGCAGTCCTTTTAAAAAGTGCATCTTGAGCCTTGTGGAATTGTTTCACAGCAGCCATTTTGTTTTTGTGATTTCCTTAATAAATAATACTATTATGTTTAATATAATTACTACTAGAGGAAGGGCATTTGAAAATAGTTTTCAGACATGGCTAATGTATAAGAAGTATCCTTACTATAAGACTTTTAACTCTTAAGATTCTTAAGGTTTATTAAAGTAAAAAAGACAAATATTATCATTATATTTTTGGCAAAAATTCAATGTTGGTTAATTATTGGTTATAATTATAATTCAATTGGCAAATGTTTTTTATTGTTAAAGACTGTGACATATTGCTGAATATCAGCAATAGAACAAATACATGGGCATTTTTAAGCAACCAATGACATTATTATTAACTTAAAACTGTATTATTGGGACCAAATGCTAAACATTAGCCATTTTATTAACTAGGACTCATTTCTTAGTTTGGTGTTTAGTTGATCAAATAGTGACATTAAATTGTTATTTGTTTCTTCTGGATAGCAACAAATCTTATCTTACATTTGTTGCATGACTATTAACCACTAGTGAATGCATTAATAACTGCAGCACTCACCTTCATTTCCTTTTATTTACATTAGAAGGAAGGATTTGGTTAGTTACACTGAAACATCATAGGTTACTTGTATAATGCATTGTTCCCTGAAGGAGGGAACAGAAAACGTAACTGACTGAGGGAACGCGCCATGGTTGGACCAATTACAAACATACTATACAAGTTACTTATGAACGTTACTTATGAACCCCAGCTGTTACTGCTGATTCACAAATGAGATTAGGTGCTCATCTCCAAGATGTTGATCAGCGTCCGGACGGGCATCTTAGGGGAGTCACTGTTGGGAATATCAGAAGCATGCATAGGCACGAACAAAAACAGCTGAGAGACAAAACAAAAAAAACGTTGCTAAAAGGCTGGGGCCATAACATACTAAGGAGCAAAAGCCCAAAATATGGCACCCAGACTTTGTCACACGGCCTCAAGAACTTCCATTCTGTTCCATTCTTCTGTTTTCTCCAGGGATCAATGAGTTAAGCAATGAACCAATGACCTTCACCTTTAACTCATCACGTCAAGTTTGTGTTGAGTTACTGACTTGGAACACCTTTACAAAAGTCCTTTCATGCTAGGCAGGTAGCATAGTGAGTCGTCATTCTATCTCATCCCAAAGTCCTTTGACAATCAGGGCTGGGTCTCCCCAACTGTTCTATAAGGGGTAAAAGGAGGTACACTAGGCACAAGTAAAGACTTGGGCTTAAACACTATGTGCAAATGACAAGCTCGGTTTCCAGGCAGGCTGTGTCAGCTAATAATAATGTGATCAATTTATATAGTGCTTTTCCATGGCTCAAAGATTATTAATTCACCCCACATTCACTCTCTGGTGGTGATAAGCTATCTTGGTGGCTCTCAGCTGCCCTGGGGCAGTATGACAAGAAGTGGATACCAATCCAAGCCTATGGCCTCCTAACCACCACCAAACACCCCACCAGTCACACACTTTCATACAGGGCAATGCGGAGCAATGAAGTGGCCTGCCCAGGGCCACAACAGCATAATTACCCTAGCAGGGCTCGAACCGCCAACCTCACGGTTACAGGACGACTAACTCCACCACTGCGCTATCTCTCTGAGATCAGCTGACGCAAGACCTTAAAGGTAGGTACCTATGAATCCAGAAGGACTACAGAGTTGTGCTTAGGGGTCCTAGTTATCTGTCATACGCTCCTCAGAAGAAATCTGACTCTCGGTTTGAGGCGGTCCCATGACTACCTGATGATAGTATGCAGAGATCAGTATAGAGATCTTGCCTTATAGATCAATAAAAAGAGATAGTCCTTGCTTTGTCAACATGAAGCAGACATGGCAGCTGCTCAGGTCTACTTGCCGAGAGTCTCCAGTGTGAGGAAAACCATTGGTCGACTTCATGTGTACACATAGGTGGGTGGGGTCTAGCCCTCTGGTGACTTTACTTGTGCCAGTGTTCAACAGCAAGCAGTATGATGTCACCATTAAGTTAGGATCACTCCTCAACAATCACCCCTTCTCTTTCAATCAGGAATCATGGGAAGATTCAGGATTAAAAACAATGACCACACCCCTAAGACAACTCAAACATGTAGATTTGCACTGCAGAACATCAGAAAGATCTGGTTCTTCTTAGCAGAGCACACAACTCAACTCCTGGTTCAGCCTCTTGTCCTGTCTCAACTAGAGTACTGCATCGCTCTTCTAGCAGGACTTCTATCAAATGTAGAGCTGCAACTAAAGATTATTTTGATAATCCATAAAGACCATAAATCAGGGTATTATTTATGTATAGAAGTAAACCACAAATAGAGTTGCATGACATTTAATCAATCAAGTTCAATCATTCATTCATTCATCTTCATGTAGGCTTTCTTCCCTTTCGGGGTCGCCACAGCGGAATGAACCGCCAACTCTCTGGCATATGTTTTACGCAGCGGATGCCCTTCCAGCCACAACCCATCACTGGGAAACATTCACACTCACACTTTAACACTATGGGCAATCGATTTTTACTCAATTCACTTATTACGCATGTCTTTGGACTTGTGGGAAAACCGGAGCACCCGGAGAAAACCCACGCGATCACAGGGAGAACATGCAAACTCCACACAGAAATGTCACCTGCTCCAGCCGAGCCTAGAACCAGCGACCTTCTTGCTGTGAGACGACCGTGCGCCACCGTGGTGCACCAAGGTCAATCAATCAAGTTTTTATATACTGCTTTTTAGCAGTTGCTTTCAAAGCAGCTTCACAAAGTCCTCATGAGGATCAGGTAGAGTAAATAGGAGTTCCTCTGTGAGGCCCCTGGAAGCCTCGCTGACTGAGGCAGGTGCTAGTCACCTCCCCAGCATAAAGAATATACAAACTTAATATCCTTTGACGAACAGTTTGCTTGACAGCACCTGAAAAAACAAAACAAACAAAAAAAACAAAGACAAAACAGAAACTAACAAACGAAAAACAATGGTTACAAAAATGTAACAGACAACAAACAGATGATCAGCATCAGCTGCAGGATGAGAGATAAATGATGAGGATAGGTTAGAGAGGCACGATTTAATTCTGAAATTTTAAACCTTAAATGAAAAACAAAGTTTGTTCTTGAACTGTTCTCAAAATAGTTCTTGAACTATTCTCAAAAGAGCAAAACACGTGTTAAAAAATTATTATGAAACAGATTTAGTAGATAAAAAGTTAACTTTGTTGTGGAATATAAATAAAAACTCTATAAATTAAAAAAGCTAATAGCCTTTATTAAAATGGAAAGGAAAAGGAAATAATAATTTGCATTGGCGTACAAATATACTGTTACTTCCATTCACTGAAAACTACAACAATTATAATGTAAAATTCTACTGTTTTTCGCACCGTTTAACTTAAGCTATTTTAAAGTAGCACCATTTAACTAATCACTATTTCTCATGAGACGAATGCACAGAGTAATGCTAGCAAGTTGTAATAGAACTACTGAAGAGAATGAGCTGCTTGCACAGCTACTTCTGCGTTCTGTCTAGAACAGCGCAGTTCTTCCAGTTACACACTTTGCTCACTGCGGGAATTTCCAAAAATTGGTGTGACAGCTCTTTGTTATCTGTGTAACATAGTAAACAAGCTACAAATCAGTTTGAGCAGAAATAATAATTTTTAGAGATTGCAGAAATGTATTACTGTCAATGTACGAGCCAACCCCAAAAATACATTTCTGCGACCACAGCTTCACGAAAAGCTCTCATATATTTATTATCACCACTTATACCTCAAGATATTGAGAGAACCTATTAAAAGAGAATCTGTGGATCAGTGTACAACTTTACTGAAGTAAAAATAACAGCTTTCTAGTTCACTACTGGGAGTCACACTAGCTTTATTTGCATAAATGACGAACCTCGTTCACACTAATTTTTGGAAATTCCTGCAGAGAGCGAGTGCTAAACAAAAGCCATTGCCTTTGCTTTAACTGGAAGGAACTGCGCTGTACTAGACAGAACGCGGAAGTAGTTATGCAAGAAGCCCATAGATTCAGCAAAGTTTAAACAAACGCACTTAAACAATACAAATATTACACCATGAAGCAATAGTTTTTACTTACCCTACTGACGTTTCGGCATCCGAAATACCAATGTGTTTTCGTTTAAGGTGCTCATGCATCACCGTTGTGCTTCCATGCCATGAAAGCTCAGCCCGGCATAGCATGTAGTTCAGTGTCTTCTAAGGAGCGTTTAATGGAAAATGATTCCACACTTTTGGAAGATTTTGGGCGCACGCTTTTTCCTGCTTGTTTGGTCTGTGCATCTTGGTGTCACGCACCTCATCAAGTGTTCAGGCCAACTAATCGATAGCGACATTCGTTGACAACAAAATTCATTATCGATTTTATTGATTAGTTGTTGCAGCCTTAATCAAATGCACTCAGATCTCCGACCCTCTTATAAGAGATCAGTAAGGTCATGAAGAAAAGTTGAACTGACTCAAGGCCTCAAAAGTAGGTAGTTGTAAATCCAGAAGGATACATTTCAATTCTGCAGAGCTACTAAACTGTTGGCTGCCAGCCTTTGGAGCATCCTCTTAAAAAAACTCCACCCAGACACTATCTGGATTTCTGGTAGTCCTTGCAAATCCCACTGTGAAGCACGACCTCACCATTGAGTTTGGATCACTCACCATCACCCCTTCTCTTTCAGAAAGTGATGAAGTAAGTCATGGAGTGATTCTGGATGAACAGCAATGACCATACCCCTAAGACAACTCAAGGTTGTTGATTTGCACAATCAAACATCAGAGAGATATGGTCTTTCTTAACAGAAAGTGCAAATCAACTCCTGGTTCAGACTCTCATTCCATCTAAACTTAACTACTGCAATGCTCTTATAGCAGAACTTCCAGCCAACGCTCAAATCTCTGCAGATGATGCAGAACTCTGCAGCTCGTCTAATCTTTGAGAGACCGAAGGGAGCTCATGTTCCTCCCCTGTTCATCACTCTTCACTGGCTCCTCATCGCAGCTCATGTTCAGTTCAAATCGCTGATGCTGGCTAACAAAATCATCTCCAGATTTGCTCCTGTCTACCTCCACAAGCTCATACACTCCTACATGCCCTCCAGAAGTCTGCGCTGAACAGCGATGTCGTGGTCCTGTCTAAAAAAAGGAAAAATCAAAGCTGTCCCTTGCTAGTGGAACAAACTCCCAGACAGTCTGACAAACAACAACGCTAACAACTTTCAAAAACCCTCCATCAATTCTGTGTTTAGGTGATCAGCTGAGGCGACTTATATTGTGATCTACTCAAGTTAGACTTTGCCTTTGAAAGAAACTGAATATTGTCTCTCCTCCAATTTTATGTTGCTTTGGATAAAAGTGTCTACTTAATGCATAAATCTAAATGGTTTATATACTGGGAGTATCCTAAAAAAATGCACACAAAAAGTCTGTTGACAAAAGCAGTTTGGTTGAGGTAGTGGACTATAACTGGTTCCCTCAGTTGGTTACTTGTCATAAAAATGACATGGCCATTTGTTTTCCTTACTCATTAAACATATCAAAGGGGCTATTTTTGTTGCTGCTATGTATACACATGTGTAGGTAAACCACATACATGTTTTACTTATAATGGCATCTTTGTTTGGTGTCTTAGGATTTAATATGCATTAGTTTGAAAAGTAAGTAGCAACTTGTATGAATAATACTAAAGTTTTAATGTAGCAACTTCTGTGCACTGCACTCAACGTTTCAATCACAAGCTGCATTATAAAGATGTAAATATGACATGTATTAATTGCTCTCTAAACTCATGACAATGAAATGATGATGGTATAGAAATTAATTAAATTGATGCAAATAGTGTCAGGTGTCTTTCTTTTACAAACATGCAATCAGAGGAAAAAAATACTTTCTTGTTACATGTTCAATCTTAACATTTATCTTCAATTACATGGGAACGTTTCCAATCCGTTAATATTTTTTCTGTAATTTAAATGAATTGCTCTGTTTTCCAGTTTTCACAACTATTGATGGAACTGCCTCCAAACAAAATGTTCCTCCTTGTCAGTGGCGATGGGGATTCTGTAGCCTAGTTCTATTTTCACCCCTTTTTATATGATAATTATTTAACTGTAAATGTTTAGATATAAATGTAAACTTTAAATAAAAGCTGAACAAATACTTCTAAATAGTTGCTAGGGTAAACAATTATAACTTGCATTCAGTGAATAACATTACTCCTGTCAAGTAAACCAACCCCAATGATATAGGCCCCTCTGAATGGTTGCTAGGAGAACTGGTTTGGTTGCTGGGGGTTTTGTGATATGTTAATTTCCCTCTTTCAGTATGAGTGATAAAAACCTACTCCATGATAAAAATGTTCTTAAATGGTTGCTAGAGTAAACATTTTAATATCTAATGTATCAAGTAACTCTTGCTGAGTTAGATGGAAGAGTTGTAGAAGCCCCTTTCACATCAAGAACACCAAGAGCAAAGCAATCAATCGTCACTCTGAACTCTCCAACAATTTAAACAACTGAAATACAAAACTAAAGCTTGTTTCAAACCTCGAAGACTCATGACAAACACCTGCTGCTAGAGACAGAAACTTTTCAGGGATCAAGAACAAGATAGAAGTTTCCTTTATTGCCATTTATAAAACACACACATTTAAACATGAAGCCCTGATTTCATAAAGAGCATGAATCAAAAAAGAGAAAACCAAAGTGCAAAGAGTTTCAGAAAACAACATTTAAACAAAGAAAGCAAGTCTTTGTGATCCGAGCCGTAAGGCATCAGTAGCTTTCAGCAGGACAAAATATGAATGATTTACTGTTTTATATTTCAAGGCTTGAGAAGAAGACGAGCCTCATTTAATCACGTTCACTCAATATGAAGGCAGCTGTGAATGGCAAAGGCGCCAGAGTTTGGGAAACTCAGGGAAAACATAGCATTAAAACTCTTCATTGGAGGCAAAATCACGATGCTTTAATTCTCCACGACTATTTCAGTCTTCTCTTCAATTCTAAATCATCTCTGAGCATCTCTTGTATCACTCAGCCTCCAGACTCTTTATGAACTCAAGACTGGTATTAATGACAACAAAATCAAGAATACAAATCTGCAGAAATATGGTAAAAACCATTTTCACTGGTGGAGCGTATATTCAGCAAGATATTAAACCAGATCCATTTGGAAAGAAATGGAGTGGAAATGAAAAACTTCAAATCAATAAAGTTGGCTTAAAAAAATACATGAAGAAAACCTGAGTTCAGGTATCCATAGAGCTCATGACCGTATCTAGACTGGTCCTGGTTCTCTCAGATGACGTACTGATAGAGACTGGCCTTGCCATGGTCAGGGTGAGCGAAGGGGCTTAGCCAGGAGAGAGAGAAGGGGTGTCCAAACACCAGCTTCAAGTTCATCCAGCAAGACCTCTTTCCCCAGCGCTTCTCCTCTTTCTTCAGCTGTTCGATGCCCTGGGTAAAGAGACACAGAAGTGATCCTGTAGTAACCGTGCAATAAAAGCTTCAGTTACCCAGTTCGTAAAAATACAGTTTCCGACAGAATTCATATTGTAAACATACGATCTCCCAGAAAGTAGGTTAGGGGTCAAAAACAGGAGAGAGTAGATGATCACAGAACAGATGATGAACCATTTTGGCCAATCACAGAGCAGGGATTTTTCTAAAATAGGGCATTAGGAAAGACAGTCTTCTTCATAACCCTGAATTGACCAGAGGTGAGTGATTCTTAAGCATTAAGATGGTTCTTTTTTTAGAGCATCTCATAAAATCACAGGCTTTGGTCAATGGGACTTCAATCCTTCAGTAAAAACAGACCTGCTTTGTGATTGCATAAATTACTGTAGCAAATATTCAGGCTTGCGGGTAAAAACCAGCCAATTTAATAGTATTTTTGTCAATTGAATAGTTACATCTAATTTAAAGTGCTTAATATTTTATAATTTTAGGGGGCACCTATAAAGATACAGTTGCAAGAGAAAGTATGTGAACCCTTTAGGATTACAAGATTTTTTGCATGAATTGGTAACAAAATGTGCTCTTATCGTCATCTAACTCACAACTCCAGAAAAAAAAGTTTGCGTAAAAATTTCAATAACCATAAATGATATGCTTCGATGTTTGAAGATGAATGGTGTAAAAAGTACACTTAATAACTGGTTGACCCTCCTTTAGCAGCAATAACCTCAACCAAATGCCCCTACAATGACGCTCCCTCCACCATATTTTACAGTGGGGATGAGGTTTTGATGTTGGTGTGCTGTGCCTTTTTTCTCCACATATAGTGTTGTGTATTTTTCTAAACAACTCTATTTTGGTTTCATCTGTCCACATAATATTTTTCCAGTAAATATGTAGAACATCCAAGTGCTCTTTAGCAAACTTCAAACGTGCTGTAATACTTTTGGGCAGCAATGTATTCTGCAGTGGTGTCCTCCCATATAGATAAAAAAAAACACATCTGTAGGTCTCTTAGTTACAGAGATAATTAGCTTTGAATTTTCTGTAGAAAAGTGGGCATGGCGTAATGCATAATGCAAATTAGACATCATGTGAAAATCCACTCTCCTCTAGGGTCAAGCTAAAACAACCACCACATCTGTAGGTCGCTTAGTTTCAGAATATTTGGCTTTAAAGATTCTGTAAAAAAAGTGGGCGTGGCCTAATTTATTATACAACCTATACATACGGTTTAAATCCACCCTCCACTAGGGTCAAAAGAAAACTACCCCACACCTGTAGGTTGCTTCATTTCAGAGGTATTTGACTTTGAAGTTTCTGTGGGAACAACCACCACATCTGTAGGTCGCTTAGTTTCAGAATATTTGGCTTTGAAGTTTTTGTAAAAAAGTGGGCGTCGCCTAATTTATTATGCAACCTATACATACGGTTTAAATCCACCCTCCACTAGGGTCAAAAGAAAACTACCCCACACCTGTAGGTTGCTTCATTTCAGAGGTATTTGACTTTGAAGTTTCTGTGGGAAAGTGGATGCGACTTAACATAATTATTCTAATTTACAAGCATTGATAGGCTGGTGAATTTGATTTCAGCCTTCTAGAAAATCTGCATTAGAGCAGGGCTCTATTGTAAACCAATTGTAAAATGTCTAAGGATAAATTATTACCAAGGGATTGATATTTTTAACCATTTTTAATCAATTACAATTTTCTCATAAACCAATTTGCGTTTTCTGGGGAACTCATGAGAGCAAATAAACCTCCATGCCTTGGAAAAGTCAGAGTATTCTTCACAAAACTAACCCACTGCTTGCCGATAAAGGTATATTTATATGGTGTGTGTTAGTGTGTGTCTAAAGTCCCTTCACAAGCACAGACAGAATGGGTGCCTTTTCACTGATGACTGATGTTTGAAACTACATAAAAAAGCACAAATTAGAGACAAATTAGAATTGTGGAGCTTTAAGCTTTAGTAAAGATGAGTATTATATAGATCTTTGTGTGTGTGTGTGTGTGAGTGTGTGTGTGTGTGCGTGCGTGTGTGTTCAAGCACAATCACCACATAAGCATGTCCTTCCTTATAATAATTTTAAATGAATTGTATTTTAGTCATTATAACCCTTGTTTTTAGTGAAAACTACACCAAAAAATGTATAAGACCACTTGTATGACCAGATGTTCATTAAGGGCCAAACACGTGAGCAGAACACTTCTCCTGTCCCTATATAACCACTTTCAAGCCCAGTGTTCACTCGTCAATCGCATAAAGATGTGAGCATGAGCTTGATGGGAGAGGCACGGGAATGACAGCACCAGAGCATGCTTTCGGCTGTCTCACTCTTGCTCTCCTATTCCTTTCTTCTCTCCTTCCAAATCGTGTCGCTCAACCCTCTCCATTTCTTCCTGCACACTAGCATGCTTACCTTTAGCTAACATAAGCAAAATATAAATACATTTTGATTAATAAAATTTTTTTTATAATTGATCAGATTCAGCATCTTCGTCACCCACTTTTTTCCCCAAACAAGGTGCTCTTTGTTTTCACATGGATAATAATACGTCTAGTCATTCAGTTCTGTGATAAATTTGTCTTATCCATTGTTGTTATAAATGTTCCTGCTTGATCACGTAACTACAAGAGCAAGCCATATGCAAAAATCGTCTGAGTATTTTCTACTTAAGCGATCAGTCCGGTTTACTGCATCTCGTCATTCTTGTCATTCGCCCCGTGTCATTCGTGTCCCCCGCACCGTATGGTCTGAACCCTATACATTGCGGGGTGTCTTAGCGTCTTTACGTAGACTTTACATAAAAACCTTCCCGGATCATCCGTGCTTGGTGTGTAGGCACCTTAAGTCTCATCCAACCGTCCACACCACAGTTTATTTTTATAGGGACAGATACTACCAAGTTTTGGATTAATAGGTTTTACGCTGTGCTCAAACCAAGAATTGGAAAACAGGTGGAAAACTTGGTGTTGACACTAAAAAAGGAGGAAAAAAAGCTTCAGAGTATCACAAAGCTTTGGTTTGCCCATCACTGATCAAAATACCCAGGTAAGCTAGTTTAATTTCACTTATTACTGTATTTCGCTCAGTTTTGGAGTGTTTTTTCATAGCTATTTGCAAGACATGTTAGGGAATAAAGGAAATAATTATTTATGGATTAATGAAAAGAACGAGTCATTCAAAGAGTAGTTCTTTTGAGTGAACAAAAAGTAAAAAAAAACTGTGTCATCAAAATGGACAAAACTTCCAGTCACTAGTGAGTGTACGCACTTTCTCTCAGCTCTCTCTCAAAGTAAAACTGGTAGAAATAAACAAAAATATTTGTCATATTTAACAGTGGCAAAAACAGTTTTCAGTTATCTGTCTAATCTCACACTTTAAATAAGGTTAAAAAGCTAATTTTTCCTCTAATGTTATTAAGGTCTACTAAAATGTGCCGTCCAATGTTTCCCGTCATATCACGATATAATACCAATACAGTCTGGACAGTGGAAAATATCGTGATATGAATTTAACCCATATCGTCCACCCCTTCTGCATACCAACTCTGCCTCCTCAGCACAGATTTAAGATTAACTGGCACAGAGTTTCCGGTTTTGGTGTTAAAGAGTCAAAAAATATTTAATATAGCTCAAATGTGTGCAAATTCAGCTCAAAGCAGAAGTAATGTGTTCATGAAAAATGTTGGTGTCTGACTCCGTTTGCTTATGCGTCCCTGAATTAAGTCTTGAATTTGCTACTTCTGGTATAACTTATTTTTGTCCACCTACACCCTTACCTTGAAATTTAATCCAATTTAAAGCATACGTTGGACCCCTGTATCAAATAGACACCAAGCAATCACTATTTCGTGGCTAACTTACAGTTTCATCACTGCAAATAGAGTGCAGCTGTGTCCCGAACATCACAGCAGTGAAAATGAGAAAAAGCAGGCCCTCGAAGCTCAGGAGGATGAGAAGGATCACAGTGGCCGGAGGGGAGAAGGAACTGCACTCTACAGGAAACAGGAAGTTCTTTAATATCTTGATCAGTCAGAGAGAAGCCAATCATCAAGCAGAAAATCACATACTTGACCAATCTTGCTCGAAACAGAAGATGAAGTGGAGTGCAACCATGATGAGCGCATGGAGAGAAATCAGAGCAATGTACATCTGGAGGAAATACATAAGACTTTTATTTTGGAGCTCAGCGAGATACAAAATACATTTAAAAGAATATCTATTAGATTAGGATTTTTTTCAAATAAACAACACTAAAATATTGAAAAAATATACAAAATTGAAAAGACAAAAACGCTGTTTTCCAGTTACTTTATGTTTACCTTTTGTTTTGGTTTTCTATTTAAAGATGGTGTGCACAAGGACAAAGAAATTAATGGAAAACATAATTGCTTTGTTCAGTCTTAAATCATGTTCTTATTTATTCCTGTTCCTCTTCACCTGTAGAGAGAGTTCTCTCCTCAAATTCTTGTCTGATACAGAGAGCATCTGCATCAGAAGTTTTATGTCTTTTTGTGGTTGAAAATAATTTGCAGAATATGGCGATTTCAGTCAAGTGTTTTAGGGATCATTTGATGTGAGTTTATCAAAAACTTTTGCTGCATCCCAATCCAAACACTTCTGAAACTTCTGTTCCTGCTCAGCAGAAAAACCCAGCAAATAATATCCACGCATCAGCTTGTGTCTATAAAATGAGACTGACTAACACGAACTTGGGATATTGATGTGTGTGTGCGTGCGTGTCTGTGTGCGTGCATGTGTGTGTGAGAAAGGCCATACTTTTTTGCAAATATGTTTTATTTCTTAAAGTCCCACGGGAGAACAGTGTAGAAATGAAGCGTGTGTACTGGAGGAGGCAGAACCAGCTGGACAAATATTCATGATTTAAATTCACAAATGTGTAAAATAATGTTCATACTTGATAATGTGACTGTGTTAAATTATTTTTTTTCTTTTACAATTAATTCAGATTTTTTTGTTGTTATTGTTTTTTGCACATTCATTTGATTTTATAATTCACAAACCCTTATTTTCATTTGTAAAAAAATTTATGGATCAAATGCCCTCCATAGCAGTGTTTGACTTTAAATGATGTTGCTTTATCATTTAATGGACACTTAATCTACACTTTCTTCGTCGACTGAAAAAACAAGCCTACCTCCACCCATTCTTACCACCTTCTACAGAGGTGCCATTGAGAGTTTACTGACCAGCCGCCTCACTGTCTGGTATGAAAAATCAACAGTGCTGTTGACCACAAGATCATACAACGGACAGGGAACACTGCCTCAAAGATCATCGGAGTCCCTCTTCCCCCAAACGCAGACACCTTCCATGCACGATGCTCCAGCAAAGCATTCAGGATTGTGAGAGACCCCACCCATCCCTCCCACTGTCTTTTCCGGCTTATGCAGTATAAAAATCTACATACAATAAAAGCTCGCTCGACCAGACTACTAAACAGATTCTACCCTTAGGCTGAGTCCTACACTCCCAACTCACACTCACCGTTTGAAACTGTGACAATTGTGCAATATAACATGCTGATTATAAAATATAATTCACATCTAATAATAATATTTATAACATAACTTATCTGACCATAAAACAAATGTAGTTGCACTCTTATGCTCTCATCGGTCACTTTCTCAAGACTTCTTCTTCTTCTTCTTTCGGCTGTTCCAAGTTTAGGGGTCGCCACAGCAAATCATCTGTTTCCACCTAACTCTGGCCTCAGTATCCTCTACTCTTGCACCAATTACCTTCATGTCCTCCTTCAGCACACCCATATCACTTGTCTTTGGCCTTCCTCTTGCCCTCCTACCTGGCAGCTCCATCTCCAACATCCTTCTACCAATATAACTACTATCCTTTCTCTGCACATGTCCAAACCATCTCAATCTGGCTTCTCTGACTTTGTCTCCAAAACAACCAACCTGAGCTGTTCCTCTGATGTGCTCGTTCCTAATCTTGTCCATCCTTGTCACTCCTAAACTGTCACTTTCACTTTTTTTGTTGTGTCACTTACTCGAGACTACATATTTATATTTAAGCCTGTTTATTTATGCTTGTTTGTTTATTCTTGGAATGTTTGTAAGGGCATATTTAAAGGGATTATTGTTTAGTCGGATAACTGTGAAATATTCATGTCTTGTAATTATATATAGTACCATGGTCCTGTGAGACATGACATTTCCTTTTACTATAGGTACCACATGTTGCAGAATAAAAAATAAAGGTTACTATTACTACTACTCTTCCAGTATTTCAACTGTTCTCTAAACAGAGTGATGTTTAAGACTCACAGTGAAGAGCACAAAGTATTTTTGGTTGTTTTCTCCCACACAGTTGTTGACCCAGGGACAATGATGGTCCATCTTCCGGATGCAGCGCTTGCACACGCTACAAACAGAAAGTGGAAAGCATTAAAATGCAACCACATATGACAATCGATGCCAAGCTTTGATTTATACTATTAATATGAACTTACTACTACAATACATTTACAAATAATTCATTAAAAGAACCATGTAGTAACAGTGTTGTTTTTGGAAGCCACCTTAGTTTTAGCCGATGAACATCAAAAACGTTTTAGTCTAGTTTTAGTCACCAAAAAAACTAAAGGTTTTAGTCTTTTTGTAGTCAATGCAAATTAATATTTAGTTGAATAAAAATGTTAAAATAACTTTTTAAATATTAGAAATAGTGTATTGAAATGTATTTTATGAATGAATTCTCCCTAAACAGACGAAAAAAAAAAAAAAAACCCCGCTGTGCAAGCTACCTGCAGTGGTGCGCCCGATCTGGTTTGATGCTGCAGCATTTGGGACATTTATAAACCACCTGACCCGGCTTGAGCTGCAGACTCTCAATGAAGTCTTTAGTCGCATTTCCCTTCGGCACGGCACCCTGAAAATAAAACAAAAACAGAGAATTTATGCTATACATTTAACTGTGTAATATAAAAAACAGAGAACAAAGTTATAATTTATTGATGAAGCTTTTTGTCAACCAAGAGTAAAAAAAAAGGTGGTAACTTAACAAAATCAATTGAAAATGACAAAATCTAAAAAAAAATTTTTTAATTCCTCCACTATCGAAAATGAAATGGAAATGTGATTCTTTTTGTCGCTGTCGTCATGTCATGGTAGTTGAGTGAATGATCTGTTTCCAGCAGAGCGAACACAATTCTCTATTAAATTCTGTTTATTTTACAATAATTACATAATGGCTGAATAGACAAAAAGTGTCTTCAAATGAGGGCTTCAAATTAATATATATCTGCTCGAGAACGCAAACACGGAAAGCTCTGTTACAGCTCTGGATTCTGGAAAACGCATGTGAACCATATGAGAATGAACACACATTAATCTACCTGTAAATAGTTTTATATCAGTCTTTTAGTTGATTTTGTGCAGTGTATGAATTAGAGCTTTTTTTTTTTAGATTTTCAAATAATTCTATTTTACTGTCCGCACCTAAATATGCCACCCCTTCAAGTCATGTGCCACGCACGTCCTGCTGTACTCCTGCAGGAGTCCAGGCTCAATGTTGAACATTGAGAGTGGCAGTATCAAGCCCGTTTTTAAACAGATTCATCATAGCCATTGAGATATTTGCTTTTTTGCACATTGTGCATAGTGAACCTCACTGTTGATGTACTTTGCATCAACTTTCAAAGTGTTTTTGTTTTTTTTAAATAATACTCTTTTATAGCCATTTCGTTATATAAAAGCTGATTTATAGTTTTGGTTCACTGGGAGTGTTGTAAATCAAGTTTTAACGAAGTGTGAAACATTTAATGTGATTTAGTTATTTAGTGAGAAGTAATTTAGAAATACATTTTTCACTTGAGAGATCTTTTTTTGCATTATTAATTATTTGCTAAATAGTAACTATTAAAAAAATACTAAAAACCAAGTATTGGAGTTTGGCGAGAGATTCTGATATTGAAACATTGGACTATCTCGCTAAAGAGCAAAGAGGGAAAACTATATTATAAAATATTATGCAATGAAACAGTAATTATTTTGTACTCTTTTTCTAAATTTGGGGGTATTTGATAGAACATCTAGTTTCAAATAAAATTACTTTGGTATCATTTTTTCATGATACAAACTTCTTTATTTTGAAAGATACCCGAATAAGCTGATTTTTTTAAACATAAATGACAATAAAGGTAATTCCAATGTATTTTTTCTTTTTCTTTTCAAAGTTTTAAAAAAATTGCATTCTTACTAAAAAAAATTAAAAGAAATTAAAACCTGGTGCCAAAATTAAAGGTGCCATATCAATCCCCTTTAAGAGAATTGCTAATTAATATCTGATCCCTCTAGACTATCACTGGACCCCTAATATTGTTTATCCTAAACAATGCTGTGACCACGACCATCAAGCCATTTTGATTTCACAGAAAAAGAAAACAGGATTACATAAACATGCAAGAACCAATCTGAATATAACACTAAAACGTGAGAGAAGTGTCTGAAAAGTACATTTTATATGATAGGCCAGCTTTAATGATGCTAAAAACACAAGAACATTAGTTGTTGTTTTAGCTCTGTGTTTGGAGTGTTTTAGTCTATTGTTTTCAAAATCTCTTGCTTACCGGATCTGTGCACATGGCCCGGGCGTGTGATGCCAAAGCTAGAAACGCCAATCCATTGAACACAGCTCCATTGAACAAACTGTAAACCACATTCCTGGCCGGCATCAGCATGACGAAGACCACCACAAACTCTGCGAAGAACACCAGGAACCACGTGATGAGGGCACACACCATGCCGCAGCCATCCCGGATGAACCACATGACTCCAGGGGAGGCAGCGCGTGGTGGGGGTGGTACACACTGCTCCGGGTGCAAGTATCCAGCCTGCCGCTCGATGGCACGTACACGGCTAGCTTGGGAGCTCTTCATCATCATTCACCAAGGATGAAAGCCTCATCCTCCTGGGGACAGAGTGGTAGCAGGGTTGAGAAAGAGAGTTCCTGCTGATCATCCACCAAACCACTTCTGCTTCTACCTATTCTGATTCAATGGGGTACAAACAGCCATTTCATGCATTCAAGCCATAAAAACGATAATAATAGACACTGGGAAAATAATATCTTCTTCTTTACTTTCTTTTTAATGCCCTGATGGCAAAATGGCTATCCCAGTTTTAAAATGTTGTTAATATTTTAATTTAAAAGCTGATAGGATCGATTAAAAACTTTTTTTAAACTAAGTTACAATTCCCAGCACAAGTCTGTCCTTAGTAAAATCTTTTTTAGCGCTTTTGTGTTAGCGTGGATTTCTTTCAGATCTTGTTCAGTCAGGCATTGCCTCACTTTCTAGAAGAAAATTGAGAGTTAATCTTGAGTGCCCAATTCAACATCTGGTTAATAATATTGTATCTCTTCTGGTTCCTAAAATTGTTGGATATATTTCATGCAATTCATTTTCGGTTTGTTGGTTCCATTCTTGCTGCCAATGTTTTGCTGCTTGATGATTTATTTTCTGTTTTAGGTCTGTTGGTGGTATAATATGTTGACAGCAGGACTCTGGCTTTATTCGTTTTGTCACAATGTCTGCTCTCTCGTTTCCTGTTATTCCCACATGACCGGGAATTCAGCAAAATACTATGTTATATTCAGTAAGTTATATTCATGTAAGTATGTTAGAATCAGTAAGTTATTTGTTTTTATAATTATTTCAACAACTGCCTGATGACTCGGTTTCATGAATCCTGGAACCTGAAGTAATGATTTGGAATCCGAAAAAACTATACGTTTTTTGTCTGTTGCGTATTCCATGTGTTTTATGGCAAGTAGCATTGCATACGCGTCAGCTGTGAAAACGGTGCTATTATTCGATAGTTTAGTGGTTTATTGCAATTCTCCTACTACTGCTGCTGCTGCTGCTGTTACTTTGTTTTCTATTTTGGATCCATCAGTGAATGTGGGTATGTGATCTGGATACATTGTTCTTATGTTAAAGCAGTGTGGATGGTAGAAATCAGGGTGGGTTTCTTGTTTCTTGTATTCAGCCATTTCCAGATTGATTTTCGTTCTCTGGCGATTCCATGGAGGGATGGACTAAGAAGGGTACTTGGCTTAGATTTGAAAGATTGATGCTTACTTTGTCTAACCAATGTCTGATCCGTATACACTGTGTGCAGAATTATTAGGCAAATGAGTATTTTGACCACATCATCCTATTATGCATGTTATCTTACTCCAAGCTGTATAGGCTCGAAAGCTTACTACCAATTAAGCATATTAGGTGATGTGCATCTCTGTAATGAGAAGGGGTGTGGTCTAATGACATCAACACCCTATATCAGGTGTGGATAATTATTAGGCAACTTCTTTTCCTTTGGCAAGATGGGTCAAAAGAAGGACTTGACAGGTTCTGAAAAGTCAAAAATAGTGAGATATTTTGCAGAGGAATGCAGCACTCTTCTAACTGCCAAGCTTCTGAAGCGTGATCATCGAACAATCAAGCGTTTCATTCAAAATAGTCAACAGGGTCGCAAGAAGCGTGTGGAAAAACCAAGCCGCAAAATCAATGCCCATGAACTGAGAGAAGTCAAGTGTGCAGCTGCCAAGATGCCATTTGCCACCAGTTTTGCCATATTTCAGAGCTGCAACAGGAGTGCCCAAACGCACAAGGTGTGCAATACTCAGAGACATAAACAAGGTAAGGAAGGCTGAAAAACGACCACCACTGAACAAGACACACAAAATGAAACGTCAAGACTGGGCCAAGAAATATCTGAAGACAGATTTTTCTAAGGTTTTATGGACTGATGAAATAAGAGTGAGTCTTGATGAGCCAGATGAATGGGCTCGTGGCTGGATCGGTAAAGGGCAGAGAGCTCCAGTCCGACTCAGACGCCAGCAAGGTGGAGGTGGAGTACTGATTTGGGCTGGTATCATCAAAGATGAGCTTGTGGGGCCTTTTCGGATTGAGGATGGAGTCAAGCTCAACTCCCAGTCCTACTGCCAGTTTATGGAAGACACCTTCTTCAAGCAGTGGTACAGGAAGAAGTCTGCATCCTTCAAGAAAAACATCATTTTCATGGAGGACAATGCTCCATCTCATGCCTCCAAATACTCCACAGCGTGGCTGGCAAGAAAGGGTCTAAAAGAAGAAAAACTAATGACATGGCCTCCTTGTTCACCTGATCTGAACCCCATAGAGAACCTGTGGTCCATCATCAAATGTGAGATTTATAAGGAGGGAAAACAGTACACCTCTCTGAACAGTGTCTGGGAGGCTGTGGTTGCTGCTGCACGCAATGTTGATGATGAACAGATTAAAACACTGACAGAATCCATGGATGGCAGGCTTTTGAGTGTCCTTGCAAAGAAAGGTGGCTATATTGGTCACTGATTGGTTTTTGTTTTGTTTTTGAATGTGAGAAATGTATATTTGGGAATGTTGAGATGTTATATTGGTTTCACTGGTGAAAATAAATAATTGCAATGGGTATATATTTGTTTTTTGTTAAGTTGTCTAATAATTATGCACAGTAATAGTCACCTGCAATCACAGATATCCTCCTAAAATAGCTAAAACTAAAAACAAACTAAAAACTAATTCCTTATTCCTACATTGTTCTCTAGTCTCTCTCGAGGAGATCTATCGTATCGAAGGCTGCACTGAGATCTAGCAGAACTAGAAGAGAGATGTTCCCTTGATCCCAATCAAGTAATAAATCGTTTGAAATTTTAACCAGCGCAGTCTCTGTGCTGTGATGCGCTCTGAATCCAGATTGAAGATCTTCATAAAAGCTGCTCTTCTGTAAGAAGGAGCTGAGCTGTGCTATTACAACTTTCTCTAACCGTTTTAACAAGAACGGAAAGTTAGAGATTGGCCTATAGTTGGATAACTCAGTAAGATCCAGGTGCCTTTTCTTGATTAATGGTTTAATTACTGCATTTTTAGCTGTTTAAGAACATGACCTAGCGATAGAGTTGAGTTTATAATATTTAGAAATGGATCTTGAGCTATTTGTAGCAATTCTTTCAGTAATTTTGTTGGTACAGGATCTAGAGAGCATGTTGTTGACTTAGATGCTGTGGTTATTTTAAGCCGTTCTTTCAGGTCAATATTTGCTAAATTTTTCAGCGAACGAGGCAAAGGCATAGAATTTGAGTTAAGCTGTTTAGATTGAATATGAGTTTTAGTGATTTTTCATCTAATATATGTAATATTATTTAATAAATAATTTATAAAATCATTGCTGCTAAATGTTATATATGCATTTGAATCTGTCGATGTTTAACTGTTTAGTAGATTAGCCATTGTTTCATACAGAAGGCTTGAGTTATTTGGATTTGTTTCTATTAATTTTTTTATAGTAGTTATTTCTTGCAGTTTTTAATGCTAATCTATATTTATACATGCTCTCTTTCCAGGCAATTTTGAATACTTCCAATCGAGTCATTATAATTGTGTTCAAAACCTAGTTCACATTCTTTTTCTATCTTTTAAGGCCATGCCAGCTTCTGTGGATACTTTAATGACAAGAACTTTGATCTTCTGTTAAAAATGACTTTAGATGCTTAAACTAACTTTTTCTAAAAACTTTGAAATTAGATTTAAATTTAAGCATCACAATCAGTTAAAAAATGTTGCCTCTGAAGACAATACTTCCCAGCATGGGAAGGAACACGATTGTGGCAAACTCCCTTCCTCTAGTGCACCTCTTATTTAATGCTTTTAATCTTCAAACTTTTGTCAAATGTAAGAAACTTTTTAATGATTCCTACAACTTCTAACTAGCGACTAGAACACAAACAAAAAATGGATAAAACAGAATAATTTTATTAATTAACTTGAAACTATTTATATAATATATAATTATATAATCAACAATAGTACCACAAATACTTCTATTTGGGACAAGGAACAATCAAGACATTATCTTATTACTGGAAAATAAACGTCAATTATAATGACAGCGCTTAAAAAAATAGCAATTCAAATACTCACCGTTGTCTGTGCTTCCTCAAGTAGATCACGTTGCAAAATTATTAGTATTTTCTTAGGCCACTGAAAGACGAGGTGTTTAAAGACAATAAACTACCGTCTCTTTATTAAAAATGTTGAGGTTTTCTCAAAAAAAAAATTGAAACAGTTTCGGCAGGACAACAAGGAAATTTCAGGTAGGCGCGTCACGACACCAACTTCCGTAGATACATTATAGAATAAAAGTCTTATTTTGTTTTGCGCAAAATGAACGGCCGTATAACGAAGAAACTACGTTTTAAGAACGAAAAATACAGCAGATATTATTCACATAGTATGTTACCTTAAAACAGTTTTTCAGAAAAGCCCATTTCTCCAACAGTCTTAGAGACTTTTGTGTTAAAATCAGCGGCAACATGTCTGCATCTGAGAGACCGCTCGAGGTGAGAACTCACAACACAAATATTCAATAAAAAGCATGTTATACGTTCACGTAGAGTATTAGTTGTTTATTTGCACGTGTAATCATATTTTAAATGTATTGTCTTAATAAAAGTTGTACATTTTCAGGTTTAAGCGTTGGTTTCGCATGGTTTGTGCCGCAGCATCTCTAACATTGGCATCTTTAAAACTGAGACCTTATTGTGATCTAACACAAGGTGTTTGGTCAGTAGTTGGAGAATGCCGCTCCTAAATGTATTCGAGAAGAGGAATTGTTTAGTTGTTTTCCCAAAGGGCCAATATTCTCTTGTTAATCTCATAATATTGCTTTTTCTCTCAATAATACACGGGCAATACTACTTCAAACTTATAAAAACGAGTGTAGTTTTTCAATGTTTGGCTGCATTTGGAGATTTGTTTTCAAGTACTCTATAACTTAGTTATTGATGTGTATAGTTATAATTATAAAGTTAGACTTCTGAAGGGGTTCATTGACCGTTAAGTAGATTATCTGCTTTGTATCTTGAAAATTTTAATTGTTCGTGTGTCTATTTACATTTACTATGCTCCCAGTTAATTGTTAATGCTATGTTATGTTTTCCCAGATGAACAATGTAAAATAGTAATTGAATAGTTTTTATGAAATGTTGTGTGAAATTGTTATGAAAACAGATTGCGTAATCTTTATACTGCTTATGGAACATGCACTGCACTTATTTGTATGGTTTCTTAATAATGTATGGGCTATAATTGTGGGTCTTTTGTGTCAATTGTGTTCCAGATCTCAACCATAGAGCCCCCGTCTCAGGACAACCATGAAGGTGAGGCTACAGAATACACAGATATCGTCACCATTAAAATTTGCCTGTATGTTGATTAATGCTGCTCCATATGTCGCTCCTGTCTCCTCTGTGCATTGTTTTCCTCAGCTGTAGAAGTAAAAAGAAAAGTGATGGAAGACCTTTTGTTCCGGCAAGATGATGGGCGTCCCTCCACATCCACGAAAGCCCTCATAGGTAAGTGGTAATCCAGTGAGGTTAATTTACACCAAATGTGAATAAGAATAAAAGTTATTTACATGCTACATAAATCCAAAGACAGCATTCTACATTATGTGCCATGAAATGTGTGGAAAATAACTTTTGAAGTGTTAAAAAGTGCTAAAAAAACATTTTATTATAGTTCACTAATAAAAAGCTTGCTGTAATAATTTGTTAAAGTAGCACAGAGTTAGAAATCAGAAATGAGAACACTGTCGTGGCTGCTTGCGGACTGATATGCATCTTCACGATTTATCTTGAAAAATACTTTCGCTAAAAATCTGTTGGTTTTATGTTATGCTAACGAAATGCTAATAACATGTCTTTTTTCTGTTACCTGATTTTCACAACAACTCTCAAATTGAATACGTCTGTGATCTCTTCTGTGTTTAATTTCATCGTGCTTAAGCTTGTCTTTTTGTACCCATATTCTTCTGTTTATTTTCATACATAACTTCTTCCTAGCAGTAGCTTAGCAATGTAAGACTGTAAGATGCTGCAATTCCTTGATTGGTGGGGGCCCCGCGAGCAAAAACTCCAGATGTTATATTGCTTTATTAGATAAAGCTCACTTGATTGTTGTCATCTTTGCTACATGATGTGACTGGTGTACCATGTGCATGCCATCATGAAACAGAAAAGAAAAATTAGTTTCATCGACTCCAGATGATTCAGCCTACTGACATGCTTTAACTTTGATCTGTTAAGTCATGTTAGCTGCTTAACTTATTATTAATTGAACATGCCATTGTTGGCATGCTGCTGATGGGCTTAGCAGCATTTCAATTCCTGTTATCATTCTAGGGCTACACAATAATAATCCCGACATAAGCCTGTGCAATTGTGAGACACAAAATGTTGTGTTTAATAAACAAAATAAAACTGTCTCATTTTATGTGTAACATAGACAGAGTAGTAGGGCTGTCAACAATTTTTACATTTGGCAAATTTGAATGCCAAATTGGTGCAATGGATGTGTAGAAAAGTGCACGACAAATGATTAGACCGTCAATGGAGCACATGTGTCATTTAAGAGTCCTTTTACATACGACCCAGAGTCTGATCCTGATTTGAGTCCACCGACGAACTGCACTAACCCAAAGGCTTCTCCAGAAAGTTTCAACTTGGTAGATAAGATGTTCTTACTCATTACTTACTGTTAAATCCCATGCTATTTAGTGTAGTTACTATTTCCTGAATTACATTTTTTTTATACAAGAACTTGCAGTAAAACATTAAGTGAAGAGTAAATTGTTTGCATTAAAAACATGTATACTATAGTATATTAAAAAAGTATAATGAGAAAAACTTGAACTTAAGCCAGTGAGATGGAAATGACTTGTTTGGGGCTCCTCAGCAATACTCAAGATGATCTACTACGGTTCATTTCCGCGTCATTCTTGTGCATTCTTGATCTCATTGGTTAGTAAGCAATCCTTTGGCCAATGGACGTGGATATGGCTATCGAGCCGTTTTGAGCCCTCAGAAAAAGAATCAGGATTACGCAAACATTCATGAACCAATCTAAATATGACTGAAGGCATGTTTTATGATGAGGAAACAACACTAAAATGCAAAATTCACAATTTAAACGAGTTTAATGTGATGAGATAAAAACCTTAATGATGAAACATCTAAAGGTAGCCCTAAGTCTCCCATGTCGATACTGAACGAGATACTGATACGGAAGAGCACCTAAAAATTGGCATAAGAACTTGCTCTAAATGTACAGAGTACTAAATGACTTCACAACTAATTAAATTCAGCATTTTTAAACCCATTTTAAGAAAAAAGTACTTAAATTTTGGACCAGGAATAAATTTGGTGCAGGAATTAAAATTAACATAATGTTGAGAGTTATATGGCCCTACAGTGGGTGAACAGTCTAAATGTCTCCTTTTATCATTGAAAATCACAGCAGTGCTGCCTGCATCTATCGAGGTAATTTTTAAGTAATATGTGTTACTAAAGTCGACTGCCAGATGGCAGAAAGTGACTGATTTGCCAGAGTGAACTGCAGGTAAAAGATGTATTAGACGTTAAAGTGACAAATAAAAAAATAAAGCTTGGATATTCGATATCTAATTGACATTAGGAACATAATAGCTAAACCATGTTTTAAACTTTAAAATTGGTGCATGAATTAAAATAAGAGTGAACATAATTTGGCTATATATTGAAATCATAGTTAAAGTACATTTTGATTTCTAGTGCGAGCGCATGCATGGGAGAGTTCCTGGACATTTATAGTAATTGGTTTGCTTTCGCCTCCTCTCACAGGTGCTTCTGGGAAAAACTCTTCTTCTCCTTGTTCTTCATCATCCAGCCGAGCTAAGATGGGTGTCTTTGGACCAGCCAGTAAAACATCATCATCGATGTCATCTGCTCCTCCAAAGGTTCACCGTGCTCGCAAAACCATGAACAGACCTCCGATACCACAGGTGCATCTCAACCCTCATTTACACGGCTGCCTTTTCTCATGCGTACAGAACTGGTGTAAGAAATGCATAATAAAAGCACCAGGTTTAATGCATGGGTGAAAAAAATATGAAAAAACAAAACCAGAAAGAGCGAGGAAGAGTTTAAGTAGGAAGTGTCTACAGGGAACAAGAGTTGAAGGAGGCTTTCAGATGGATTTTTTAACAGGAGGTGCGCTAGAGGTCATTTACGAACAAAAAAGTAAATTCTCAGAGCTAGCGTTATAGGTCCTCTGTTGAATACTGCTTTGTGAACCACTGTGAGGTACAGCTCACAAATACAAGAGATTTTTCCAAGTTTTTGTTTGTTGGCACAGACAAAAACAGCCCATTTCCAGTGAATAGATTAATTCTGTGTTAAGCCAAAAATAACTTTTGCTTCTGGACAGCCGAAACCTTTGTACACCTCCGGTTCATACAGTGTGATACGTTTCTGATAAGCTATATAAAACTAGAAGAGAAAACATTCTAGTTTTAAGACAGATTGTCTAGTTTTAAGACCACTAGTGACTAGATACAAGTTGGAATATTCTAGTTTCAATGCGTTTTTACAGCTTGCAAAGATTTGTTTTGAGAGTTTTTGTATTTTTTTTTACGATCCAACAGCTTATGTTACCAGCTAGAAGTTTTTGCTAATTTTAAGAATTCATGCCAACTCAAATTTGCTTACCCCATTAGCAGAATCTTTTGCTTGATCTAGGAAGAGTTTATCTATATTTGAGTTTTTTTTTCTTGTTTAAAGAGTGCTTTTTGAAGTACAGATCTCTTCCATCAAAGTTAGTACACAACTGGATGGGGTATTAAGGTTTGGGGTTTAGGGGTCACGGTGCTTGGCCCAAAAATGGATACCAGTAGAGACTCACATGTTCTGTCTTGAAACAGTGCTAAAGGATTTTTAATAATTCACATAAATTCGTATATCTGACTCCATAAATGATTTAAAAAGGTTTTATCTTTACCATTATTCTTGGTTACGGCCAAATAAATGAGCATGTTAATTATTAATGATAATATTAAGTTTTAACCCACTCAATGACCTTTAAATTTACTCACACTTGACGTTAATATTCTTAATAAAGAAGAATGACTGAAAAAGGTTCAAACATTTATTATCATTGATGTGTATAAAAATGCATTACATTATACAGCCTATGAAATAAGAACCAAGAATAAGGAGTTATTGTCTACACTTAATTTGGAATTGATCATTCTAAAAAGGCATTACATTTTAACTCCAAGTTTACTACATGATAATGGAGCTCTAGAGCTCTTCCTTCATGGGCCGATTTCAGAGACGAAAAGGGCCAGGATTTGAGTCTGCTATCTGCCTTTGAAAGCTTCTTCAGAGCAGTCTCCTTCTAGAGAGGAGTGACCTAACCAGGAATACTCATCAGAGAGCATCAGTTAAAGCTGTTGGGAGTTTGAGATATTTAAGGCATACGTGATTGGCTCTCTCAGAGAAAAGGTGTGGCTCATCGAGAGACAAAGCTGGTGAGATTTAGGTGTAAATTCAGGCTCGTCCCATGGGCTTTTGATAATCAAACACACTCATATGCAGATTCAGTAAACACAACGGGGCACATTTTACTCTGACACCCTGAACTGTTTTTTGGCTCTTTGCATTGTCATTTCAATTGGCTCGTTTTGCCTGATGTGCCTGTGAAAAGATAGCAGTTCGCGGTGGTTCCCGTTCTTTGTTTGGTCTTTTCAAGCAGATCATACAACGGCATAATTCAGTTTCTTACAGGGGTATGGATGATTTATTTACGGTGTAGATCCTTTTTATTATTTTCTTTTCATTAACATTTGAGTCTTATTTCAAGAAATCAAACGTTCTTACCTTTACTTGATCTAGACTAGAACTAGATTTAAGATTTTTTTTCTTGTTCCAAGATGCATGTTTTTACCAGTCTTTAATATTGATTTCTTAAAATAAAATATAAATAACATTCTTGATATAAGCATATGTTGAGTTAAAAATTCTTGTTTTAAGATTCTTGTTTAAAGATCAGTGGCAAAATCGACAACTTGTTTCACATAGTTTATTAATTCAAGAAAATAAATGACCAGAATAAGATTTTTTTCTCCTCAAGAAAATATAAGTGTTATTTTCTCAAAAAATCTATACCCAAAAGGTTTAAATTAGAAAATTCTTCGTAAAATAGGAAAATCAAGATTTTCAAACTAATTTTAAGCATTTTCAGCTTTGCTTAGAATTCATTTTTTTTTGCAGTGTACTGAGCATTAAATAACTTATTTATTTTCCTTTTTTAGATCAAGTCTGTGGCACCAGTTGCAGCAACTGAAACTCAGAAACTCATCAGTGGCAAAACAGACTCTGACATGGGTATCAGTTACTTATTACTGCCATTGAAAAATCATTTCTTACACTACAATATCACTCTGAATTACTTTAGAGATACCTTCAGCCCTCTCTTCTCTCTCCTCATTCTTTCTCTTCCTCCCCTCTCTCTCTTTCGCTCTCTCTTCTTCTTCTCCCCTCTCTCCTAATAATATAATATATTTACTGACTACCTACTCCAAACACTCCAAACACTGTAAATAATATAGTGATTGCAGTGTGATGCACAACATGATTGTTTTTCTGCCTGTGCAGCTGTGATGAAAAGGAAAGCAGCCCTGGACTCAGATCTTTCACCAAGCCCTTTGGATACACCAGAGAAAGTCTCAAAGCCACCAGCAGAGGTGATGAGAATACCAAATAATCTCTGTGTAAAGAAGGGTTTGAGATGCACTGCAAAATGTTTGTAGCGACTGTGTGAAAGTTGCTACCAATGGGAATGTATGATGAGTGATGCAAGTACAGTTTTTCTTACTGTTCACAAATATCTACATGTAAATCCAATTCCTGTTTGTCTCTTCGTTTTCAGCATCCTCAATCAGAGTCCCCTCTAAAGGAGAAGACGGGGCCTGTTACGCCGACTAATAAGGCTCATAGTGATTGGCTAGAAGGTCTGGATGACGAGGGAGATGAGGAAGATTATCATCTGCTCTATAACAGCTACGGTGGAGACGACATCATGTTCTCTGAGAAGGTAGAATAGTCACACAAGCTCGTCATCTTCACTCCAGCAGCACAAAGATTCCGAATGTGTGTTTGTGCTTTCATTGTGCAGTCTGATGAGGAAACAACTGAGAGGGGTTGTTGGCCTGGTCACGTGAGCGAGTCTGGTCAATTGGAGGTCTGGATCTGATTTATGATCTTTTTTTAATGAAATAGACTAGAGGTGTCAAATGGCAGCAACATGAAAACTTGAATGATGTTGACGGCCAACCTTAATGTTTATTACAGAAAAGGTTTTCTATGTAGGCGCTTAAAAAAATGTTTAAAAGAAACAATGAAGAGGATACTGTGTGTTCAGTAAAGATGCTGGTGTCTTTCTTACAGAAGTCAAAGAGAGAGCGGCTGCCTTGGAAACGACGGGAGAAGAGCAGAGAGAAAGCTGCTGATGAAGAGCAAGGACCAGAGCGAGGTGTGTGTGTGTGTGCGTGTGCGTGCGTGCGTGCGTGCGTGCGTGCGTGCGTGTGTGTGTGTGCACGTGCGTGCGTGTGTTCTCATTTTAGACGTGTGTGTGTGTGTGTCAGGAGGCACCTCTGCTGACTACACTGAGGTGGCGCTGGACTCTCTGGACATCTCTGCAGCAGACAGCCTCTCTCTCTCTCCACACGGGGGTAAGTCTTGAGTTTGCTATAGGGCTGTAGCGATCGAATATTTAAATAATCGGGTATTCTAATGAAAATGTAATCGATTAACCGAGTAATATGTGACGTCACATGCCACTTCCGGTGCCTGCCGTTCTACTTGCCCATAGACAATCAATGGTAGAAGTCACTGAAATAAAAAAGTATTATATCAAAAACACTTTAAATCCGTTTAAAATCAAGCAGGACATTATGTGTAGATTACCAATAACGTGCAAAGATAAAGTAAAGATTCGAGTCAAGGCATTCTAAACACAAGTTTCTGTTCTGGAGTGCAAGTTAGAGGAGAAACCCCTTGAGAAACGCCATGGATTTTACCAACACTTGCATAATTAAGTTATTAATAATATCTTAAAGAGCAATAAAATAATGGAACACTACAGCTGAAGGTTTTTCCTGTCACTCTACATCTTACTTTCGTTCATATTAATGTTCTTAATGTTCGCTGTGGATTATGCTCTTTAAACCAGTATCTTTGGTTAACATTAACATATTAAAGGTATTATTTATAGTTGCACTGCATGCAGAGCATTTAAGGTTACTTCTAACGTTGTCTGGAGATACCCTTCCCATAGTGGACTCTCACTGTAACCAAAATCTAACGTTAACAGTCAAACTTCACAACAATCTCTTCAAAGTAACATTAAGGTATTAACAATAATGAAAACAGGTAAATGCCAATTTGAAGCTCCTGGTTTCATTTGTTATTAAAATATACAAGAAAATGAGACTGCAACTCCTTTACACTCCATGCTCTGGGTTGGTGCCGTCACTCTTCTGAATTCAATGTTTCTCAGTTTCAGTCCAGGGAAGCTTCACAAACGGCAACTGGTATAAAAAATAACTGTAAATGTTAAATAATACAGTCGCTAAAAGAATCCAAGTTGAGCAATTTTACGTGCAATGCGCTCACATTGAGTGAACCGTCACCATGAAGAACGGCTGTTTTGTGATTAATGTCACGCAAGGTTACATAAAGGAACAAACAGACCTCGGTTAACACCTCCCAGCCAATCATAATGCAGTATTCAGACAGACCATGGCATAAAAAGGATTAATAGAGGCTTCAAGGTGGAAGATTTTGCCTTGACTAATTTTTGTAATTGAGTGATTTGAATAACTCGAGAAATCATTTCAGCCCTAGTTTAATGGGTGCTTGATGTGTGTTGCTAGACGGTTCCAGTGATGCGGAGACGGAGCGTCTGGAAGAGCTTCCTCTCTGTAGCTGCAGGATGGAGGCTCCAAGACTTGATTCGTTCAGCCCACGTTCCAGTAAGAACTGCATGGCCATCGAGAGCTTCAATGAAGAGGTCAGAGCAGCACACAGAGTAATGAGAGATTGATCATAGAAGCGGACCTGTTAATCTGTTCTTCTTGAGGACTCAGCTGTTAATCTGATCAACCGCAGGACACACACACACACACACACAATTAGAGTCAGGAATTAAAATACTTAAATGTTTTTAAAATCTTCTAGAGTGAGCAAAAAAAATCTGCCAATAGGGAAAGTAATTTTCAATTGTTAAGAGGTATTGAACAATCTAGATCAGGGGTCTCAATAACAATTCCTATAGGGCTGCAGCCCATGCTGGTTTTTGCCCCGACCCTGTTTCAAGAGACCAAATAAGAAGCTTAAAAAAAAAGCCAAGAGGAGCTTTATTAGTGGAATCAGGTGTGTTCAGCTACTGTTGTTCCAAAACTGTTCAGGCCTGCAGCACTCCAGGAATTAAGTTAGAGACATGGTTTAGATTTTGGTCTTGTGACTAAAAATATGCATACATAGAAATGTGTGCCCTGTTCTGGTTTTATGTAACATCCTTATAGCTTGTTGCAGCAAGTGTTTAGAGATGGCTTGAGTCAGACCATTGTTTTTCTCGATCTAGAAAGTATTGTTGTGTGGTTGTAACGGAAGTATTTTTTGCAGTACTTAATTATGCTCATATTGTGTTCATTGGGCCGAAAAGATCTGGTGGAGTTGGTCATTCTGTACCCAGAGGGTTAACAGGTCAATCACTGCTAGGTCCATTTTGCCGTTGTGGCCCTGGACAAGCCAATTCACCCACATTGCCCAGTATGTGTGTGTGTGACTGGTGGGGTGTGTTTGGTGATGGTTAGGAGGCGAAAGGCTGAGGGCTACCAAGGTAGCTTATCACCACCAGTGTGTGTATGTAGAGTGAATGAATAATGCTCTGAAAATTTTAAAGCATCTGGAAAAGTACTAAATATATTTAAGGTGTTATTATTATTATTATTATTATATAAGATAAGAAGTATTAATAATCTTGAAATAAGTTTTCGTCAAATTAAAATTTCTTGTTTTTAGATCAGTGGGAAAATTGCTCACTTCAGACTAATGTCTATCTTCTGTGTGAACAAAATGTGGCTCCATTGTGCCACACATGTGCAGAAGAGGAAACTATATCACCCCGAATGCACTGCTAAATGAAGTAAACATTTGAAGTGAATGATCTTGGCATGTTTGCGGTTTTGTGGATGTGAATGTAAGGTCAGAGCCAGTTTTTGTTACTAAATAGTAGCAAGAAAGAGATTGAGTAAAAATCTTGGGGGATATTGCTGGATTTGCTCGGACAACAACCATGACTTCATTAAAACTTTAAATTCTTCTCTGGACATTTTAATGCAACAATTTCTGTAAAAGAGGCCTCTCCAGCGTCTTATATCCATAAGAAACTGTTTAAGATCAATGACGCATAACCAATAAAATGGTGTCTTTGAATGATAAAATTTAATATGAATTAGTTTCAGGAGCTCACATGAAAGCGACTTGGGATTAAAAAAAAAAAGAAAATTTGGCTGTTCAGACACTCACACAAATAATTTGATTCTACTCAAGAAAACTCTCAAGTAATATTTTCTCATAATAACATAAACTAGATAAAAATGTATTACAGCTTACATTTTTTACAGCAGTATTACAGCAGTTTAAAAATATGAAAATATGAAAATAAAAATCTGTTTACCCTTGTATATTGTTCAGATTTAAAACCATTTTGCCATGTTAAAAGATAAAACATTCAGTAAAAAGTGCTGTAAAATGTGTTGGATAAAATGCGTTTTTCTCCATTGTAGTTGCATACATATGTTAATCAAGTTTAGTACTAACCAAAACTACCACATTTAACCCTTTCAGACTCCATTACGATGAACATTAAATTTCCCTTTTTGATTTGTTGATCTAAGATTAGAGTTTGAATTGAAACAACAAACAAGGGCTTATAATCTCATTATTCTTTACTCAAGCATTCGTGAATAATATATTTTACAGAATTTTGAATCTCCAAGATTCTGCCACTGAGACATACATTTCTCATTTGCCCTGGTGTAGCATTTTATACACATGGCATTCTTGTTTCTGGGTCTTCTGGGACTCCAGCTGTGGTCCCTAAATTCCTTTTTAGCGGACTCCTTGATCTTATCTGGGCAGAGAAGGATTTCAACTAATATAATTATTTTATTCAAAGGCTTTAAAAGAAAGACATGCTAAAAAAATTTTTTTAAATGATGTAACGAATTAATAAACTTACGGTGTTAATTTGTTTAATACAAACGTTTTTGGATAAAGTTACACAAATTGCAACCTGTTTTTACTTTTTTTGTATTGTAAAATATCGACAAAACAAAAAAAAGTATATTTTTCAATTTTATGTCTCTAGATTTCTAGCTGGACTAATGGTAACTGAAATTATTTAATAATTTTTACTATTAATATTATCATTTGTTTCATATAGGTCTTAAGGAAAAGAACTTTAACTTTCATGAATTTGCAATGAACCCCTTCAGACTTGGTATAGATTAATGAACTCTATGTTGGTGCTTCTGTGTTAACGCTGTTTTCTTTCATCTCGCGTGTTTCAGCTGTTGGGATGTACCAATGCAGTGGTAAAGGGGGAGACCATGCGTCCCTCCAGTCGAGTGTCTTTGATGGTGTTGTGTGAGAAGCATCGGTCACACATGGTGAAACATCACTGCTGCCCCGGCTGTGGATACTTCTGCCTTTCCGTGGGTGCAGTTTTACTCAACTAATCAGTTATTCAAATACTCCCCAATAATTCTATAAAAATTTAATCTGTCACAGGGCTCTTTTCTGGAATGCTGCCCTGACATACACATCACACACCGCTTCCACCGGCAGTGTGTGTCTGTGCTGTCGAGTGGCCGATGCCGAACAGGAAAAGAGGGTGTCGGTCTGCTCTTCTGCCCTCACTGTGGAGAGGACGCATCAGAGGCGAGAGAGGTATCACCCCCTGCTGGAGCAGCGGTAGTCACTGCAAGTGCCTCTTCCTCCAGCACCACACCCCCCCTCCTGTCCCTGATGCTCAATGCTCGCAAGGACTGCACCGGGACCAGCAGGTGGGTGCTCAGAATGGTATGAAATTGTGAATGTTTCGAGGAAATACACAACTTCTCTTTCCTGCAGTGCCAGGATGCATTGCCTTGCTAATGTTAGAAAAGAGGGGGGGCTTCCATCCCAGCCAACCAATGGCTCCTCGGTAGGTGGAGTGGAAGATGCGGTTGCAGTGGGAGATGGCGGGGTGGACAGTGTGGGTCCTTCACTCATTCTGCCAAATGGGAAACCAGTGAGTCCAAGAGCAGTTCCAGCCGGAGACAGGAGGGCGGCGCTGCAGAGAGCCATTCTCATGCAGGACACAGAGAGGTACCACAGCCATTCACTCACTTTTCAACAATCCTGAAATAAACCAGTATTAAATAAAAGGACATTTACTATATAAACTGTAACAGAAAATAATTGAACACCTATTCCAGTCACTGAAGCAACATTCTATGGATACTCACTAGGATCTGGCTAGGCTTTGGGCTCCTCTGAAAGGAACAACTTCTTTGTTGAATAATTAGTGAAACGCGTTTCAAATTGAAAACATTAAATTTCAGCCTTGAAAATCCCAGGGAAAAGAGGCATGGTCAGCCTGCATAAATGAGATGCAATAAAAAGAGAATGAAAGGACTAGGTCTGCAACTGTTTTGGAGATTTTTTTCAACATTGGAATTTATTGACAGAAATTCAATTTTTCTAATAGTCTGCATGTGCGTTTAAAGGGGCTAAACGTTAGAGTTGTTCAACAACAGACTTTTCTCAGATAAACAAGTCCTAGAACAGGTACAGAAACAGTTGAGTTAATAACCGAGGTTAAAAATAGATATCCTTGAAGAGAGTTTATATTGAGGCTTTCTACTGTTAGAGCTTCAGAAAACCCCCACTCTGCTATGATTAGATCTATCAGAAAAACTTAACACTGTGTCTCGCTCTCTTTTGTGATTTTTTGTCAGATATATCCTTCTGTAGCCTGTTTAAACCATGACATAGGCTTTGAGAATTTTAAGCAAATGGAGAATAAAATAGTCCCAAAGCAAAGTGGAAAAAACTAAAATAAATATAAAAATATTTATTTGAGCAAATATCATGTCCAAATACACAATAATGTGTAGTACTAGAATGTATTAAGAAATACATTAGTTCAGTATAGTTAGTGTCTACTAAACTGTTTTCTTAGCAGAAAGTACTGTTATCTTGCTATCATTGATTATCCTGTACCTTACATGTTAATACAAGTCTAATCCTAATCAAAAATCAAAATGTTCGCTCCAGACAGATATCAAATGGTTGCTAGTGTATTATGTTTGCTTGCTTAGGGTTGTCCAATGAAATGGCATAATGTGTCTCAGAGCCAACTACTCAGATATTAAGGAATGTTTTGTGTATTTATGAATATTTCATTCCCATGCTTGGATTCATTACTACAAAGCCCTGCTTCTCTTTCTTATTGGCCAGGAGGAAGAAGTTACGCTTTCACCCACGGCAGCTGTATCCTGCAGCCAAACAGGGAGAAGCTCAGAGAGTTCTGCTCATGCTCAGTGCGTTTATGCAGCTTGACACAGGACATTAGAGGCTCGAATTTGCTTTCTTAAATGTATGACCTCTTTCTCTTTCATTGTTTCTCTGTCTCTCTCTCAGTGGAGGGAATAGACCCATCATACCAGTCAGACTCTCAGAGCCGTCGTTGTGCCCTGCATGCTGCTGCTCAGGGAGGTCTGCTGGAGATCTGCTATCTCCTCATACAGGTCTCACTCTCTCTTTCCCTCTCTGTCACACACTCAGAGATTACAAGAGGTTCAAAGCACTTTATTTCCTGTAATGGATTATCTTGGTTTGGGATGTTGATCGTGATTTACAACTCCTTTGCGTCTCCTACATGCTTTTCCTGCATGTATGGACTACTGTGGGTTACTTAGGCTAGAGATGAGAGAGAAGAGCTACTTTATTTGATGCTAAATGGTTTGCAAGTGGACTGAGAAGTTCCTGTTAAAATGTATCGCTTGTTCAGTTTTTTTTAATTTAGAAAATGAACAAAAACAGCATAATTTCTATGCGTTCTCTCATAGAGAGTTCTCTCCTTTCTCCGTGTACGATATCTAGTGCTCCTCTAATATAAAGTGAGCCACAGCATTAGAGACTGTGTATTCAGTCCCAGCCTCCATGCAGCTCTTCCTTTTTTTCAATTCTTCTTTGTTGGTTGTTTGTTGCGTTTTCAGCTCAGGGAGCATTTGTTACCATTAACAGAATCAAGGCAATTCAACTTCAGTTGAGTGAAAAGAAGAACCATTTTTATTTCTATTCAGAAACAAGCAATTTTTGTTAATTGAAAAGTGATGCATTGACCCACTACGTTTGAAGTGCTGCTGAATCATCAAAATTTCATCGAGCGCGTATGATGAATGCTTTATTATTTAATCTATGTAAAGCATGCATTTTCACAAACATGCATTTATATATATATATATATATATATATATATATATATATATATATATATATATATATATATATATATATATATATATATATATATATATATATATATATATATATATATATATATAAATCTGCTAGTTTGCTAAATGAATTAGTATGTATTCAAGATTTGTTATAATGTCATGGACAATTCAAAGCTTATGTACAGTATGTGGTCTTGACCAGCTATTAAACAAATACTTCAGCACATAGTTTGATAGATTGGGCAAAAATCAATTTCTCTGATTGGTTTTCTCATTCACTGATTTTGACAGTCACCTAATAATGCAAACACATTTCTCATGTTTAAATGTTTAAACAACAGAAATCAGCTTACTAAGGTTTAACAGGGTACAGGAACCCATGTAAAAACTCTCTTTCTTTTCTCTTTTTAAGTCATGCCGCCAATTATTACACTATACCTTCGTGAATTACTTTTGGAGTTATGAGTGTTCAAAAAAAAACCTACCCCCTAAACACAGACTCAATTGTCCTTCTATTTCGAACCATAAACAGTGTACTTTATTCTTTGAAAATAACATTTGTTTTAATCTTATTGAACTGTGTAAAAGGAATACATAATAATACAATCAATATAATTTCAAATTTTAATATTGTTTTTTATTCCAGGCAGGTGCTAAAGTTGATGTGCAGGATAAGAGCCTCAGGACCCCTCTGTTAGAGGCCATCGTGAACAATCAGGAGGATGTGGTGAAATATCTGATCCAAAGCGGAGCCTGCGTCTACCATGCTGTAAGACTATGACCCCACAAACCAAATAAACTACAGTAACAGATCAAATAAACCAAATAACACAGCAGCAATAATGCCTTAGTCATAGAAGCTTTCCAGTCAGTCATGTTGTAGGGAAGTAGACCATTGGAGGGTTTATAGACTTTCACTTACCGTTGGCGGGAGGAGTGATTTGATTGTGAAAGTAGACCAAAAATTTTCTCTCTTTTAGATTATGTTGAGTAATAGAAAGATTTTATAGGCAGAGATTTTAGGGTTGTTTCAGATGCTTGCCTCTACAGATTAGACAAGCTATATGTCATCAGTCCCTCTGGAGCCAATCCTGAGAGAGCTGTCATGTTGCCAGTCTCTGCAGTCATTCCTGTGAGAGTTTCTGGTCTCAAAGCGACTTGTAAGGGCTTTTAATGGCCTGTATCACAGTGACATAGTGTTGGAGGTGGAAAAGTCAGATTTTTGTGTTGTGACTATCACTTCTTTAGGTTTAGTCTGGCACTACCAAAGCAAAGTCATCTCTTGATTTGAGCACAGTGACCGACATATTTGGAGTGCTGTAGAGTAATACAATTCTTTTGCTTTTCACTGCATATGGTACTGTGTATGTGACAAATAAAATTTGAATTTAATTTGATTTGAACTGTGCATTGCAGAAGTTGTGTGGTGTGTGAGCGATTTCAATTATTCTCTGTAGCTGTGCAAAGAATGTAGAATTTTGGGTTGATGTGAAATATTTTATGAAAAATTTATGAAATATTTGGTGGATATTCCAATTTGGTAGATGGTGGTCCGCACAAAGCAGTCAGATGCTTCCTAAAGTAGTCACCTGCTGTAAAAGTGAGTGAGTTGAGATTTTCTTGCAGAACGCTCAGCACATTTACCCACTTTTGGTCTAAACTCATCTTATACCTGCCCAGTGTTGGGTAGTAACGTGTTATTAATAACGCGTTATTTAACGGTGTCACTTTTGGCAGTAACTAATACTCTAATGCAGCACTTTTTAAATAAACGAACTCAGTTACCGTTACTATCTGCTGCGTTAGTGTTTTTATTCCTACTTCTTCCTGTTGTGTGCTGTTGAATGCCATACGAAGAAGAAAGCTCGTTCAGTTTCAGATTGGTGTACATCACCGAAGATGAAAAGGTGTTGTGTGACTGTCACTCGCCTGACAGGGCGTTGAGACCAAGCGCTAAACACGCGGACAAAATGCGTCTATCTGACCGATTTCAAACTTGGGGTGCACTCGCGTGAGGACGTCCGCGCCCTTCGCACCTTTTTCCTGGCTCTGCTGCTGACCCCCTTCTTTTCTCCAACTCCTCTCTCCTTTCTTTTAAATAAGTGTTCCTCAACCCTTTCCATTTCTTCCTGCACACTTCCTCTGATAAATAAATCCACTAGTCAACTTAGCATTATCTAAGTTAGCAATATAAATACACGCTCAATATGATTAATAAAAAATATGTTACTTACCAGGCTCACTGACCTCCTCGCGCACCCTTTTCCATGCTAGGTCCTTTTGATTTCGATGCTTGTAGTAATAGGACGTCGAATCCGGACCCTTCGTGCCACGGGGTGCCTTATCGTGTCTTTGTATAGACTTTACATTGAAATCAGCCGCTCTTCCTGGATCACTCACGCTTGGTGTGTAGACAGCATTAGCATTGCGTTAAATGAGCATGATCGGGGCGAATCAAGGTGAGAGAAAAAACATAAACTTTATATAACAGGAGTAAAAAAACAGGAGTAGCACGTCTTCGCTAGCATGGGACTGCATCACTTGCCAGTAACCAAAAATGGGTCCAGAAAGGAGGGACATGGGCGTAGTGAAGACTACCGATTGGCTGAATGTTTAAATTTAATACATCTTAAACAAAGTAATTTAAAAATAATTCAACCCCCACAGAGTGTTCATGAAGGTCAAAAACTAACAATGTAGAAACCTGAAAGCACTCCAGCAAAGGGAGAAACACTGTTTTATCTGAGCATTTCTGTGTCATTCAGGAAGAGGATGGCTCGACCGGGCTTCATCACGCAGCTAAACTGGGAAACCTGGAGGTGGTCACTCTTCTCCTGAACAGTGGGCAGGTGGATATCAACGCGCAGGTGAGCATCTGTGATCATGGATTAAGAGAGTCAGCATTTGCTTCTTCCAGTTTTCCTTAGCTCCTTCATGTGTATGTTTCAGGACAACGGTGGCTGGACACCAATCATCTGGGCAGCTGAACACAGACACATCGATGTGATTAGAGCACTGCTGAACCGAGGCGCTGATGTCACTCTGAGAGATAAAGTCGGTCTAACTCAGTCTCTTTCTAGTCTGTTAGACGCAGCGCTCTGAGCTAGCTTAGGGAATGAAAACTGGAATTTTTCACAGCAACAAAAATGTAACTAATTTTAATAGTTACAAACAGAATTTTTAAGGATTCTTGTCTGGTTAATAACAGTATTTTATAGTTTTCTTCTATATTGCAGCAGCCAGTTCCCAGTAGCATCGTTTCTTGTAAAACTACTGTAAAGATCCTGATTATACTGGATTCAAGTCAGAAACATTATGCATCCAATTCATCTTTATTTTGTCTAGTTTTATTAAAATACATTTTTATTTAGTTTTGCTTCTAAAATGTATGATATTTATTCAAATTTATTGTAGTTTGTTTGTTTATACTGTTTCACTAGTTATCAGTAATCAGTCTTATTTGAAAAGAAACATATTTATTTTATTTACATTAGAATAAGTGATTGTTTAGTTTAATTTCACAAATGTAATTAATTTCATTTGTTTTATTTTATTGTCTCGATGTGTCTTTAAATCTATTTATACCAAGTAATATAATACTATTTTTAGTTGTATTTTATTTTCATCTGGTTCTTGTATAGAGTTTTTTTCATTAAATGTATTTAAATCACTTTCACTTATTTAGTTGAGTTTTATTTTATTTTAGCTTGTTTTGTTTAGTTAAGCTTTTTTAATACATATTTTAATTGTTTTTATTTACGTTATGCCATATAATTGTGTTTTACGTTTATTTAATTTAATTGTTAGGTGTATTGCTTTGATTTTAATTTAAATATGTGTATTTGTTTTTGAAAAAGGTTCTTTTTTAAGCTATTTGGTCAATTTTAGCTAAAGACACTTATGAAGTAAACTTATAGATTTGTGTTTAAGCTCAATGAGGGAATAGAACACGAGGTCAAATAAACAATTTTCGTCAAGAGAGCTCATGTTTGAGAGCAAGAGCTTCATTCTTTTGCTTTAACAAGCACAAGCTGTGTACACTAGGCTGTAAAAGCTCAGAAGTAGAGCTGGAAAGTGCATGCTTTAAAAGCTGTAACAAACGCTGTTGTGTTTTAGGAGATGAATGTGTGTCTGCACTGGGCGTCGTTCTCCGGCAGCGCTGATGTGGCGGAGCTGCTCCTGAATGCTGGCTGTCCTCTCTCAGCAGTGAACACTCACGGGGATACGCCGCTGCACATCGCTGCTCGTGAGGCCTTTGGGGACTGTGTCACGTATGCAGCACACAGCCACACATTCAACAATGGAAATAACAACAATACACAAACACCAAGCTCTGTGTTCCAGGCTTTTTCTTTCCCGCGGTGCTGACATCGATGCTGTGAATAAAGAGGGAGAGACGCCGCTGACTCTGGCACGCAGCGAGACGCCGGTGTGGGTGGCGCTACAGATCAATAGAAAGCTGAGGAGAGGGGTCACCAACCGCTCCACCCGCACCGAGAGGATCATCTGCAGGTGAGTGTCTCTCAAAGTACTTTTGTCCCAGGTTCGAGCCACGAACAAGTCCTCAATTTATATTAACAAAAAATGTAGGACACACAGAATGACTTTTATAAAACAAATGTGATTTGTTAACAATAATTAAACAACAACAACAATAATAATGCAAACAAGACGAAGGGGCGATAGGTAAAAGAAAACATGAACTTAACGATGGATTACTCCCTCCACCAAGGTTCCAAACTAACAAAATAACACAAAACTTCTAGAGAAGTTCTAGAATTAACCTGTCAAGTTTTGCCACTGGAAAATACTACTTGATAGTAGAAGTGGGTGATGAGTTAACCCTCTTAAAACGAAGCTATCGCCAGCGACAGAACAGTGACATGCACACTTCAAATTACCGTTGCTCTGATTATTAAAAAAAAATCACAACAGATTCTGAAAGCTGAGAAACGGTTCTTTCAACTGATATAACATTCATTACGGTAATGACAACATCGCTTGTGTCCCAGGAATGGGAAGTTTTTAGAGCGTAGGAGAGCGGTGACATATGAGTAATAGTTTACTTGTGGTTTTGCCTTTAAAGGTTGACTTTAAACTAAAAACAGTTTTTTGCCACTGTTCACTCCAAAAAGTGCAAATGGGTTCCGAAGAGGGGGGTCCCTGCCCCATCTTGGACAAAAATCAAACTCACTCGAACAAGCGAGGAGAGAAGTTTTTAAGAGATAAACACAATCATTAAACAAGGGGTTAATTATTTAACCGGCATACAATACATAGTCAAACCAAATGGTATCCCTATGCCTGTATGTGTGTGATGAGGAGTGATTCTGGGAGGCACTATCTCCTCACCTTGGTAAACCAACACAAGTGGTCGTAAAACACCTTGCTTCCCCCAAACCTATCCAGATTTTAGCCAAGTATTGCTCGAGCCAGCCAACAATATCACTTCTCAGCTGATCGACAAGATTCCCCCAAGATTAAACAAAGTGTCACATTTCAATTCATTATTTTAAAATATTGTAGATTAGTAACATCTTAAACAGGACTGTGTGTGATATTTAATAGACATCACCAACTACTTGTCCTAATCTATTTTTTTTACCCTGTATGTATTACAACACATTCAGGATAAGATGCAGGTTCAAAGTGTAAACTGAAAGAGTTGTATACAACTTCAGGTAGATGCAATTTCAACTTTGAACAAGAACAGTTGTTTATGAAACACATTCATTCACACATTGAAATAAAACACTATTTTATGTACTACACCAATTATATAAACATCCATCCATCCATCCATTTTCATGTCGGCTTTTTTCCTTTCGGGGGCGCCACAGCGGAATGAACCACCAACTCCTCTGGCACATGTTTTATGAGGTGGATGCCCTTCCAGCCGCAACCCATCACTGGGAAATTACATAAACATCCAATACACAATTAATTTCAGCCTTTGAGTTCTGCATTTTTGCTGGAAGGGTATTGTGGGAAAATGATTTACACAAACACTACTAAACCCAGATTAGAGAATCTACAAACTAAACTATAATATCTCTGTTCTCGTGATAATATTACATTGCATGTCTCCGCATCTGATGTTCCTTACGATAAGTTTACAAAGAAAAAACGTTTGTGCAAGCCTTACCTCCCTCCTGTTCTGACCCTTCTCTTTCAATGCCTCTGCCTCTGGATCTCACAAAGAAATAGAGCACGAGGCAGCAAGAGTTAGCCAACATTGCTCGTCATATTAATTATAAGAAGTAATTTTTTAGATGTTTTATTTGTTCCGTATTTGAAGTGTTTCTGCTTGACGAGCCTGAGGTGAGTCTGTGATGGCTCGAGGAAGCTCTTTATAGTGCCAGAGCAGAGGCTCATGTCGAGTGGAAATGTATTTTACATTATGGTGCACTGTTACGTTTTAAGATGGACAATGTCTAGGGTAATGTTGAAACATTTAAAGATGTGGAAGTTGAAATTAATAAGTAAATAATAAGAATGGGGAAAAACACACTCAAATTGAAGCAAAGCTCTAAATAACTCTTCTAGCTTCTTTCTAATACAGCATGTGGCACCCTTCTAAACTGATGTACTAGACATAGATAACCACCTAATGCACAAATGCCAATTTATGTCACGCAACGTCCTAAACTGTCCTCTGCTCTTGGGTGTGAGGAAGGAAATAGCCAGCAGGGCTCTGTGACACACAATGACAGCTCGACAGTCAAACGAGGAACTAATATAACTCTCACAAGCACAGCAATAGAGGCAATACAGGCAATGACAGCTGCTCAGAAGCAGAAAAGTCTGACAACAAAATTAATCCAAACCAAAAAGCCTTCCGAAACAAATCTGCAGCCTGCTTATATGTAGAGTAAGAAGATTAGTCGAACATTGATTTGAAGACGAGCTGATGTTACCCCAGATGGATCACCAAATCTGACAGAAAAATCCTCAGGATGGTCAAGAGAATTCAGGACAGGGTGAAAGAGGACAAGCCTGAGCAGAAAGTAATTTTTCTACACTGCTGAATTCACCAGTAATTACTGTGTAAATCCATGTTGCAGCTTGACCACGTAGTGAAGCCAGTTGTGAAACTTGTTAACTTTATTCGAGCGAGGGAACTTCACAATCGTCAGGTTCCTAATTTTCTTGAAAAAAAAATGACGCTGATCACACTTTACCATTCTAATGTCCTCTGGTTAAGTTTGGAAAAAGTATGTTAACGTGTGAGGGAGCTCAAACAAGAAATTATTGAGATTGGCTTTTTGATTTAGCTTTTACTGTGGACATACTGACACACATGAATGAGCTGAATGTGAAGCTGCAAGGGAAAAAAGCAAACGTCAAAGCCTTCAAAATCAGGCTGGTTTTATTTTCTAAGCAAATGTCAGACAAGCCATTTGCTCATTTCCCCACACTGGCTATGCTAAAAGAGGCCCCGCAACATGTGAAAAAGTATAGGAAATCACTGCATGACCTGCAAGAGGAATTCTGTTGGTTTTGCGATTTAGGAAATATTGACAGGGCACTTCAGCTGGTGTCATGTCCCTTCCACAAGACCCCGAAACGGTGCCACAGGAGTTTCAGTTGGAACTAATTGATCTCCAATGTGACATGGTGTTAAAGGATAAGTTCAACTCCTTAAAACTGTATTAGTTTTATGCTTTATTAAGTGCTGCTAAATTTCCAATACAATTCTGAAGATGGCACAGAGGATGCTGGTGTTGTTTGGCTTTACATGTGTGTGTGTGAACAGGCTTTTAGTGTGATGAACACCAACAAAGAACCCCACAGATCCCAGATGAGTGATCTTTTCTGACAATTGACGCAACAGAATTACAACCAGACTTCGATGCACTGGTGATCAACAGCACTGTTCTCATTGTATCTCTTTGTTTAATGCTTAATGCTTTTTTCCGTTTATGTTTGATATGTACTGTTAACAAAAGCCGTTTTTTATATAGGTCGCATCTTGTGCTGACCCATCTGTCAAATTTAAAAAGTCAAAGTGGCCCCCAAGCCAAAAAGTTTGCCCACCCCTGTTCTACATGAACCTTGAATCGCATTAATTGGAAAGAAATAGTAGAACAAAGAATTGAGATTGCAGGGGGAAAGAGGGCAATCTGGGTGCAAATCAACGAAATAAAATCATGTGGTAAATTTGGCAATTTTGGAACATTGATACAAAAACTTTCATCTGCATAACCAAATTTTTATTTCAAAAAGTAGGCGCTGTTAACTTACAAGGTAAAAAAATCCATTACAAATATCCATCAGGCATTAAGGTGCTCATCAAAAAATATGATTCTGTTTTCCCATCGTCTGAAACTGCTCTCTTTAGAATTCAAGAATTTAACATCGAGAACAGCGGCGGGTAAAAGGAAATGGCCTAGTTTTCCACTTTGATCACATGGCCTTCATCGTTTTCTCCATTAGCTAGTACACACTATTTTCCTCGCTGCTCATATTGTTTGCTGATTCACACATACAGTCAGAGCTAAAATCAAAGTAACATTTGAATAAAATGTTTAAATCACATTATTCTCAGTTTATCGAATGTGGATCTTAGGCACTTCATGCATCCTGGCAGCAGTGCTCAATCACCTTCTGTCAGCAGAGTCTGGAGTTGTGGCTCATGATTCAGCATGTCTAATGCAGACCAGTTTCTTCTGTTGTGCTCTGAGTGATGTGGATGATGTTCACCTCTGTGTCTGCAGTGATGTGGCTCAAGGCTATGAGAACGTGCCCATTCCATGCGTCAATGGTGTAGACGACGAGGGTTTCCCATCTGAGTACAAGTACATCGCTGAAAATTGTGAAACATCGGCTATGAACATCGACCGCAACATTACACACCTGCAGGTGAAGCTTAGCGACTCCAGAGGCTTTCAAAGAAAACTGGGGCTAACACAATATCATCTCAGTTTCATCAATTCTGCCTCAGAAGGGTTTAGATGGTTTAGTCTGTATAAACTGTGACTTAGTCAACAGGTCAACTGAGCTTAATATTATTTTTTGTTGTTCATCTAGAAAAGCCTTGAAAGTACCAGAAATATATTGTTGTGTTTTCTAAGTTTGGAAAGTACTTGAGTTTCAGGTTCAGTTGAGAAACTGAGCTAAACCTCTCTCAGGAGCTGAAGGAGCACGTTGGAGATTTTTTGTCTCTATGGCTAGTGCTTGTTCTGCAGTTTTTTAAAACCTTCACTGTGAAATAGTTTCAGCTTTTCCTGAAAAAAATTTGTATTTTGTAATTGTATTTTACATTCATTTTTTCCATTCTGCTTTTATTTTTTAAATTCAAAACATTTATTTCATTTTTTTAATTTTAATGTTTCATTTAAATTTGTACAAATTAAAAATAACTAATTTATATAAAATGAAAACTATTTTTTTATTTGTTTGCTTACAAAATTTTGTGCATTTATGATTTCATTGATATTTAATCAAAACCTTTTTTCAATCTTTAGTTTAATTAAAGATATTTTAAAATGGTTACCCTTATTTAGGTCATCATGTTGTGTTTTATTTTAATTCATTTAGTTTTTTTAATTCATTTTCTGTTTGTTTTATTAGATTTTTAACAACTTTTTTGTATTTCTGCTTATTTGGTTATTTTATTTTTTCAATAACCTTATTCTGTTGTTAGAAAACAATTCTTGCTGCTTTTCCCATATTCAAATCTTTTCGGCTCTTTCTTCCACTCATTTGCAAGGCCTGAAAAAGATGAAAGTCAATCTTCAATGCGATCTCTTCAAGTTTAGCTGTGTTAAGCTGTGGCACAGATCGCTGTCTATCTCCAGAAGGAGTGATGCTGACCGTCTGTGTTTGGTGTGTTTTCCAGCATTGCAGCTGCACTGATGACTGCTCCTCCAGTAACTGTCTTTGCGGCCAGCTCAGCATCCGCTGCTGGTACGACAAGGTACAGCTGCAGCTTTGTCTACAAACTGCATAGAGGATTTCTTTGCTCCCATGTCAATAAACACTGGTTTGGTTCCCCACAGGATCACCGTCTGCTGCAGGAATTCAATAAAATCGAGCCCCCGCTGATCTTCGAGTGTAACATGGCCTGCTCCTGCTACAAGAGCTGCAAGAACCGTGTGGTGCAGGCTGGGATCAAGTGAGCTTGTCTCCTAAATCCTCGATGAACAGAGAAATACCTATTTATTCATGTGCATCTCTAAAACACACAAATTGACAGAAGATTTTACCTACAGAATCAAGATATTTCAGAGTGTTTGTGGGGTCTTAAAAAGTCTAACATTTAAAAACCCAGACTTTAGACCTTAAAAAGTCTTAAATTCATTGTTCTAGGTCTTAATTTTTCCACACTTCTTGGTTTCTTGTCTCCATGTAAGCTCAGTTGATAGGTGTTTTTGTTGTTGCGTGAGGTTGCCAGAGATTTAAATGCTTATAAATGTTAATAAAAAGATGGTTAGGTTTACCATAATCTAAGAAAATGTGCACAAATGCTCATAAACAAAAAAGTGAGGTTGTGCGCTGCCAGAGATTGAGACAAGTCTAAAATACACTCAGAATTGTCAAAATGATGTCCAGGAATGCCCGAGTTTGAGAAAAGGCTCATATACACTAAAAATCCTAAAAATAATGGTCAAGGTTTACAGAGTTTGAGAAAACCTACGTAAATGTTCAAAGCCCTAACAATCACTTTTGTTTTTGAGCAATGTATTTGAAGTGTACTGTTTATTATGCTAAATAGTTTTGGATGTATTTTGATGTTATTATATACTTAAAGATATATTGATCGATTAAAATAAATGAACTAATTAATAACACAATTTTTCTAATTAATCGTGATTAATCGCAATGACAAGATTTAAACTTTTTAAAAATCTATAAATGTCAATAATTAATGTAAATTGAAGACAAAGAGACTATTTAAATTCCAAAAATTATTTTTTTGGGTTTTGTTTTTGTTTAACTTGTAACACAGGTTTTGTCACAAAAACAATACAAATAAAATAAACCATCAATATCCTCCAAATTAACTTTTTGCTTCTCTTCTTTGGTGGCTGTTAGTTTGTGGTCTCTTTTGACTTTTGTTTTCCAGGACTCTTGACTTTTGTTTTGCCATTAACAGCTTAACAGAAGAAACTTTAGGTCTTTAAACCTTGGATCAATTGCAGTAGCGATCTTCATGCGTGTGAGATTAGTGCTGTCCTGTCTTTTAGATAGGTCTGAGGTAAAATCATGATTGAATTTAACTATAGGCTGATCGTCCTCTGTTGACTACATCATTTTGCAAGTGGCACAAGGCTGGCAAAACCACTTACTTAAATTACATTATACAACACCATATTTATTACTTCTTCAACTTTTTAATGTTGTTTTACACTACTCTGAATTTATTTTTATTTTAAGCAGCATACCTTGACAGTACACACACACACACATGCACACACGAGACAGAGCTGTTCCAGCAGTTGGTGAGTGTTGGATTTACTATTGTTTATGTGCCCAACAATCTCACGACATTTCGCTAGCACACTTTCAAAACCGCAGCTGTAAAGTGAAACCTGACAGTTCGATGCCATACGTGAGCCATGTAGGACAGGTGTTTACATGAAAATAATTTTAGTCTCATGGCAGCAAACATATTACGAGCACTGTAAGTATGCTTTAACTTGTCTTTGCTTTTTCCATTCTCTCACACTCGCGAGGGGGATGTTTGCCCTTGCTGTAACGTGTTCATCCTCCGTGCCTTCTCGTCATCATTATGTCGTATTCATTCTTCGTTTAAAGCATGTACACCACAACAGGAAACAGAAAAAACTGAAGCTGTTAACAGAGTATGTGCATGTGTGTATGTGCATGTTCAGGGTGCGTCTGCAGCTCTACCGAACGGAGAAGATGGGATGGGGTGTTCGTGCACTGCAGGATATTCCTCAAGGAAGCTTCATCTGCGAGTCAGCACTCAGCCTTTACTACTGTGACTGAGTGTGAAAGGACAGAATGTAAAATCTGTTTGTGTGCTGTGTTCCTTGAGGTATGTCGGGGAGCTGATCTCTGATGCTGAAGCGGACGTGAGGGAGGACGATTCCTATTTGTTCGATCTGGACAACAAGGTGTGAGGAGTTTGAGGACAAGAATAGGTACAGTAGAATCGAGAGGTCTTTAATAACGTTGTGCATCTGTCTCAGGATGGAGAGGTGTACTGCATCGATGCACGTTACTATGGGAACATCAGCCGCTTCATCAACCACCTGTGTGACCCCAACATCATCCCAGTGCGTGTGTTCATGCTGCATCAGGACCTGCGCTTCCCTCGCATTGCCTTCTTTAGTTCCAGAGACATCTACAGTGGCCAGGAGCTTGGGTAACTTTCCATCTCAAGAGATGCTGAGGTGTTTTGGAAGTTATTGGTGTCAGTGACGTGGAGGGATTTCTGCATTAATCTGGTGGTTCCCTGTTATCATTTGTGACTAACTCTCCTCATGTCCTGTAGATGGTGAAAGCTCTAGCAGAAATAGCTGAGATTTTAAAGTTTTGCTTGAGGTTTCAGAAACCCGCTTCGATTGCTGTTTTAGCTACTTGAAACTTGTTTTTTCAGTTTGCTTTATTTAATGTTTTTTTGTTGTTGTTATAATCCTGTTTAAAATTCAATTATCTGGTTTTCAGTAAAAAATATTTTATTTATAAATTATTATTTGAGTACTTTTGTTTTTAGTTATTTTATTTCATTTTTTATTTTAGTTCCTTTATTTACTTTGTTTATTTTAAACTATATATATATATATATATATATATAGATTATTTTAATGGTATTTAAGTTGATTTACATTATTTTTATTTTATTCTATTTATTAGACCTTATATTCTATTTAGTAATTTAATTTAAAATTTAATGCTACTTTTATAATTTTGTCAAATTAACTTTAATTTAACGTAATGTTCTTTAATTTAACGTTTTGCTAGTGTTATATCTATTGGTTTAGTTTTAACTCTTGTTTTCATGAAAGTTTATTTACAGCATTAGATTTTATTACATTAATATTTTTACCTTTTCAATTTAAACAATTAGATTTTGTTATTTAAATTAATTGCATTTATTTCATCAGGGTTTTTTGTTTGTTTTAAATATTTACATCTTCAATTTATTTGATGTAGTTTCATTCTTTCAAATAATGCTCTCAAACTCTTAAAAAAAAAAAAAAAAAAAAAATCTAAAAAACAGTTCTACATAGCACTAAATCTGGGGGACTTTTTCAGTGCCTTCTAGCACCAGTCTCTAAAGGTTCTATATATGGCCGACCATCAAAAGTGCTATTTAGAAAGTTTCTAAACTGTTTCTTGAAATGGGACATGCTATATGGGTGCTATATGACAGTGGTTCCAAACCTTTTTCCTTGGGGCCCCCAAATTTGAGCGCCCCCCCCCCTCCCAAATACATACATAATACACATACATGTGTGTATTATTAATATATAATAAGTATAGTAAATATAAATTTGTTTGTTTATTAAATGTATACTTATACTTATACTCAAATGTATTACAATTAAGTTAAATTAAATTTTAATGAATACACAGGCATTTATATCAAAATTTTTGCTTTTTGTCATCTGCGCATGAACACACCGTTTATGTGTGACACTGAATGTTATAATAAACATGAATATAAACATTACAATAGCTGTGCATTTACTTTCAAGTAAGTACATATCGTAAGTACAGATGTACTGTCATGCAGTTTAATCCAGATAACCTCTGACAGCTGCTCCGACTGTGTGTACTGGTATTCTGACTCTGCAGAAATTCCAAAATTGTATCTCGTGGTTCTAGAAAGTGTACAAGCACTTTGCTGCGCGATTGCAGCACACCTCCGTATGTAGCAGAGCGTTTGATGAAATTGTGAGAGTTTGGAACTGTGGTTTGGTTCAAGCGAGCACAGATATGGTATTGTTGCGAGAGTGAACAAGATCGTCTTCGCTCACACACAGAGTTTACACTCGAAATAGATTTTTGCTCGTTCAAAATACGTTTTTCTACACAACAACAGTGTTGGGGCTAGTTACTCAAAAAAAGTAACATATTACGAATTACTCTCACAAATAGTAATGCCTTACTTTACTATATTACTCTCTGGAGAAAGTAGCTAGTTATATTACTAGCTATATTTTTTTCTTAATTACTCTATAATTGCCTGAGATGCATCAGATGGAGGGTGAAAATACCCTGTGATTTATATAGTGATTTAGGGTTATTTTTAGAGGTAACATTTCTTTTACTACGTACCCACGTAGTAAGCTTTTTTTATTTTTATTTTGATATTGGTAGTAATTTATGTTCAAATGAAAGCTTATGCTGCTTTTGGGGCCGCTCATTCATGTCACTCTGTCCCTTCGCAACGAGCTTGATGTGTCCGTGCTGTCGCTGCAGGTACTTCAAGTTAGAGGTAGAGTTACAAGCGGTGGAGAGCAGCTGCTCTCCGGACAAAGGGTACACTTCACCGTCAAGTTATTTTCCTTCCGTTAAACATATTCAAAATAATGAGTGAATCTCCACATGTCAAAATTAGCTTTCTGTTGCTGGGAACTTTCTTCTGACAAAGAGCTTGCCGTTGTTGATGCTTCCGTTTTTCCCGATCTGTCGGTGATGATGGTAAATGATACCTTGTGCCAAACACAGACCAATCACTGTTCCATTCTCGCCTGTGATGTCAAAATTTGACTTTTTGCGCTCAGAATAGTGATACTAAATTACCCCATATTTTTCTACCTCGACACTTATCCTCTCCCGCCCTCCCCTTGTGAACTCTGGTGCCACCCTAAGTGGTGCGGACCCCAGGTTGGGAACCACAGCTATATGACACCTCAAAAGCAAAACTAAATATAACCCCCCCAAAAACCACAGAACTGTTGTTCTTTGTCTCTGAATAGGGTTGGTTCTACACATCTCTTTGGAACGAAGGTTCAAAGGGTGTTTTCACATCTCTAGTTTGTTTCATTTGGTGCAGACCAAGAGAAACAACTAATACATTGTTGCAATTGTCTGTCGTTTTGGTCCTCATTCACATAACACTGGATGCTCTGGTCCACACTAGCTGGACGTAATCCATACAGAACCATGTGACATCATACGGGCTCCCATGTGGGTCTCCTACTGCTTCTCGATTGGTTAGAATGAATCAACGGAGGAAGGAACACCAGTAAACCGAGACAATACGCTCAAAATGATGCAATCTAGAGTTCGGTGGCTGCTTTCTCACCTGCCGTAACGAACTGACCTAAAAAGGGAAAGAGAACTCTTTAACTAAACAAGTCAGGTGGGAAAACACCCTAAATAGCACCAAATAAGGTCCCCTTATCATTGGTCAAAGAATCAGATTTTCTTTCTATATTCAAAAACAAGCTTTCAGAGTTCTTGAATTTGATCTTAGAAAACTGGTTGGAAGCCTGAATTATTTTTGGGGCTATCATGTTCAGAAGCTATTTTCAGAAGATAAAAGATGCCATGCATCTACAGATTGACACTGAAGGAGTTAACGTGATTATTACAAGGAAGCTTGTTCAGAAACACAATCAAGTAAATGTTCTAGAGACTAAAAGAGGTTGCTGCCTGAAGCAGATTCTGGTAAGATGGGGGGAAAAAAATCATAAACTGTTTTTCTCTGTCAGGTTTGACTATGGGGATCGTTTCTGGGACATCAAGAGCAAGTACTTCACCTGTCAGTGTGGCTCAGAAAAGTGTAAGCACTCAGCTGAAGCCATTGCTCTGGAGCAGAGCCGGGCATCACGGATGGACATCGGGAACGAAACCCTCAGCGGTGACTCGGGGAACTTCAACACAGGACAGTTTTAACTCAAACAACCTTAACCAAAAATACACCTAATTATACACAACTGCACATCTCCTTGGAGGCCCCCAAAAACCTTTCCATAGTTAAAAAACCGAAGCATGTTCATCAGAGCTTCATTTGAAGTCACATAAAACCATAGTCAATAAATTCAGATAGATTAAACTGTTTGAATCATAGACTCTTGTTGGGTTTTCTCAGAAAGAGTTTCATCTTGTCTTTATTTCCTGTTTAAGGACACTCTAGAAACCACAACATGACTGAATGACTGCGCTGGGTCCTTTTTTGGATGGAGGTTTTTTTCATTATAGATATTATTTGTTAGTGCTTGTTTTAATAAATGCAGTTTGTGTGCTGTAAGTGTTTGTGTCTAAAATGGGAGATTTTTAATTTAAACAACCAAAAGATTTAACCACATCAAAAGCCTGGCTGAACTATACTGTACAAAAGGACCATATCATTCTCAGTTCTAAACAGAGCTCTATAGTCCCCAGCATCCACAGTTGAAAGCCATTTTTTGAAGCATTGAATCTTCTTTACATTCTTGGCATCAGTCACATAATTCCACTGACAGAGATCTATAGCTTTTACCAGTTTAGTTACATTTCAGGAATTCACTATGACTATTTGACTAGTTTTAACGTTCGTGTTTGTGACCATGTTTACATCATCGCATAGTCAACTTTGCTAGTCCATAACAAAAACATTTACAAACATAAAGGTGCCCACCTGTGCACATGACACTAGGATTTGCTGACTGGGGAAACTACACAGTCCTTCCAGACCTAAAAGTACTTTGAGGTCCTGTTGGGAACATATGTTTGATGAAATCAAGCTTGGCTGGTTTGTTGGGGTACTGAGGCAGCTCATTGTTACTGAATATTTTGAGGGTGGAGTCACTGCAGCAAAATCTCAGAATTGGGATGAGTTCTGTGTCGCACAGAGGAAATTGAGTCAAATTCCGCTTGTTCAATAAGACTTTACTTGCAGTGATTTTGTGGGCTTTTCCTGAAAACAGTTTATTTATTTGTAAACGTTGAGATAAGGTTCAATGAAGTAAGTCTAATAGATTTTCTGATTGGAATGTAAAGTGTGATGTGGCATCCTGTTAATCCCTGACTGACCATTTGCTGATATCACAGATTAGCGAAAGAAACCAGAGGATGGGTTTTGGCAGGGGAAGGACTCAAGCAGGTGATGTAACAGCAGGCCACTTACTGCACAGTTCTGCTGTTTAGCACAGTAAGCAGCTTGGTTGGGTGCAAATGACATTTATGCAGCGCTTTTATGACTCTAATAATGATGTGATAATCACAATAACAGCCATCCCTGGAATTGGTTGTTACAGAGTTTTCTTTTCCGGGAGTGATGGATGCTGATCAGAAGAGGATGACTAAGTTGTTTGCTCTGGCCAATTGTAATCATTTTAAAGGTAACTCTGGCCACTAGAACAGTCACCTGTTCAACAGTGGGTTTATGGAGTCGTGGTGAGGCAAGTGGTCCTCTGCTGCACCCTGCTCTGTTCTTTAAAGAGGGGGACAAGGAACTGGTAACCATCTGGAGTCCACCCCTCACCGCTGTCTCCTCCACCTCACTTCTCTTGATAGAGTAGCACCTAGGCGAGCTTCACCAAGCTGTTGCAGTTTGCATGTGCAAAGGCAAGGATACTGCTTGGAGGAATAATGCACATACTCCTTCCAAAGATTAGAAGTTCTTTTTCAACCTGATGGAGAACACCTTCAAACTGTGTGTTCAAGACCTATCAGAAATCAGGTTAGAGAGTGATTTATTTAATTTCTTTGTTTGCATGATCAGTCAGTTGAGAGTATAGAATGCATGTGTAGAGGGCAAGCAGGGTACAGTGGGTATTGCTGTGCAAATGCGTTTAGCAGTATTGAGAGTGAAGAAACACATTTCACATTGTGAAAGTTTTGTTTTTGTTACTTTAATTAACATCTGCAACCTAGCCAAACATTCAAGAGCTTCCTAGATTAGTTGCTTGAGAGAAACTAGTTAGGGTGTAGGGTGAAGTTTACCTACGAAATAAGCAAAGATTAGACATTGGGTCCTTTCAAACTAAATTTCTTCTAATGATTCTTTTGGCTGCAGAGGGATTATTAAAGTGCTTGTAGAATGATTTGGTTTGTCAAGATATGTCCAGATACATAAAGGGGGGTGCAGTGTTGGAGTTTTGTGTCCTCTAACCGGAAGGTTGTCGGTTCGATCCACGCCAGGTATATTCTGCCATTGTGGCCTTGGGCAAACCACTTCACCACCATTGCCCTGTATTGATGTGTGTGACCTATAAGGATGTGATTGGTGGTGGTCAGGAGGCCAAAGGCAGGGAATGGCAGCCACATTTCGTCAGACTGCCATAGGGCAGCTGAGAGCTCATAAATGTTTGTAAATGAATAATGCTCTGAAATTTGTAAAGCGTCGTTGAGCATCTGGAAAAGTGCTATATCAATTAAAATTATTATTATTAACTATAGCTGCATTTCATTAACCTATTTTGTAATGTTACAATTGTTTTAGTGTTTTTCCACCAGCATCTCCATGTACATTTATGCATTTGGCAGACGGTTTTGTCCAATGTCTAACTCGAGTTGCTCGTACTAGAAGAGGTATCAGCGGATCAATCAACCATAGCAGGAAGAAAATAAAAGGTACCTATTTTTCCATTGAAGTGTTCCTTGAAGAGAAGAGTTTCAGTTAAAAAAAAAAAATTTGAGTTAGAATTTTTTAATTGATGTCATATGCATGACTTCGTCTTAAACAGGACTTCCAGAGTCACACAAAACAGTACCAGAGCCCTTTTTTGTTGCACAGCTAGATGCACAAATTTTACATGAGTCAAGAGTCAAAGCTCCCCAAAAAAGAATTTATGATTGTGTAATCATCATACGAAAAAAACAGGTCGATGTCTCTGACGTGGAGGCTGATGATCAGAGGAGGACTGAGGAGGTTTTCCCCAGGGGTGTTTTCTGTCCCTGCTACTCTTCTCCCTCTACATCAACGACTACATCACCTCTCAAGACTCCTCGGTGAGGCTTCTGAAGTTCACAGATGTCAACACTGTCATCCAGAATGGCGAGGAGTCTCCATACAGACAGTAAGTGGAGCAGCTGGCTCCCTGGTGTGGCAAGAATAATCTGGAGCTTAACACGCTCAAACAGTGATGATGAAGTTGACTTCAGGAGAAGCACCCCCCTCTCACCATCATGAACAGCACTGTGAGACCAGTGAAGTCATTCAGGTTTCTAGGAAACACTATCTCACAGAATCTAAAGTGGAGTGCCCACATTGACTCCATTGCAAAGAAGGCCCTGCAAAGGCTTTACTTCCTGCGCGAGCTGAAGAAGTTTAACCTCCCACAGATGCTGCTGACCCAGTTCTACTCAGAGTCTGTTCTGTGAACTGTTCTCCATCACTGTTTGGTTTAGCTCAGCATCTAAATCAAGCATCTGAAGACTCCAGAGGACATTTTGGACTGCTGAAAAGATCATTGGAGCTCCCCTACCCTCTCTTCAAGAACTGTACACTTCCAGAATGAAAAAGAGGGCTCTCAAAATCTCTCTGGATGCTGCTCACCAAATCAACCACCTCTTCCAGCTCTTACCCTCCGACCGGCAATTCAGAACCCCGTACATGAGGACAGCCCGGCACAAACACTGCTTCTTCCCTCAATTCATTCAGCTCCTTAACCCATAATTTCCCCATCAACACTCCTATATTTCATCCGTTCAAGCAGAGCAGGTTTTACTAGCCTGCTACGATTGTACAGACCGGAGTATTTTGAGCCTGCTGCCTCAAACCTGGACGACCTCACTGACTCTGTATGTACTAAGCAACAGGGCTCTAATGTGGACTCTGCACACTTCCAGTCGCTCCATATTCTGTTGTTCTGTTGCTCCACCTTATTTTTACTTTATACTTTGATCTGCACATTACCTCCAAAGCACATCTCTTAAGCACCTTGGACTTCTATAGCTATAGTTCTATTACTCTATATTTACTACCTCTATTTCTAGAATATTACTATACTCTATTTACTTTTAACTTGAGCAATTTACTTATATAACCTGTGTTACTGTGTAACGGGTGTTATGGTACCTGTTACTTTACAACGTTATTGTGATGATGTTGTTTTGTATGAACACTGCAGAGTACCCCGTACCACAACAAATTCCTTGTGTGTGCACATGCACACTTGGCAATAAAGATCTTTCTGATTCTGATTTTGAACAGAAATGTATTTAAATAGTGTAAAATAAACATGTTAAAACAAATAGAAAACAAAAAACAATTGAAAGACAATAAACAAGTTATATAATTAATTAAATGTCTAAATGTATTAAAAATGAAAGCAATCAAAAGTTTGGTAAAACCTACAAAACAAATGTCTCCAATGAATTTAAGTAAAGGTACATAAGTAAATGGAAAAAAATAAAATTATATTATTAATAATAAAATATTTATATTTTGTCCATATATCTTATTATATTTATACAATAATAAAATTACATGAACATAAATTAAAAATATGCTTAACTTTGACAAAATGAAATAAATGTGAAATATACAGGCTAAACTAATTTTATTATGATCTAAACATGAAATGTCAACTATAAAGACTAAACTCATTTTATTATTATGTAAAGATGAAATAAATGTCAAATATACAGACTAAACAGGCCACAAAATGCATAACTGACTGGAGATATGCCTTTTGACAGTTAAACTGATAGTGTGGAGGTTTTAATGAGCACTATAGTGGATAAAAAGTAATGGAAGCGTGTTCGATAGAAGTTGAGTATAAGATAGGAAGCGTAACCGTGTATCCAGGTGTATATATTGTTTGTCTTTTGTTGTATTGTTTTGTTATGAATCATCCCCTCTGTGCAAAGGGTATGTTTTTATCTCATTATTCAAACTGTAAATATTCTTATTGAATGTGCTATTCAAAATCTAAAACGTTTAAATATACAGAATACAGAATATATACATATCAATCACAATTAATTCTTACTATTATTAAAACATAATCTTAAGCAATTTTACTGCAGAAAATTAACCTCAAATGTATAGTAACTGCATTGACAGAGGAGGAGGACATAGGAGGAGCAGTGGCGATTCTAGAAATTTTTAAGTTTGGTGGCCAATATTAGGATGCTTAGGCATTCGTTAATACAGTATAATTGATGAATACACAGTAGTTACTTTGGAAGCTTTACGATTTACTAACTATAGATCCAGATATAGATTAAAGAAACATTGATTGAAATACCACAGACCTATAAAAACGTCAAGTCTGTCTCACTAAAGTATACAAAATTATTGATACAGCCTTCCCTATCGTCTGCTCTCCTCCAAGCATACAAAGAGCTGACCAGAACTTCAAAGGTTACGGGTCCTTCTACATAGACTCTCAGTGGTAGGACTGAGCATTTGAGATCAGGGGTTGGTGCTGCCTCCTCTCCGTGCAGAGCTTGGAGGTTCACTGTCTGAGTTTTTAAGGGGATTGTAGGAACTTTGGCCACATATCCAGACCTGGTCTAATAATAACATGAGGCACACCATGCCCGAACTGTAAGCAGGTCTTGTCGTCGACGTAAAGTGCCTACAGATCCCCACCCTCTAATCAATGCAAATGCAATCAGGAGCACTACTTAATTGACAGAACTTGAGCTATACTGAGTCAAGAGGCTCGAATGGTTGACCTTGACATCCTCTCAGGACAACAGAAGGTCCCAGGATGGAACTAAGGGTGGCCTAGAGGGTAAAACCGTTCTGGTCCCTCTGAGGAATATGACCGTAAACTCATGTCGTCTCAGCGTGTTGCCTTGAACTGGAAGTGACAAGCAGAATTGTGGCGATGTAACCTTCAGAGAGGATGGAGACAGTCCTCGATCAAGACCCTGTTTAAAAAGGTTTTACACGAGTACAACAGGGCAGCTGCTTCAGTCTACTTGGAGTACCAGACATGGAGTTCCAGAGGTCTGGGCGCGGGTGCTTGTGCCCACATCCCTGGTACAGAAGAACCGACCGCAGGGGAATTGGCCATGGAGGGACTGTCACGAGGGACCAGAGTTCTATGAACCATGGTCGATTAGGCCAATATGCTACCACCATTAGGACCTCCCAGGTCTTGCACAGGAGGGGTGCAAGGAGGCGCACTAGGGAAAACAAATATAGGCGTTTCTTCCTGGACCAGCAATGCACCAACGCATCTGTTCCGAGAAGGGCCTGCGACAGGGCGTAGAACAGCTGGCACTGAGTAATTTATGGGGTGGCGAACAGTATACCTCCAAAATACAAAGCACTCCCAGATCTGCTGGACTGCCAGGGGATGAAGTTCGCCATTGGTCTGACCGGGGTATACACAGAGACAGTGTATCTGCGGAAAGATTCAATCTGCCGGGAGTATGGACTGCAACTAGGGATAGCCCCCAGTGCTGACTCCAGAGGAGTAGTCTGTAAGCGAGAGCCAGGGATACAGGTTGCACGTATCATTCCTTGTCGATTGACATACACCACCACCGCCTTTGTTGTCTGTCCTGACCAACACGTGCTATCCCTGCAGCATTCTCCTGAAGTGCTCTACGGGTAGGGACACTGCCAAGCTGTAGTCGATTTATGCTCCAGAAAGCGTACTTCTCGGGCTATCCCTAAGATTGTGATTCCGGCATACAGCACTCCACCCCAGTCTTTTAACATCGGTGGTCACTACTACGCGCCTGGCAGGTCCTCCAGTGGGACTTCGGCACGGAGTAACCGAATGTCTTACTAAAGACGGAGATGAAAACGGCAACGAGGCGCAACAGATTTACCTTCATTTGCCCTAATGCCATGCTCGCGACAAAACTTGAGCCAAGCTGGAGTGGTCTCGTATAGGGAATAAATGCGACTGTGAAACCCATATGCCCAGGAGTCTCTGGAGTTTTCAGAGTGATCACCAATTTGTGCAGACTCTGCATTCTACCTTCAGAAGGTTCAGGGCATGACCTCCAGGGAGGTGTGCTCGCATGTTCAATGAGTTTAGCTACATACTGTGGGATTTATATTTTACCTTTTATATATTTACAAGTACTTATTTTATTCACTAACTTTTTACCTTCTAAATTCTGATTAAGAAAAACTGAAGAGTTAAATAAGAAGAGATTCATGAAGGTTTGTGAGCCTTTTGTGTGTCTGAAGGCCATGGCACATCCTGTTATTGAGCAAGGGAAAACATCTGGACTTAGCAGATAAGAGAAAATTCCTTGTTGCAACAGAATGAAAGAACCATCTCAGCAAGAGGAGGCATCCTGTACCAGGCAGGAAGCTGACCATCCTACTTCAGAGGAGCCGCCTTGTACCAGTTGCGAAGACGAAAAATAACACCTGGTTTCATTTCCCCAGAAACGGCTTGAGAGGAGATAAAGGAAAACGGACTCAGAAGCTGTTTAGAACTTCTCCAGCGCGCTGAAACTGCTGTTGATATCTCTCTGCTGAAAGTCAATTAAAACTTGATCAGTTGGCAATCTGTCTCTTGGTCATTTTGAACATGCATTGGACGCCTTAAAGTCCTACAATACCCAGAAAGATATGCTCAGGCTGGTGGTCAGACGGCTCCTTTCTGGATGGATCCAAAGCCCAACAGCTATGGTGACAAAAGACCCTGTCTCTGTGACGAATCAACTGAGACTTCGACTAGGCCAGTGCACCAGGATTCAAACCTTTTCCCATATAACGGGACTAAGCCACCTCAAACACCTTTGTCTTCATCCTGAAGAAGTCTCAAGAGACGAGTGTTCAGAAGATGCAGGTTGAGGATTGGACACAACCCGCCTTTGCGTTAGGAAACTAGAAAGTATGGGCTGTAACCCTTTTTCCATGTCAGCTGGAGAGACTGGCTCGATTGCATCCTGCTTAAGGGGAATCGAATCTCCTTGTGCAGGCCCGGGGCTCTGTGGGTGAGACAGAGGACATAAAGCCCCGTTGAACCTGGGCAGCTTGACCACAACTGCAGTCGGAAGCAGCGCCAGAAAGTGTGTATGAGCCAAGGGACATGATGTAGAAATCATTTAATTAAAATGTATTCTTAACATAGAATAGACATATGACTCTTTAACAATGCCCTTGTAAAGATGTGCTTGATTCTAATTCTAAAAGTTACCTCAGTGCTACAGATGGACCTGTCACTCAAATCTGTTTATAGAACCATATGGTTTATGACCATCTATGTTTGCTTGCTAGAGTATAATGCTTGATGGTACGAGTCTCTGTTTCCCTCCTCTATCGCTGCGAGGCTGATTGTTTGGGTCATATTTTGATTATAATGAAAATAAATCTTTGCTTTGCTGTTTCTCTTATTTTTGACTCAAGAGCCTTTCTTCTACTTCAGACATAATGAGAAGCTCCCACCAAGCTTCCTAACTTGGCACCATACATACTTTTCCAATAGTTCCCAAGCGGGACCACGAACTAGCAGACTTAGCGGTGGGTTTACAGGTAGCCTAGGGGGAGACCTACCTAGACGTTCAGGCTCGACCTCAGACAAGCATTCGGTTCCAGCCAAGGAGGTCTCACTCGAAGTGGACTCCAACACGAAGCTGGGAGCCATCCGGTCTGCACTGCATCACTGAAACGCCCTAGCTACTGCGCCATCAAGAGGATGGAGAGAGGAGAGACTGACCAACCTCCTTGGTAAGAGGTGAAATTCTTACGAAATTTTGGTCAGCTCCCGATGCACTTCGGGAAAAATGAGATCGGGGCGGCTGCAGTTTATCAATACCACACGACCCCATAACCCACACCTCCAGCCAGGAGAAATCAGATGCGAGGGGCAGAGCCACCTGTAACCCAACCTCTCCGGCAGCCAGGGTAAGCAACTCGGCCATCTCCTCCACAGTGCAAGAGGGGAAGTGCGATGTACTGTCTCCTTCAGGAGATGCACTGGCTCTCTCCCCGATGCAGCAGTGGCGATCGCATTATCAAGCACACAGGAGTCGTCAGAAGATGTCAGCAGCGAATGTACTGATAACGCTCTGTGGCAGATCAAACGCACCGGTGTAGCTGAAAACATGCGGGATAAAAATTGTGCATGCAGTCCAGCATCAACGCTCTAAACGCCAGGGATGAGTACTCATAGTCACAACATATCTGGTGGCGGCATGACCATCAGCATGGGCACTGATTGGCATTTTAAAAAGAGTATGGAGAGAGTAGAGCACTCCTAGCGGAGTTTACATAGTCGTCACCATCATAAATTGGAGTGACTGACTGATGGGAAAAGTCAAGAAGAATGCACAAAAATTTAAATGTGGAAAATCTTGGTTAGTTTGGGCCGTTGGTGTAGTCAGGGCTATATGCACGTATACTCCGCATACTGATGATCCAGACATTGGGTCATTGGGGAAAGACAAACCAAATGATGGCCATAGTGAAAACAACCATTTGGGGGAGTCAGGGTGTGTACCGCAGGTAATAAGGCTGAAGTGGAAAGGGAGTATTTGAGGTCATCAGTAGAGATGTGGAGACTTACTGCAAGTGGAGTTTTGTTGAGTTGAGTTGAGTTTGGTTGAGTCAATTCGCCAATCCTGCAGTAGAAGTCCAGAGGAAAAGAGAACTGGAGAGATGAAGGAAGCTAAACTTTGGGACAGCCCAAAGACAAATGAGCCGAAGTATTCGAGTGCTGGAAAGGTGCTACCAGCAGAATGGACCTACTGGGTACTCGTGTCCCCTTTAACTGACTAGCAAGTGTTTTTTAACTTGCTACTCAATTTGCTGCAATTGGGGCATTTTTGTTTGAATTCTGCCATTTCCCACATTTAAGTGTCCGCAACAGCTGCGAGAAAAGGAGTAAAGTTATTTTGAAGGTGACGACAACTGAAGATGATGTCCTGCTGAAAAATTCAGGTCAAATTATAACACAGTGTTTGAAATTTATTTTAATTGCAGGAACAGGGAATGACACATTAGACATTACTATTATAATATTGTGGTCAAGCCAGAAGCGACATAAAAAAAGGTCATGATTTATGTCTTTGCCTCACCGTTTGCTGTTAGCTTGGTTTAAAACAAGCATGCACAAATCTGAAAATCAAATAATGGCTGACTGATGTTAAAAGTAATCTATTAAATGTAAAGTAACACAGAAAGTAAGTTGAAAGCTGTCAGCTTTCAGTTGACAACTGCAGTCACAAAGTCTATTGAGCTAACTTGGACAAATAAAATGGTTGTAGCATTAATTCATTTTTTGTGCATTAAATTAAAATAGTTAATGTCAAACTATTGAAGTATATTTTAGGCATTGACACAAACAGACATGTTTTAATATTTCAATGAAAGAAGTCTGAAGTTTAGCTCCTGGAAGCTTCTAGTATACCTAGAGCTTGATATAAAGGTCTCATATTATCCCATTGTTATAGCATTTAGAATCAATATTTGAGCCCTCTATATTAGCGCTTTGAGTTTGAGTCCACAGAATGAAAGGACCTCAGCTGCGTGTTTACAAGGTAAATCAGATGCACTTACTCTTACGCTTTATGATTTCTAATGTCAGCATTCTGGTTTAATTAATTATTTATTTTATTATAGGCGTACTTGTGACAAATGCAGTAAAATGCCAAAAGAAGATCTGATCGCAATCTTTACTTTTTGACACGAGAGTCTGACACAACATCGTTAGTAGCATCTTGTGTGACTTCCACACAATTGTTGAATTCTGTAGTGTGTGCATGTTCATGATTTTAGGGAAGATACAATGCAAAGAAAAGTGATCTTTACAAGTTTTTTCTGATGACAGACACAAAATCAAGCCATTTCTGATGAATAAACAAATGTTTTGGTAATCCAAGCAAATTGTTAGGCTTCGGACATCGGAAAATTCACTTTTCTGGAAAGGTTTACCTATGCGGTCTGCTGCTCTCACACTTCCGGGTCAAACTGTGTTTCCCGCTCATCATAGAGAGTGGCTAGTACCAGTGAGTACTAGTGATGCATATGACTGACAAGGGGGTGGGACTTGTGCAGGGATAAGAAGAAAGGATGGTGTTAAGGAAACGAACCGTTTTCAGCTCACAAAAAAGGAATGGATTGCTCTACACTAATCTGAATACTATTTGAGGTGTGTTTATGATGAGGGAACAACACTGCAAGATAACAGGAATGTCACAAAATTTCCCGTTAGCATCACATGGCACTTTTAAGTTTAATGTTGACTGGTTCGGGTGGGGAGTTGGAGCTGAACTCTACAAGACACCAGCACTCCAGGACTGAGTTTGGGCACCACTGGAGTATCCATAATTAAAATAAATGCATAAGTGATACATGCAAATGTATATTTTTTGTTAAATCAATATTCAATCTATTCAATCAAAGAAAATTTACTTTCGCCATTTCTTTGCCCACTTTTATATACAATTTGTTTTGGATAAGTTAAGGTGGAACATAGTACACCACCTTTTTTTGTTTGGGACTACATCACTGGTTTGGGCCTGGTTTTTCTTGTGCTACATAAAACAGGACCGGAAGCTGTCATGTTAACTTATTGAGGATTGAATTTCACACATTGGAAATTTGTCACACAAACGTTTCACTTATTAGTCTTGTGAAAATTATTCACACAAAGGTTTCACACATTAGTCTTGTGAAAATTAGTCACACTAAGGTTTCACACATTAGTCTTGTGAAAATACTTAACCTATCCACACATTTCATGTTTAATTGTCAAAATCCCCTTTTCATTTTCATGTTACCCCCTAACAACACAATGTGAGATCAAATCACGTGGATCTCATGACTTTTCTCATTGATGAACTCGACAGCAAGAAAACTGCTTAAGAACAGTTGAGAACAAGTTGTTGTCCAGCTTATCCTCTGTAGTGCAGACAGTCTGCAGTGGCACTTAAATTGCACATTGAAGAGAAATGGAAGTTGTTCAAAATAAAGGTGAAGGGCGCTCGCAACTGTGTGGCTCCTATTGGAGGAGAGTCTTGATGACGTCTTCGTAGCACAATAAGTGCATGATTATAATAGTTTTATACTTTTGTTTGAGTTGCCGTTCAAAGCTATAGTGTGTAAAAGTGCTTGTTGTGTTCTCAGTGGTATGCCTGTTAAAAGGTGTTATTTTACACTCACTGACGTAGATTATGGTGTGTGTTTTGACACAGTCCTGGGAGGAAATTATGTTATGAGATTGCGAGAAAGGTATTGGTTGGTTTTGTGTCATTTTACTTGTGGTGAGTGTTGACTCGCCGATATATGTTATCAAACGAAAAGCTTCTGAGCGTTTTTAATAAGAAGTGCCTATTACTAAGCCCAGCTGTGCACTTGCGCTCTTGATGAACGTATAGACGTACTTATTTATTTTTTTTTTTAGATGACCAAGTAGGTAGTGAATTCAGGGGTGGGCACTAAATGTTAGGGGTTGCACGGGCCCCCCCTCTGGACGCGCACCCGAAGAGGAGAGCTCGACTAAACACTGAGCGGGTACGCGCCTGCGCGCTCTCAGGTGAGCCTGAAGAGGCAGGTGCGTCCCAGTGACGTCACGTCGGCGCTTAGTTACTCCAGGAAAGATTTACAGAAACAAACAAAACTTTCGCGCACCAGAAGCGGATTCGATCAGCTTAGAGCATCAAAATCTTCTAATCGATAAATAGAGAAGTTATTTTCTTCTCGGGAACGCGCAGAGGAAAGAAATGGGTCGAAAGAAGCAGGAGGAGGAAGAGCAAAACAGCTCCGAATACGGTAAAACTGTGTTTCTGTCCACAAATGGCACAACTACTCTGCGTTTTCTTCATTTATCCTCTACAATGCAGATTGTGGTTGACTGAAAAGGCTAATAAGAGTATTTTAACTTATTACCTTTTATTATGAAAGTCCAACATAGTATTATTATTATAGTTGTTATTATTAATAATAATAATATTATTAGTGCATTGTATATTTATTTATACTAATAAGAACTATTTATAATGACTCAACTAACGTTAATGCTTGTTTTAACAAAGTTGGGAGAGACATTTGATTCAAACTAAGTAAATATTAAGCAAAACAGGCAGATCAAAACTCAAACAACGTTTGCGAAAACAATGGGTCTTCTTTAAAAACAACAAAAGTGGAAATTATCTCAATTAAAGTCTCAAAATGCACATTTTGTTTTTCATAAAACATTTATCTTCATTTTTACATTTACATTTGTTTAAAATTGGTGTATTATGTTTTCATGTTTTCAAATATTTCATGTTTTAGTGCCTTGAGTCATATTCTGATTGGTTCATGCATGTTTATGTAATTCTGTTTTCTTTTTCTGGGAGCTCAAAACGAATTGATGGCCGAAGCCCACTAACCAATAAGGTGAAGCGCTAATGCAGCTCATATCAATGAAAAACACCCAGTTTTTCTTTGAATTGCTAATTAGAATTTAATTGTTGAATTGATGAAGAAAATGTGTAAAAATGCAAGTGCTCCTTTCTATTTTCCCAGGTAAAAGTCTAAAAGTGGTTCCAATGAAAACAAACTACTCAAGAAGTTTCTAAAGTTAATATATTATGATTTTAATGAAAGAAAAGAAGAACCATGAACTACAAAAGCATTAACTCTGCTCTTTTTGAAAGTACTTTTGTACTCATGTAGAACCAAGTGGAAATCTCTGAATGGCACAGTAGACTTAAGTTTTATTCATGACTGATCACTAGAGCCTGCTCCTAAAAGAGAGAAATAGACTGCTGACGTTTAAGTGAACGAAGTTATAGCAATAAAACTGGTTTGACAATTGGTATCAATATAATTTTTTGTTTCAGTACTGTGTCAACTCTGAGATAGAAAATTATTACGATGTGTGTGGCCTCAAAATAAAACATTTTGTCATTGATCGTTTATCCCAATGTCTGAAAAAGGAACAGGAACTGGAAATGTGTTAAGAAATTGTGAAAGTATTTGCTCTTTTTAGAGTTGAGAAAACCAACTGATTCAACATCCATTTTTTGTGTCTATTTAGAAAAAGAAACACAACTTTCTTTTAATTGCTTTTATTGATGGCAACAGAAATATGGAGTTTGCAAAAGATGTGTATCTTTTATGTATTTTTGTCCTATGAAATGAAACAGACATACTAATAACTCAAATTTTCAGAGCTGCATCAAGATGTTCTGAAGTGCTGTATGCCCTCGTATTCAAGCCAGACATGAAAGTGTGTTTACAGTTCCATAAATAAAGGTTTGTTTTATAAAGGCTGAGCACATAAAGTGATCCAGCCCTTCGTGCAAACAGAGAACATCATCAACAGCTCTCAACCATCAGGAATATTAGAAGCTCATGAAGTTTACTTCATCTAATGATGAAGATAAAAACAGGGAAAACATTTTAAAAACATCAAATCTACCCAAGTTTGAGGTTACATTCCTGATTGGATGATTTTATAATATTACAATTAAAAATCTAGCTACTTATTGTATCATTTATTAGTATTGAAACATTTTTCAGTATAGTGAGAATAGAGCTTATCTGACTATTAAAATGTATTAAAAAAATTTAAAATGGGATAACAAAAATACAAACAGATATGGTTCATACTCGATCTCGTGTAAAAAAATCTAAAGTTCAAATCAAGGTTAAAGACATGTGAATGTGTAAATGTAATTTAAACAATAAAAATTAATCTTTTTAGAGATGATTTAGTGCTGTTAATATATTTCAAAATAGTTTCTAATTAAATAAGGCTTAATGGGTAACTTTATTTGTAGAAAAAATGAAATCATCCTTTTTTAAAGTAATTGCATAGTATTTTAAAATAAATATTTAAGAATAAGTAGTTCAAAAGAATGAAATGTGCTGTAGTTGATTCAGCTCTAATGATGAGAGAGTTGTGAGTCTCGTGGAATTGGAGCTTTATTATCTCATCAGAAATCTTCGTTCTTGCTGAAGAGAAGGAAGTGTTGGTCGAATTCTGTGTGTTCTCCTGGAGCTTTGTTTATGAGCTGGTTATATGTGTTTATTAGAGAATCCGGGAAACGAGAGGCTTGACATTCAGGTAATCAGAAGAAGAATAGCTGTAAAATTTTATCTCCTGACCTGATTTAGTTTATGTCTGCAATTTGTTGATTACAGTTTCCTCACCGCTAATTCAAATTTATGTCAAAATCTTTCACTTACATTATCAAAATGACGATACAAATGTGTTTTCCCTGTCCTTGATGCTTTCAACCCTGATCAGGGGTCCCGCAAGTCCAGCTCTTTTAGGAACAAACCTGAAGCACAGAAAAGGTTTCTGCAGCATGCAAATTTACGTTGTGACTATAACAAAAGACATTTTGAGGTCACAAATAGGCTTTTAATGAGCATGGCAAACATTTTAGTGAACTTGTAGCCATTTTTGTTAACACTGGAAGCAGAACATCAGTTTGTCCCACTCTGAGATGACGGCAAAACCTAAAGCTTTGTTCTGCGGTCAATAATTAAAACAGGTGGAACATGGAGAGGCTTTAGTCTCAATCTCCTCTTTTTCCAAATAACTCGCTATCAGTATCTTCCTCTTCTTTTAGCACACTTCAACTGTAAAACGCTTTATGCACTTTGAAAATAACATATAAAAAGCCACAGAAGATGAGAGATTACAGGAAGTTACTAAAATAGAACTTCCATTTTCGATACAAGAGAGCACACAGCTAGTGACATAATTTTTCCTTGATTTTACTGCTGAACCTAGAATGCCAATGGAACGACATTAAACATATTTCTCATGGAAATCCAGGTAAATGAACCAATCAGATCACAACGTCAGGATTCTTGAAGAGTTACCAGTCATGAGAAACAAACCCGTCAGACACTTAGCCAACGCTCTGTGAGCGTGCCGCCTGAGACAGACTCCAGTTCTTTTTATAGAAAACAGCTTTAATAGAAAGAGCGAGCGGAGCATGTAAGTTTCTGATGTCCGTAGCTCTGTGTGGGTGCTCTTGTAACATGAAGCTCTCGCTTAACAGAAAGAAGTTGATAAACTGGTTTGACTCCCATAAGATCCGCTGGCACATCCAGACCTCGTGTTTCAGTAATTTTTCTTCTTCTGAAAGACACCAAAAATAACAAATTAGGGTTTGTGTGATTAGGTGACTGTGCGGTATATAATATGTGTATAATGTTTAATAACTGGGTTTATTGTTGTTTATGACTGTGAATCATTGTCAACCTGTTTCCTCCTTCCTCAACCTTTTCACCTCCACGTTTACTCATTTACAGTAACACTTGCACTCCAATAACATGCTAGTTAAGATGTCACTGCTTTTAGATCTCTTCAACTTGTTTGAGTAATAGTGAGAAACACTAGCAAAGTTATTTTGTTATACAATTTGTTGCTCTTAATTTAATTTAATCTCTCCCTCATTTCAGGTTATATAATAATTATAATAATAATACAGACTAATTACATATGTGGAATTTTAAGTCTCTATTTGTTGAGGTTTTGAGTGTTGCTTACAGAGATCAATTTCTCCTGCATGGCTACACAACCATTGTGAAAATAGCTGATGCGTCATCTTTAACTACATATATCCATGAAGTAGATATCTCCCACTACTTTCTGAACAATTTTGTCTGCTTATGTTTTGATCCTGAAGACAGCCAGCTGCTGCTCCCAAAGAAGCAGGGTTAGCCATTGTTCCCCCCTAATCTGGCTCTCTGTGGCTAAAGTCCCTCCACTCTCTGCTTCTAATAGGCAGGGTCGTGTGTGTCTTCCACTCATCAGAGCGGTAAATGAGAGCAGAATGTTTTTCCATCGAGGGTAACTCCTTCAAAATCTTTCTTATAAATTAAGTGGATGCAGCTCTGAATACAGGACAAAACTTGTCTCGTATGGATTTAAAAAAGAACAGCCCTTTTCCTGTTCAAATACAGACAAGTCCTTTAATACCAAATTGTGGTGCCACATCTGATTGGATATGGGGTCAATCAGTCATAGCAACTATTTTGCTTTTAAGCTCTTCAATAGCAATCGCACATGGCTTTGTTTTGAGGCTCATGAAGTCAAAACAGTAATGTGGTTAAGAATGGTTCATTTTCTATTTTGTCAGAGGTTAAACTAGACTGACCACACTATTTTTTAATATTGTTTTGTAGTTGTGAGTTGCGGCTTAGCATTTAAATAAGGAATATCCTAACCCAACCGCCAACAAAAATTGTAATGGAATAAAATGTAAAGAGTGCCAACATCAATCATGAAAAAAGTGCTCAAATATCGTTAGCATTGATTTCGATGAGAGGAACACTATAGGAGGCACTCAATCTCTTATGCTAGCATACTTGACTAGCATGTCGCTAGAATTGTGGAGGTCATTATGTTGCTAGCATGATTTGTCACTTACTTAAAGCTTGCATCATTTAATATTTTGCCAGCATGGCTTAGCTGGTCATTTACTTAAAGTATTGTTAGTGAGTCATAAAGGTGTTAACATTATGGTGCTAACATTATTTTAGCTAGCTTAAAAGTAACATGAATACCATGGATTACCATGTCATTAATATCAATATCAAGACATAGTAGGTCATTAGCACGTAGCTATTACCATTAGCAAGCCAATAACAAGTTGTAATTTTCACTGAGTGACCGAGTTGTATACATATTGTCTTCAAAACATTGCGTTTGGTTAGCCAATGTACAGCAGGGCTGACTTTTTAAATAGCATGATGTTAGCGCCGTGTCATTAAGATAACCCTGTTGCTGTACAATTAGCATGATGCTACAATTGTGATCATTTTTAGTTTGTCAAAATTGGACAAAAAGAAATTTGATCTTAAATATTACATCGTAATATAACTTAAACAGATGATTATAAAATTCCCCCCTGAAAGATTAATCCAAACGATATGCGTCGAAAAACCTAATGGAACCGTTTTTGTTAATCTCAGACTTAGCTGAAGCTGCAGATCTATTCACTGGGATTGCAAAGAAATAGTTATTCCAAGTATGTGAAAACAGCTTGCAATTTATATTATTGTATATTTACAATGATTGAGTGTTTTAGCGCTCTTAACAATTTGAAAGAGTTATCACTATGAGAAAAATGGTAAGTGCCTCATTCTAAGAAGATCTACAAGGACGTTATATCCGAGAGAGCAGGTTGAATAGAGAAGTGTGCTAGTGTTAATGATTCATCCTCAGATTCTCAACAGAGTCAAATTCAAGAGCTACTTCTCTGGCTTTTCCTGTTTGGGGTTGTGTGCAGGAGCAACAGAGATGCTGATCAGAATCATTGTAGCTATTGGAATTTGCATGCAAGTAAACACTTTTGAGCGGGGAGCAAAAAACTGCAGATTCTGAGAAACACTGCTTCCACCTCAGCCCATTTTTTTATTTCCTAGTTCGGAGCCTGTTAATCATCTACACAGATTGTCAAGTTATATTTTCATCATTTTGCTGTCTCATTAAAAAGAAAACTATACATTAATCAGAGCCAGGCTCTCCCAAATAATAAGGTTCATTCATCTAAAAAACTAGAACGTTGCCTTTCTAATATTTAGATTGTTACTGAACAATAACGTATAATAAATATAACTTTAAATGAGTATGTGTAAACATTCTGAGGTTATTCAAACACTATTAATAAGGACTTCAGTTTTAGAGCTTTTACAATAAATAATATCTAAAGTAAGATACATTAATTTTATTTATACATTAATAAATAAATTTCAAACTTGTATCATTGTGTTTTAAAAAAATCTAAGTTTGCTTGGGCCTACTATTAATATATATTCTATTTTCCTTACATTTACATTAGCTTTAGCAACTTTGAAATCATATATATATATATATATATATATATATATATATATATATATATATATATATATATATATATATATATATGAGGATAGAAAGTGTTATGTAAGTATGCAAATATGAGCAGTATACCCTGAAATGGATGTTGAATGTTACAAATATGTCGATTCAGGTGGACACTCTTCTGATGATGATTATAAAAGAGTTGAGAAAATGATGTTGGTTCAGACTAGTCCTGAAAATGAGAAATATGAAGAAAAAGAATTTGAAGAATTCTGAACCGTTTTGAGCGAAGACAATAGTTGGACAAGAGCCCCTAAAATGGGTAAAATGAGAGAAATTGGGGTCAAAAAGCATGCGAGATTTCAGCCGCATAATGAAGATAAACAGAAGAAGAGAGCAACTGGACACTGGGACCAGCCCAGAGTCAGCCGTGATTGAAAGCGAGACCTACCTGTGAGGGTTTACAAACCGTTTTATAGGGAATATTCTTTTCCGTGGAAATAGAGAACAATTAGTCAAGCAAGGACAAGAACTGCTCTGATAGGCTTCATTCACAGCTCTGCAATGGTTTACTTTAATATATCTGTTAGAGGGTTAATTAAAATTTACTTCTTCTTCTTCTTCTTCTTTCGGCTGTTCCCAGTTTAGGGGTTGCCACAGCAAATAATCTGTTTCCACCTAACTCTGGCCTCAGTATCCTCTACTCTTGCACCAATTACCTTCATGTCCTCCTTCAGCACACCCATATAACTTGTCTTTGGCCTTCCTTTTGCCCTCTTGCCTGGCAGCTCCATCTCCAACATCCTTCTACCAATATAACTACTATCCCTTCTCTGCACATGTCCAAACCATCTCAATCTGGCTTCTCTGACTTTGTCTCCAAAACAACCAACCTGAGCTGTTCCTCTGATGTGCTCGTTCCTAATCTTGTCCATCCTTGTCACTCCTAAACTGAACCTCAACATCCTCATCTCTGCTACTTCCATCTCTGCCTCGTGTCTCTTCCTCACTGCTACAGTCTCTAACCCATACATCATAGCTGGTCTCACTACTGTTCTGTACACCTTTCCTTTGATTCTTGCTGACACTCTTCTGTCACACAACACCCCTGACACTTTTCTCCACCCACTCCAACCTTCCTGCACTCGCCTCTTCACCTCTTTTCCACACTCCCCGTCGCACTGGACTGTTGACCCCAAATACCTAAACTCCTCCACCTTCTTGACCTCAGCGCCCTGTAACCTCACTGTTCTACTTCCCTCCCTCTCGTTCAAACACATGTATTCTGTCTTACTACGACTGACTTTCATTCCTCTTCTTTCTAGAGCAGACCTCCAACATACCAGCTGTCCCTCCACCTGCTCTCTACTCTCACTACAGATTACAATGTCATCTGCAAACATCATTTTCCATGGAGATTCCTGTCTGACCTCATCTGTCAACCTGTTTATCACCATAGCAAACAAGAAGGGAGAGGCGTCACGGTGGCGCAGTGGGTAGCACGGTCGTCTCACAGCAAGAAGGTCGCTGGTTCTAGGCTCGGCTGGGGCAGGTGGCATTTCTGTGTGGAGTTTGCATGTTCTCCCCGTGATCGCGTGGGTTTTCTCCGGGTGCTCCGGTTTCCCCACAAGTCCAAAGACATGCGGTATAAGTGAATTGAATAAGAACAATTGCCCATAGTGTTAAAGAGTGAATGTGTGTGTGAATGTTTCCCAGTGATGGGTTGCGGCAGGGAAGGGCATCCGCTGCGTAAAACATATGCCAGAGAGTTGGCGGTTCATTCCGCTGTGGCGACCCCGAAAGGGAATAAAGCCGACATGAAGATGAATGAATGAAAAACAAGAAGGGACTCAAAGCCGATCCTTGATGTAGCCCCACCTCCACCTTGAAGTCCTCCGTGTCTTCTTTTTTCTTTTTAATCTTTTTTTTAATCCTTGTTGCGATTTTAAATAATACAACTGCGATATGTGTGCTGCTTGCTCTGTCTTTCCCTTTGTCTTTCCGCACGTTTGTTTACAGAAATCACGAGAGAGGGCATGGCTCTGTGGATAGTGCATTAGTTCTGATGGAGGGGAATCAGCTTTTTCATAGCTGGCCGTGACGTTACACTCGTGAGACGTCGTCAATGATGCAAATCAAACCCTTTTTTAAAGGAAACAAATTTGTTTTGGTTCAAGAATGTCCATGGTTCAATTTTTTTAAATACAATATACTCTTAAAAATCACTATAAAAGCCACTAAAAAACTCAACATGGCATGAGTGCTTTAAAGTGGCTTCTGACGGAGACCAACCGTTAAACCTGGCTACCCGCTAACTGTGTCGCTTACTTTGTGGTGTGGAGCAGAACTACAGATTGTTGTATTGTGTATGATGTACACTACGGTGCCCTTATAAAAAAAATTGTAAGTCATAAAAATGCACTATACCGTTTTGTTTATTCACGCAGTTGATGCTTAATAATAAAAAAAGTGAATTTCCAAGTATTAAAAAATATAACATCAAAAAAATACTTTTTTTTTTGGTGACCCCTACTACAAGAAGTAGTATGCCTGTACTCCACTGCATTTTTAGACGCAGATACTCACTCGGGGGCTAAGAGAGGAGACCTTCCCAGCTGTTAATTTTTACAAGAACGTTTGCACATTATACACCCCTTGAGCCTCGGAAATACATAGTGAACAGGTTTAAAAAGCAACACATTCTTCCTGACTGAAATTGCACTTTATAGTGCTCTAGCACCCCTAAACTTCATCTTATCTCCTCTAAAACCAAAGCAAGACAGCTGAGCCGCCCAGTACAAGAGCAAACATAGATCCTGCCAATGCACCGGAGTAACAAACTCTACTGCATCTTATCAATATCTGCTCATGTGGAGACCAACCAGATGCGTTATCCAGCAGCATTCTGTTTAAATCAGAAAAAAAATCTAATTTTAAAGGTCAACCAATAACCCCCCCCAGGCATACGAAGGGTCTCTTGATCATTTATTAGTCAACGTCAGTGAGTGGGCAGGGGTTGACACATAACCACATCACAAAGTGTATGTTAAGAATTTAGTACTTTAAGAAAGAAGTACTTCAGTATGACAATTCTCACCATTCATGGAAACATGTATAGCCAGACCGCTTCGAACTATTTTGCATTATATAATTCATGTTCATCCTGTGGAGGAATGGTCAGTCTTTAGGTTCCAGAGACTGTTCGCATACTTTACTTTCTCTTGGTTTGGAGCTAGTATGCACTAGTGAGTTTGAGCAGCGTGCTGTTTTAATGATCTTTGTGATTAAAAATGTCACAGAAAAGTATAAAGGACTAAAATACCTGGAAGATATGATGTAAACGGTTCATATCGCCGTTGTTTTATTCTATAATTTGTTTAAAAGATTTGAGTTTAGGAATTGGAGTTCCTGTTGAACCGGTCGTAAGAGTGAAGTCTTAAAAGCTAATCTACACACAGCAGTTGCAGCAATGGATGCTTTGTTTAATGCACACTAATCTGAAACTAAGCATTTTTGTTTTTCAGGAGCTGCCTCTCAGTTCGATCCCACATTCAGCGGCCCCATTCACAAAAGGTCGGCGAGTGAGAGACATTTTTATCATTAAAAGCATTGATGTAATTACAGGAAATACCTGAGATGTGATGATTCCTTAATCAACTCAATCATAGAAAAATGCCTGTAAGAAAGCTGTGCTCGGCAGTAGTTATAGTTCTACACGTGTTAAAGGGGTTTTAATGCTGGTGTGTTTGGTCATTTCCAGGAGCTGCACAGACATCATCTGCTGTGTCCTCTTCATGCTGGTCATCACTGGATACATGGTGGTGGGCATTCTAGGTAAGAACCTGTGTGTATTTGTTTATTCAGGCCCAGAGCAACATGCAAATGCTTTATGGAAATTGAGATAGAGCAGTGCAGTGTGGGTTAAACGAGAGGAAAAGAATAGGAAAATACATTTTTTTAATGATAGCTAATGAAACTATGATTGGATTTAAATGGTATTGTTTCTTTTAAGAGTTTTTTTTTCAAACAATCAAAAAATATTGTAAGCTCATAATTGTTTTGTGATGACCTTTAGTTTGACGTTTACTTCAAACATTGACTTCAATTCCCAGAATGCTGCCCTAGTGCTTATTTTCTTGGAAGTTCACTTCCTATTTGCCGAACCCATTTTTAACTCAGAGAGCCAAGAATCATTTATAAGCAAACATAATTTAGAATGGTAAGTGTTGCTAGATTATTTTAACTAATTAAATTATATTGATTTTTGTTTTGTTTGTTATTACATTCATTTACTTTTTTACATGTATCTCACATTGATTACATTTCACTATATTAGATTTCCTTTACGTTTTAATTTTCTTTCATATGTTGTAATTGTAATTGAATTGTAATTATCTGAATTTAAATGATGTTAATTTGGATGTTTGACAATGTAATATAGAAAACTGTTTGTACATATATATATATATATATATATATATATATATATATATATATATATATATATATATATATATATATATATATATATATATATATATATAAACCAGTTTTGTATTTCTTAGTAATTGTGTAAAACTTGAGTAATTATGACGAAAACTTTTTTTTTGTAATTTACATCTAACTTTTTCTATTCTTGAGTTTAATTTAATTTTATTCAGGTTATTCTTACAAATAGAATACTTGTTTTACTTCTTTTTCATTTCATACGTTTTTCCAAATTGTGCCCTTTTGGTTAATCTTGTTTACTTGTATATTAATTCTCAGACTTTTTATTTTACATATTAGGTTATAAATTTGAGTATTTTATGTTTATTAATATGTATAATATTTAACTGATTCATTTCACTGTTTTGTATAATCCATTTTATTGCCATTGATTTTTTTAGTTTAGTTTAGTTTAGTGGGAGAGCTTAGCACATCGCTGGTTATAAACATTAGTCAGGCTGCTCTTAAAGAGCCCTGATTAAACTCGTACCAGGACTTGTAGAACGTACTAATTGGAGTCAGCGCTTAGTGTTTACTGTATGATTACAGTGACGTCACCTTGCTTCATAGCTGCTGCACCTGACAACAGGACTCAAGATATTGTCAAGTCACTCCTGTTTGAATATCCATCCAATATCTGCTGTTTTATTTGCTGATATTTCTCCCTTGTAGCCTGGCTGTATGGAGACCCTCGGCATGTTCTTTATCCCAGGAACTCAACAGGAATGTTCTGCGGGGTGGGACAGAATAAGTGAGAGTTAATGCTTTAAAATCAAAAGTGCTTAAGCAAGTTTTAACTGCACAAAAGCTTTTTTAATATCTGCTATTGATAAACATCAAAAGATGGACTTTTTTTTTTTTAGAGATAAACCCAGCGTGGTGTATTTCGACATCACTAAATGTGTCACATCCACAAACATCATGGCAGCGGCTCTGCAGGGCCTTCAGTGCCCCACCACACAGGTGAGAGAGCTCAATGAAACTCTTAATCTTCAATGAATCATAATCTACCTAGTAAGCTTACATGTAAGACCCATGGGTTAGGCAGGGGTCCCTTAAATTGTCACAAAATTGTATATTGTATATAAGACCAAAAGTGACACTGGAACGATGTACTCCTAACATACCAATGTAAACATAGCTAATGAAAGTGAATGAATGAAAAAGCCATTGGGGCCAGAGACTGTGCTGTGCTGTGCTGTGCTGTGCTGTGCTTTGCTTTGCTGTGCTGTGCATGATGGGATGAAACCATTTCCAAGTCTGTTTTAATTTGGATTGATTTTTAGGTGTGCGTGAAGTCCTGTCCGTCAGACTTCTGGATGCTGTCTCCGGTGGCGTATTTACCGCTTGCCAAGCCAGTTGATTATTTCAAGCAGGAGCTCTGTGTACCCTCCTTCGAGCTAAAAAACTCTTCATTGGTAAGTAAAAAAAAGAGAAAATAAAAAATTCTAGACACAAACAATCTATTCTGCAAATTATGTTATTTTTGCCGTGTGTTCCCCTTTAGTCTGTAACTTCAATGTACACTGACTATTATGAAGCAAACTCCATGCGCTCTTGAAAGGCCCAATGGGAGGCCACTTTGTCAGTAACATTTGCATATACTAATATTAAAGGGGAACCAGACACATCTTGTTTTCCTGTTTTACTTTTGAGCTAAATCACTCCTCTGATGAGCAAAGATGCTGTGAAGCTGAGTGATGCTAAAGCTATTAAAAGGACTGAAATTGTCAGCAGTCCAGTGTGGTTCTCCAACTGTTCAATGTGTGTCACAGCCGCTGTACAGCTCCAGTTATTCAGTCATCACGGGTGCCTTCTAGTCCTGTCTTGAGATAGATTCACTATCACACTGCTGTCACAGGATGAAATGTCTATGTGCATTTCCCTCAGTGAGACTCCTCGCACCCTCCAGTGCAACATCCATGACAAAAGAGGAAGAGGTCTTTTTTGTGGTGCTCTGTTGACCCCCAAGGACCTAGTTCCCAGAATTCTTCTCACTTGTGACTGTCCCTCTCTTCCTGGTACGAGTTACATGCACCCCCAGTTAATGATATGGCCCATGGTTGAGACACTGTTTCATGCTCGGGCTCCCTCTATGAGAGCATGTTAACCTGGTAAGTGGGGTCAGTTAGTTGACTGGTGTCACTTACTAAGAAAACCCGAGGCGAAGGCCTGTGGAACTCATGCTTACCTTCCACCAGGAGGGTTTGGAACGAGGCCTGTTGGTACTAATCACACCTTTAGTGGATGGCAAACCGTTGGACTGTCGTGAGTTAAAGATTCAATTCCTTAGACCATGCACCTTATTTGTCAAAAAAATATTTTAATTGTAGTTTTGTGTGAAGTGCACCCTCATTTCTGAAAGAAAAGCAATGGTTGATTAAACCATATAACTTTGTAGATAATAATATTAATAATAATAATTAGCTTCGTGTCTTCATAAATCAACATCTACACATTCGTCCTACACTGCTTCTGTGAAATAACAGATAATCCTCCGGTTTGCACAAGACATCTTTGATTCGGTGACCTCTTCACGCGTCACTCTCAGGAATAAGCAGAGGGAACTCGCGGATCTCTTCTCGGGGGTTTTGGAACACACATGCCGGGGGGACACACTATTTCCCTCCCACTGTTCAAGAATGCAAAACGCCAGTGAATTTAATCTGCCCCGTTCTGGCCGGACCTTTAAGGGGGGAACATGGGCCTACATGACTTACTATATGTTTTTTATTGCTCTTATTTTCAGCCATTTTATAACTGTAATGTACATTTCATTACATTTCTCTCTTTCTCATCCTCACTCCTCTTTCTCTCCTCCTCACTCTCTCTCGCTCTTCCTCATTCACTCACATCCTCTCTTTCTCTCTCTCTCTCCTCATCTCTCTCTTTCTCTGCCTCTCTCCTCCTCACTCTCTCCCTCTTTCTCTCCTCCTCACTCCCTCTCTCTGCTCCTTACTCTCTCCCTCTCTCTCCTCCTCACTCTCTCACATGCTCTCCCTCTCTCCTCCTCACTCTCTCCCTCTCACTCTCTCCCTCTTTTCTCCTCCTCTTCACTCTCTCACGTGCTCTATTTCTTCCTCTCTCTCTCTCTCCTCCTCACTCTCTCACGTGCTCTCTCTTTCTTTCTCTCTCTCTCCTTCTCACTCTCTCCCTCTTTCTCTCCTCCTTTCTCTCTTTCCTCCTCACTCTCACGTGCTCTATTTCACCCTCTCTCTCCTCCTCACTCTCACGTGCTCTCTTCTCTCTCTCTCTCTCCTTCTCACTCTCTTCCTCTTTCTCTCCTCCTCACTCTCTCACACGCTCTTTCTCTCCCTCTCTCTCTCCTCCTCACTCTCTTCCTCTCCTCACTCTCCCTCTTTCTCTCCTCACTCTCTCCCTCTTTCTCTCCTCCTCACTTTCTCCCTCTCTCTCTCCTCCTCACTCTCTCCTTCTCTCTCCTCCTCACTCTCTCCCGCTTTCTCTCCTCCTTCCTTTCTCACACGCTCTCTTTCTCTCCCTTTCTCAGGCGGCATCAGAGATAATTAATAAAGAGCTGTGTTCTTTTTTTACCACTCCAACCACCTCAGGTAGGTCGATTACAGTCAGTAAACTTGAACACTTTACTTTTATTTTCATTATTACAATTTTGTGCATTTCTTTTAATTAACTTGATTTTAATTCATTCAACTTTTACATTTGTTTCATTTTATTTTTATTTAGTTTTAGTATTTGTGTTTTTATGTTAACTCATCAATTAAGTAAAAACTGATTGTTGTGAAATGAATTTGAATGTTGTTTGTTTTGCTTGGCTTTATTGTATTTCTTTAATATTTACTTACATTCATTTTTATTTACATTCATTTTGGTTATTTAATTGACACACTTTTGTTTAATTATATGCTGTTTATTTCCATTCAGATGTTTTATTCATACATGTTTTTGTTTTATTTTATCATAATTTATTGTAATGTATTTGTTGCTGGGGCTTTTGGACTGCACCTGGATTTTATCTTGCCATGAGCAGTTCTTGGAATTTTTAAGTAAACCAGACGTTTTAGGTAAATGGTTTAAGGTTTTGTCTTGTCTTCCAGTTCTGGGACGCTGCTTGCCAAGTTTGCTAGGAAATTCGTTTGATCCCAGCAACATCCCGGAGAATTTCAGCCTCCCTGGACTGGATCGAAATCAGACCCTTGCTACCATTGTTAATGCTACAGGGTAAGCATGGGATGCACACACACGCACACACACACACATATTTCACCAGATGCGTAATAAGAAGTAATTTCAACCTTGTGAGTTGCTCAAATTGTCTTCTGCTGCTTTGTACAAGTGACCAATTTTCAAAAACTGTTTACACCTTAGACTCAGCACTGATCAAAAGTACCAAATGTTGTTTAATCAATATAAGATTTTTACACTTTAATCACCAAATTTAAAAACAATGTACTGATTTGATAACAATTTTTTATTTTTTACTGTTGACCATCAGTTGGCAGCATGAACCCAAAGGGTAGACAAAGGGTAGATAGGTAGATAGGGTGACAGCTTTCCACTGTAGAGCTTTGTTTACACCAACAAGCAGAAAAGTGAGAATGGCAGATGTTTTAAATTCTGTAAAAGGAGAATAGCGGTGCATAAAGCTGATAAAGTGATGTTGCCATCATGGGAGAGGCAGAGAATTCAGAAGTTGAAGAAAACTTCAGAAATCTGATTCTCTCAACAAATCAGCTTGTTCTAGACAACTGACTCCTTGTCGGCAGGTGACGTTGCAACAGAAAACAGAAGAGCGGCTAAAAGAATACCTGCTGATTTTCTCAGCACACAAACTTTTCACAAACAACAAAACTCAAACAACTCTTACTCTGAGGAGTGTCAGTGAAAAGGAGGAGAATCTGTAAGTTCAAGTTTTCTACTCACACTGGGAAAATAATAACACTCCGTTAGCTTTAACTGCTAAGCTAGCACTTTTCTCCCAAGGAGCTGCAGTATATGTGTAGGTTAAAAGTGTACTAAAAGAAGAGAAAGATGCAGAGAGAGAGTTATTTGAAGGAGAAGAGAAATCCCCTCCTCCATGAACCGCCTGTTTGGGTGCTCTCTGTGTTCATAACCAAAAGTAGAGAAACTGTTAGTAATTCATGGAAGTGATCACAAAAACTACAGCTTTTATCTGCTCTCAAAAATCTGCCCAAAGCGTTTGAAGCCTGTATCTTTCCACATTATTGTTTCATTTTGCAAATTTTAACTTTTATTGCAGTATGTTACAGTGAATTTGTTCATAAAGTTCTATTATGAATTGAAATTGTGCATGATTGGGTTAGGGAAGTGACTATGGTTTTATGTATGATGCACGAACAACCAAATGATTAGCCAAACAGGTACAGAATCAGAACAAATTATGAACTGACCCTGTTCTCTTTTGTGTCCAGCTCTGGAGGAGCATCAAAGTGAGTGGACAGACATCTGTGTGTAGATGTAGATCTTGTGTCTCAGGGTGATGGTTTAGCAGCAGCTGTAGAGAGCCTGGGGCTTCATTTGTGATCCTGGACAAATGCTTTGTAAAGTCTCTCGGGTCATTTATTGCAGGAATTTCCTTCAAAAAGTGAAACATTTACAATATCTTCCACACCAAAACTGATATATTTCAAACGTTTTTTTTCCATCCATTATCTTTTCTGCTTTTTCCCTTTGGGTCGCCACAGCAGAATGAACCGCCAACTCTTCTGGCATATGTTTTATGCAGTGGATGCCCTTCTAGCCGCAACCCATTGCTGGGAAACATTCACACACTCATTCACATTCATACTCTATGGACAATTGTTTTTTCTCAAATATCACATATCGCATGTCTTTAGACTTGTGGGAGAAACCGGAGCACCTGGGTAAACCTATGGTTTCACAGGGAGAGCTTGCAAACTTCTTACAGAAATACCAACTGACCCAGCCGAGGCTTGAACCAGCGATTCTTATTGCTGTGAGACCACCGTACTAGCCACCGTGACGCCCCAAATGATTTTTAGAAATGTTTACTGACTAAAAAGTATGAGTATGTACAAAACTGAGTACTTAGTTTACTTTTCCCTGAATTACAGCAGAAACAGCATTACTGCACCATGATGTGAAATGGACTTGATCTTCTTTCCCAACAACAACGTACACTAAACCCAACCATTTCAACCTTCCCTGACACTCAAGTCAATCAATCATCAAGAGAGAGCTCAAGGCTCCTGTTTGGCTCAGTGTCCCACTTAAAACTCAATGTGCTGCTAAACAAAAACAGTATGCAAAAGTGCTTCTAAAAGATTTGTGAAGGAGCAAAACCACAAAAGACAATGTTTAAAGAACCAGTTTATCAGTGTTTAAACACAGAACTGCATGGTCTGACAGTTCACAATATTCTCATTAGATGCCCTCAAATATCTATACGCAATGCCAAAATTCAAGTGCACACATTTACATCAAGATGATTTTGTAAATCTAGATTAAAAACAGCTAGTAAAGAGTAATTTATTTGCAGAATATATTATTTGACCCCAGATATTTACACATTTCAGTGCTTTGTGTCGCTTTAGAGATCCAGAAACCTGATCAATCTGTACCTATCTGTGATCACTCTCCCTCTCTCTCTCTCTTTGTGTTTGGCAGTGATGTCACCAACAGTTTCAACATTAAAGACGTTGGTCTACGCATCTTTGAAGACTTTGCTAAATCCTGGCAGTGGATTGTGGCGTGAGTTTATTCCCACTGTCTGAACAAACACATGTGCCTTAAATATATAGTACAACAAATTCTTTAATAAAAGAGGAAATCAGCAGCGTGATTCTCTCTCTCTCTCTCTCTCTCTCTCTCTCTCTCTCTCTCCCCCTTTCTTTCACAGAGGTCTGGTGATGGCAATGGTGGTGAGTGTCCTCTTCTTGCTGCTGCTCCGCTTCACAGCTCCAGTTCTCATCTGGATCCTCATATTTGGGGTCCTGGCTGTCGGGGCTTTTGGTCAGCATCTCCTCAGACTCAAATGAAATTATACTTTTAGAGCTTTTACAACATGTTAAATGCTTAACAGCAGTGGTCCTTAAGCCCCAGGCAGGGGGCCGCTACTGGTCTGTGGATCGATTAATTAATTGATTATTTCCATTTTTTTGATTATCTGATTTAAAGCATTAAACTTCAAGTTCCATTCTGGTTTATTAATCGTATTAGGATATATTTTATTTAGTATGTTTAGTAGTAGTTAATGACACATCTAGAAGGTTGTTGATTAGTATATTTGTGTGTGTGTTTCTGCAGGTATCTGGTACTGCTATAACGAGTACATGTCTTTGGCCGGCTCCTCTCTGAGCTTCGGTAATGTGGGCTTTACCGCCAATGTTCAGGTCTATCTGCAGGTCAGAGACACCTGGCTGGCCTTCTGTGAGTCAAACACTCCTTTCTCTTGGTTAATCACAAAGAGACAGAGAGACCGAAACAAAAGCATTGTAGGATTTTAGTAGATCACTTCAATGTTCATTAATAATAACGCCTTCAATTTATTTAGACACTGAAAGACACTTTACAATTATCAGACCATTATTCATTCACTCCACATTCACACTCTGGTGGTGATAAGCTACCTTTAGACAGTCTGACAGGACGTGGCTGCCATTCAGCGCCTATGACCTCCGGATCACCACCAAACACCCCCCACTAGTCATCCACACAGGTCAATGTGGGTGATGTGGGTTGCCCAGGGCCACAACGGCAGAATGGTGAACAGCATAATCAGACCAAGTTAAGTTTCTATGTAAAAGCCAAGACAGTTTGCCTCTGACAAGTGTGTCTGTCCCAGTGGCTTTCTATTCTAGCCCGTTGAAAAGCAAGCATCTAGCCGTTTCTCCAATATGCTTTCTGGGTTAGCACACATTAGTAGTGCCATGTGTTTTTTCTATGCATTGTTCTATAACCACAATGGCACCGTTATCTCCCTTTACAAAGTTATGGAAAAGTTAGCTAATGTCTCTGAGTCATTGCCATCTTTCCCTCTCCCTCCGGGTGCAGTTTGGTACAATAGGTTACCGGTTTGACTCTTATCCATGAACCGGTTCTTTCAGACTGTTCGTTTCAAAGAACCGGTTCTTTTACGCTAAGTGATGACGTCATTTACATAACTCCGGGACTCAAGTCATTAGTTAACATTCAAAAAAGTTAATAGCTAATAACTTCAAAACATAATTTTGGTCTGACAAGTTTCTGACAATTAAGTTTTGCATCTAAAAACCCATATAAAGTTACATGCAGTGATCATATGAGTAAGTCTGGAGATAATAAATTATAAGATGAATTAATACTAATCAGAAACTTCCTTTAGCTTACTATGCACATGCACAATCCATAAAGATTTAATTGTTATAAACATATTTTTCACCAGATCCCCTCGTTTTCAGCTAACCAAAATCCGCTTTAGCACAGTCAATCAAAGCAGGAGATGTTTGGCACTTGGCAGCTGGCTACACGAATCACTCATAAGCACAGTATCAGCTCATCGATTTGCAAATTTTACTCGTCCAAAAGAAACATTTCTTGATTCAGTGGTACCGGTGATCTGAAAGAAACGGTTCTTGAGTCAGTGAAATTCAGTGTAGTGGCTGCAAGAGCTCTCTTTTCACAGCTGTTCAAACACTGTTTGAGTAACTGAATAACTCAGGAAATTGGTTTATTTTGGAGGGAGTGTCAGGCCCGTTAAAAGGTAAAACCTTTTATGTAATTAGGGGATTAGTGCTTACTGGAGGTGCAAACTATTTCAAGCGATTCAGTTTGATTGGTTGAACTGGTTCCAACCGCTCACCCAGAAGACCCGGTTAAAGTGAATGATTCATTGCTATCACTATGAAACAGTGAAGCAAAGAGATGGGTGGGACATGTGACTCAAAAGAGAAGGTTTCCTGCGCACAACGTGATGTAATAGCAGACTCGATTGTTCATTTCTCACGAACATGGCTAGGTGGACATGGATAGCATGTTTTATCTTCAGAATTGCACGGTAAATGTGTAAATATGGAAGCTGTTGTGAGAACATCCGCAAAACAGCATCCTTTCCATGTCACACAGTCTGCTAAGACGTCCATCACGGGACTCTGGTGAAGTAACTACGTAAGCGTCTCTGAAGCAGATTATAATTACTGTATGAACACAAAAGTGTGGAGGATTTGGGAGGGGGAACGACTGTCCTCAGAAACAGAACAGATTAAATGTTCTTAGCCTAAAAGGGCCACTAATTGGCTAATGGATGAGAGCAGTTTCTTGTGTGGCAGAGCAGTATAAGCTTAGGTGTAAGACTTTCAAAGGAGCGTTACATTATAAAGTGTCAAGAGCATTATTTTGCAGCATTTTCAACTGAATCAGAATCAGCTTTATTTTTATGTGTGTGTGTATGTGTGCACACAAGGAAATTCCTTTGGTACAATGGAGCCATCAGTGCAAACAACATAAGTACAATATAAACCACAATACAAACCACATAAGTACAGTAAAGTGCAACACTACAAGCAATTAACATAAGGCTCTAAAGTAGAATGAAGGATTAATGAAATGTAAACAGTTGAACAAAGTCTATAAAGTGTGGTGTGCTTAAGTGCAAAATGTAAGGAGATGTGATGTGCGAGAGTCCTAGCTTGGGGAAAGAAACTCTGTTTGTGCCGTACAGCCCAGAGGGCAAGAGCTCAAAAAGGTGGTGGCCGGGGTTGAGTGGGGTCTAGAATGATTTTGTTAGCCCTCTTTCTCACTCTGGTGGTGTACAGGTACTGGTGGGAGGGTAGGGAAGCACTGATGATCTTCTCAGCCGTATGAATAGTCCTCTGAAGTCTATGGACGTTAGTGATGGGAAGTTCGGATCATTTCTCCGACTCGGATCTTTGAGTCCCGTTCAGCAAAATGAACGAATCTTTTTTCGAGTCATTTCGTTCATTTTAGTAAAATACCAATAAAATGTTGTGTGTTTCTTCCCAAACACATTTATTATATACACAAACCCAAATCACACTACAAATAAAACAAAACTATAATGGTAGAAGACAAAAAAAAAAACATTTTAATTAAGCCTACCTGGGTCTTTTAGTCTGATTCAGCTCAGCTCTGATCTGTCTTTAGGTTAAAGTCTCATCGTTCTTCACAGTTCTCTCTGATGGTAACGAGTTCAGTCCGGCCCCGGGGCCTTCTGTCACGTGACGATCCCTAATATTAACCTAATGCAGTTTGAGCCGGAAATCCACAAGATTAGTTCTTTTCTCGAGTCCTCTGGGTCCTTTCGTTCTTCTGTCACGTGACGCTCCCTAATATTAACCTAATGCAGTTTGAGCCGGAAATCCACAAGATTCGTTCTTTTCTCGAGTCCTCTGGGTCCTTTCGTTCTTCTAACACGTGACCTTATCCCGTTCAGTATCTTAGTAATACTAATGTAAAGATAAATAGGCCTAATACATAAAGAAAAAAATGTGTGCCCATTTCTGTAACTGTGATTGTTTCTGGTTTTTGAGGATCTGTGATGTAGTTCATAAATTAACAAATACCTTCTATTTTTTTATTTGTCCTTTTACTGTCTTCAGAACAATGAACTGTATAATAAAATAATCCAAGCCTACAAATACAAAGTAGCTACTTATAGCTTGTTTGTTTGTTTTTATTCTAATTTTCAAATTGCTTGTATCACAAACAATACACTGACAATCTGATTTATAAAATAACTGCATAATTAAATTATGAAGTATAAAAATTATTTAGTTAAAAGTTATTATGTACTATTAGTAAGTGACTTTACAATTAAATGACAACTTGTAAATACTATAGGTAATTTATTATGCACTAAAAATAAAGTGACTCAACAATGCTTCATGAATCTTAGGCTATGTAACATTGCAGTTCTAAAGTTCATGATATAGGTCCGTTGTGTTGACCCTTCAGATTATACTATTATTTTACATTTCAAAATATTGTATTATATACATACTATACATCAAGGTGTTGTATAATTAATATTTGAATACACTTTAAAACACACCAAACTACAACAAACACAAATACCCTATCTCTGAAAGTGATTTTATGAACAATTTAACAAAAGAACGAAAGGACCCGGGGGACTCGAGAAAAGAACGAATCTTGTGGATTTCCGGCTCAAACTGCTTTAGGTTAATATTATTGAGCGTCACGTGACAGAAGAACGAAAGGACCCAGAGGACTCGAGAAAAGAACGAATCTTGTGGATTTCCGGCTCAAACTGCATTATGTTAATATTAGGGAGCGTCACGTGACAGAAGAACGAAAGGACCCAGAGGACTCGAGAAAAGAACGAATCTTGTGGATTTCCGGCTCAGACTGCGTTGCTTCTGCGCATGCGCAACTGAACGAATCGCTCCCCGAGACGATTCGTTCTTCCGAGTCACAATAAAGATTCGTTCAAAAAGAACGAATCGTTCAAGAACGACCCATCACTAATGGACGTCTGCTTTAGCAGCAAAGCAAAACCAGACAATGATGGAGTAGCAGAGAACAGGCTGGATGACCGCAGAGTAAAACTGGGTTAGCAGTGTCTGTGGAAGATTGAACTTCTTCAGCTGGCGCAGGAAGTACAATCTCTGCTGGGCCTTCTTCACAATGGAGTCGATGCGTCTGCTCCACTTCAGGTCCAGAGAGATGATGGTGCCCAGAAACCTGAATGACTCGACTGGTGTCACAGTGCTGTTCATAATGGTCAGGGGTGGGTGTGCAGGGGGGCTTCTCCTGAACTCCACTACCATCTCCACTGTTTTTAGGGTGTTGAGCTCAAGGTTGTTTAGATTGGACCAGAGAGCCAGCTGCTCCACTTCCAGTCTATACGCAGACTCCTCACCTTCCTGGATGAGACCAATGATGGTGGTGGTCTCGCTTTACAGAGGAGTTGCGCGAGGTGCAGTCGTTGGTGTCGAGGGAGAAGACAAGTGGAAAGAGAACACACCCCTGGGGGGCGCCAGTGCTGGTGGTTCAGGTGCATGATGGGAAATCCCCAATCCTCACAAGCTGCTGTCTCTCTGTCAGGAAGCTTGTGATCCACTCACAGGTGGAGTCAGGGACGGAGAGCTGGGAGAGTTTGTTTCGAAGCAGTAATGGGATGATGGTATTAAATGCTGAGCTGAAGTTCACAAACAGGATCCTTACATAGGTCCCTGGCTTATCCAGATGTTGCAGGATGTAGTACAGCCCCATGTTAAATGCATCCTCCACAGATCTGTTAGATCGGTAGGCAAGCTGCAGGGGGTCCAGGAGGGGTCCAGTGATGTTCTTCAGATGGCCCAGCAGCAGTCTTTCAAAGGACTTCATGACCACAGATGTCAGGGCCACTGGTCTGTAGTAATTGACACCTGAGATTTTAGGCTTCTTGGGGATGGGAATGATGGTGGAGCGTTTGAAGCATGCAGGAATTTCACATAGCCCCAGTGATCTGTTGAAGATCAGAGAGAAGACGGGAGCCAATTGGTCAGCACAAGTTCTGAGGCAGGTTGGAGAGACACCATCAGGACCTGGTGATTTCCTCCTCTTCTGCTTCCTAAAGAGCTGACAAACATCACCCTCGCTGATCTGTAGAGAAGGAGTGGGAGGATGCTCCTCTGCTTCTTGAGGAACGTAGTGATCCCGCTAGCAAAAATGCTCAATAAAATTTCTGAAAATTCAAAACCCGGTGGAAAGATGAGCTAGCAAAACAAACAAAAACACTGCAGAGCTGTGATTCGAGGCGGCCATCCGCAGCGCCATCTTGAATTTAAGAGGTGCCATTTAAATATCTATGATCTAAAATTTAAGTTTTACAGCAGCAGAACTAGACTCAAATTAACGTGACATGCTTTTGGGAGCTTTTGCACTTCGTTCTTTAACTGGTACAGCCACTTCTTAGTAACTATTGTGATGAGGTTCCATGATGCAGGTTAAATCAGTCGAGATAAAGCCATACTTTTCTCTGATTGGAAACAAAGGTAACATCATGTTTTTCACTGATTGGTCAATAACTGAGCTCACCGATTGACAAGAAAGAATGTATGGTTTTTCATCTTTCATCATCTGTGTTTTATCACCAAGCTAAAAGTCACCCCACACACTCCTCTCACCATTATTTTTGCTGCAAGCAGCCAGAATTTGACTGACATAGTGGAGGAATGCATCTTGAGGGATGTCTAAAACGAGCCTACATAGCTGACACAGGAAAGACAATACTGTGAAGATACTAAAGCAAGTCATGTTGCACTGTTACTAAAATCCTGTGGAAAAGCAGCAGAAGACATGTGTGATCTCTGTGTAGCCATAGTCCAGCGCTCTTGGGACTCAACCCGTCTCCTCTGGCATTACTGTAGATTTGGAACTTTGTGCATTTACTCTCTGCCCACATTTGATCATTACTGAGATGCCTATGAGCTTGGAGCATGTAGAAAAGTTCTAAATAAATCTCATTCATGAAAGACTGCTATAACTAGAGAGAGTCTGTGTAAATGTAAATGAGTAGCATGTGGTGTATGTGTGTAGTAATGTGTTGTTTGTGAACAATTGGTTCAAAAAGAACAAATCTTTTTAGTGAGTCGTGAGGAACTACTCTTCCTAGTGAACGATTTGATCTCACCATCTCGTTCAATCTCACGATTGCTTCTCAATGAACCCAGACCCAAATATTGAAACTAACAGCTAATTTGAATCACTCTGCAACTCGTTCTTATCGTTCACAATGCTTTTCAATGGCTACAGAACCCAGATATAGAAACGAACAGTTCGTTTGAATTGCTCTTCAACTGCCCTCATTGTGGTGATATTTCTCATGTTTTGCTGAAATTAATACTTAAGCTCGTTTTTCACTGGACACGGTGGGCACATTATGAATTTTACTGAAACAAACGACCTAATATCGATGTTTTGAAAGTATCAGAAGAGGTTTTTCTGGTGCGTGTTGATAATCAAAAGATGCAGGTAAGGTAGTTTAATTCCACTTATTATTATATTTCGCTCAGTTTTGGAGTCTTTTATCATAACTATTTGCAAGTAATCTTGTTAAGGAATTAAGGAAATTTACTGATGAACGACAAGAATGAATCGTTCAAAGAATTGTTCTGTTTAGTGAATGAGCGTCAAAATAACCGCGTCACCAAAAATGAACGAAACTTCCCATCACTAATGTGTGTGTTTATTTGTGCTGTGTGTTGCAGTGATCATCCTCTCGGTGGTGGAGGGTATTCTGTTGCTGGCTCTGATCTTCCTCAGAACCCGAATCCTCATCGCCATCGCTCTCATCCAGGAGACCAGCAAGTAAATGGACAATCAACATGTTAAAGTACGGATTTTTATGAAGTTAATTTGAGAGTGATGCATATGTGTCTCTTTAAGGGCTCTGGGTCACATGATGTCGACACTCTTTTACCCTGTGGTGACATTCGTTCTGGTGCTGGTCTGTGTGTCGTACTGGGGCATCACAGCATTGTATCCATCAAAGCAGGACTCACAGAACATCTACATTTAAATATTCCCATTATATTGATTTTAAATAGTGTGTGTGTGTGTGTGTGTGTGTGTGTGTGTGTGTGTGTGATTAAGATGACATTTCATTCAACTTTTCACAATATTTCTTTATTGTTTATTAATAATGACATTTTTTTTGCTTGCATAACATGTGATTTACAATGCTTATTTATTGTATCTTTTGAAATCGTGTTTTAGATGTTGTTTTGCATAAATTATTATTCTTTTTTACCTCACATTTGACCAGTTTTCATTAATTGTATACTTTTTTTCACAATTTTTGCTTAATGATTTTTTTAGAATTACAAAATACAAGACTTAGAAAAACAGTGACTGACATTTTGCAACTATTCAATTAATTAACTAATTTTATTATTTTGTGTACCTTTTTGTTTAAAATTTTGTTAAAAAGCATAATCTTTCTTATACCAAGGATCTGTAGCATAAAGCTGGATTAACTTGTTAGCCAGCTAAATTTAGGATTAGTTTGCACCAATCCTGAATTTTGGGTACTATGAAACGATCTAGGATTTAATCGATCTCTGTCACCCTGGTTACTTAAGTCACAAGGCTAACCTGCAAGCTTTCATTCCTTAAATCAGTGGTTATAAAAGGAACTTTTAAGTGACGAAACACTAGTGTCAGTAACAACAGGTTCACATTTTCTTCCCAACCCGGTGCATATTTGTGCGCAAATTATTAAATGAGCACTTAATTCGAGACGTGTATTTAAAGACAGACAAACACGTATTTGCACGAATGATATGGGCGCTCCGTGGGAGGAACTGCTTACATTTGCGAGCTTTGTCGCACATACAAAATGTGGCACGGATAAGTCCCACCCTTACTGTACAGCAAATGGTGTTATACAGCTAACCTAATTTTACATTAAACAGAATGAGCTTGAGCAATGATAATGAGCAATTTACTGCCAACAATCTCGTCTGGCTTTGGCAGCAGCCACAGGATTACTACGACACAAAATGTAAAATACTCATCGTATTTTCTAACTTTAATCTCTTGCTCCTCCTCCCCAGAGAAAAAAAGATTTGGCTCTATCATGTTCATCGTGATTGGTTATTCAGTGCCAACGTCAGGATCTTCAGGATCAAAGCCTGACTCGAGAGTTGTTGAGCTCTTCATGGTGCTGATTAACCCTTATTCAAACTGTTAGGTTTTGTCAAGTCAAAGCCGATCCGGTAATTCTGAGTTTGTTGAGCCACCTTCATGGTACAGGCCCCAATTTAGTTTTAGTATTTTTACAGTACGCTTTTTCTCATTACAATTTTATGTGTGCAATTTTTTCATTTATTTATTGATTTCTATTTACTTATTGATTAGGTTTTATATTTTTTATTTAGTTCATTTATTTCTGTTGAATGAATTTGATTAAAACTAATATTGTGTTTCTCCTTTGTTATTTTTTATTTGTATATATAAGGTATTTACTGTTGTTAAGGTTATTTGTGGTTAACTATTTGTAAAGTTGTTTAATATTTTTCTCTTTTGGGTTCACATTACAGTTTATTATGTAATTTTATTAACAAACTTGTGTTGTAAATATGTCTATTTTAACTTAATTTTAAATATTAAATTGATTCTGCTTTCTCCAGTTATTTTACTGTGTTGGTTGATTGTAAGACGTGATAGCTTTGCACAGCACCTGTAATACTATCTTAGGTTTCCTCCTGTTGTGTTGTGCTTCTTTGACCGGTTGTGTGTTCAGATACCTGGCCACATCTGGAGCCCCCATTTATAAGGTGGTGGCTCTGAACTCGAGCCAAGGAGACTGCAGCAAGATCCAGGCCAATCAAAGCTGTGCCCCTGAGGTCTGAACCCGCATCCCTCTCTGCAGAACTCGATCACATTCAGTCAGAGCTCTGTAAACCTGTCCTCTGTGTCCCTGCAGACCTTCAACAGCTCTCAGTTCCCCTTGTGTCCCTCGGCTCGCTGTGTCTTCATCAATTACAACACAGAAGGCTTGTTCCAGAGAAGTCTTTTCAACCTCCAGATCTACAATGTCTTCGCTTTCTTGTGGTGTGTGAACTTTGTGCTGGCTTTGGGTCACTGCTCTCTCGCCGGAGCCTTCGCCTCCTACTACTGGGCTTTCAGAAAACCTGCCGACATCCCAACGTTCCCTCTGACACAGGCCTTCATACGAGCGCTGCGGTGAGACTCCAACATTTCACCTGAACAATCACAATGGTCACAAAGTCATGCCAGATAGCGAAAAGTTTGGGTTTATATTTACAAATGTGTGAACAGTGATTATATTGTTCTTATATTTAAATGAGCCTTACGCTCAGAGTAAGGTGCTGCTGCACCATTGTGTGGCCTGGGTTCACTTGCAGTTCACCAAGGCGCCATCTAGTGTTCAGGAGAGGGTCTGTGCACTAATTTTTGACCCCCTGAGGATTCACACAGCCAGCTGATGGATGAAGAGATGTTTAGCCATGGCAGCAATTTTCCTTTTCTAACCCAATGCTTTTCCTTGAGCTCTGCATAAATCTTCCTCTTCCCCTTCTCTATCACTGTCTCTCTCTCTACCTCTCTCCCTCTCTTTGCCCCTCTTTCTCTCACTCCTTTCTCTATCCCTGTCTCTCTCTATCCCCATTCTCTCTTTCTCTCCCTCTCTTCCCCCCCCCCTCTCAACTCAACAAAGCCTTATTAGCATGACTGTGTAACACAATTTTGCAAAAGCATGTATATAGATATATAGCAGTATTAATTATGATAACAAATAATGGGAAAAGCTGTATTGATAGTCTAGAAGCATCAGTTCAGAGCTGATCTCATTGATTCTCTCAGTTTATGAATCCTCAGAAGATACTGAGCAGCTTGTGGAGCTGTGTTCTCCTCTTCTCCCTGTAACAGGAGCATCCTCTCAGCATCACTGAACTCAGTAAACTCTGATGCTAGAGATTGGAATCTGGGAAAAATAGTTCCAAGAATCTATTGGAAGAATAGTTCTCTCTCCTGAAGATATTGAGGACACTGCAGTAGGAAGTGTCTCTCGTCCTTGATTTTTCTGACAATCACAAAGTCTGCAGAACCTCTGCTCTCGCTGTGTTCATGTCTGTCTCCATGTCCCTCGCTCTATTTCTAGATCATGGTCACTAATTCGTTCTGTATCTAGACAGAATGTTTCATTCCTTGAAGTCTTTCAGCAGTAGGTAATGAGCACATTTGGCTGTCCTGTTTAATGTACAGTTAGTACTGGAGTTAATTTATGTGGCTGAACTCTATCTTCAGGTTCTGATCATGGCTCTCCGTCAGATCTTGGTAGAAGTTGTTGATGGTGGTTTTGGGGTTGATGGTGCGGTCTGTGAGGATGGTAGTTTTCTATGAGAGCTGGAGAGGGAGTGAATTTAGAACGGGAACATCTGCTCAGGATTGAAATATTTATGCTGGATTGAATCTGGATCTTATTGTTGAAGATGATTCCTATACTGAAGACTTTTCTTCTGGATCTCAATCTGTAGTGGGTAGAAGCCTAACTCTGCTCTTCAGGCATAATTAGATGTTCCTCTGTGGACTCCCAGAATGATCTTGAAGATTTCTAATTGTAGTTTCTCTCTCTCTTAGATATCACGTTGGCTCTCTGGCGTTTGGTGCTCTGATCCTCACCCTGATCCAGATGGTCCGGATCCTCTTGGAGTATCTGGATCACAAGTTCAAAGGTCAGAAACTGCAGTGCTCTCCTCTCATCTCAGATTTCAGGTGTTTCTCTGATCAGAAGCTCCTCATTGGTTCTCTGTGTGTTCAGCTGCTCAGAACCCATGCACACGTTTCATCATGTGCTGTTTGAAGTGCTGCTTTTGGTGTTTGGAGAAGTTTATCAAATTCATCAACAGGAACGCGTACATAATGGTAGCTTCAAATCATCAGCTGTTTCAAGACTTTAAGATCAAGGAATAAAGTGTTTCTGTGCATTCTAGATCGCCATTTATGGGAAGAACTTCTGCGTGTCGGCCAAAAACGCCTTCTTTCTGCTCATGAGGAACATCGTACGGTGAGCCTGAAAGCTTTCACGATGAGGTTGGATGGAACACAGATCCACTTGCAACCTCTGAGCTACATCTATTTTTTAAATTCTAGTTTCATTATATATACATAAAGAGTGAATGAAACTAGGAGATGTTAAAGAAGGAGCTCTCAATTTCAAGAAGGTTGTTGGCTACAAAAGTGTACAAAAAATCACCACCGCTGTTATATTTTTTTATATTACACTTACAATTAACGAAGCAAGTAAACACGCCTCAGAAATCTCACAATCCTCCAAAAGAGGTTAAGAAACCCTTCTCTCTCTCTCTCTCTCTCTCAGGGTGGTGGTCCTGGATAAAGTGACTGATCTGCTGCTGTTCTTTGGGAAGCTCCTGGTGGTTGGAGGAATCGGTTAGAAGCTCTTCTTTCTGCTCTTTTTTTCTTCTGTTCATCCCCTCTCACCTCTCTTTCTCTCTCTTCTGGTCAGGTGTGCTGGCGTTCTTCTTCTTCTCAGGGCGAATTCAGACTACTGGAACGTCATTTCAGATGGCAGCGCTAAACTACTACTGGATGCCTATCATCGTGAGAGTTTCACACTCACACACAGCATGCAGACACACCAAATGATCCTAGGGTTAAATATCAATCTACTTTCTTTTTATTCCAGTCAGACTTCATTTCATTTACTAAAAATAAAAAAAGTGCTAAATATTCAAATAATATTAATATATAATATTATATATATATATATATATATATATATATATATATATATATATATATATATATATATATATATATATATATATATATAATATTAAGAATAATATTAAGACAAAATAAAAAAATAATATAAGTTTGTTCCAAATATTCATATGTATTGTCATTTACACTTTTTGATTAAAATTTTGTTTCGTTATTTTACGGTATGTAAGAAATGGCTCAGTTTTATCTAAATTCATGTCTTTAGATCATAATAGAATGAGTTTAGTCTGTATATTTGACATTTATTTCATCTTTACATAATAATAAAATGAGTTTAGTCTTTATAGTTGACATTTCATGTTTAGATCATAATAAAATTAGTTTAGCCTGTATATTTCACATTTATTTCATTTTGTCAAAGTTAAGCATATTTTTAATTTATGTTCATGTCATTTTATTATTGTATAAATATAATAAGATATATGGACAAAATATAAATATTTTATTATTAATAATATAATTTTATTTTTTTCCATTTTCTTATGTACCTTTACTTAAATTCATTGGAGACATTTGTTTTGTAGGTTTTACTAAACTTTTGATTGCTTTCATTTTTAATACATTTAGACATTTAATTAATTATATAACTTGTTTATTGTCTTTCAATTGTTTTTTGTTTTCTATTTGTTTTAACATGTTTATTTTACACTATTTAAATACATTTCTGTTCAAAATCCGAATCAGAAAGATCTTTATTGCCAAGTGTGCATGTGCACACACAAGGAATTTGTTGTGGTACGGGGTACTCTGCAGTGTTCATACAAAACAACATCATCACAATAACGTTGTAAAGTAACAGGCACCATAACACCCGTTACACAGTAACACAGGTTATATAAGTAAATTGCTCAAGTTAAAAGTAAATAGAGTATAGTAATATTCTAGAAATAGAGGTAGTAAATATAGAGTAATAGAACTATAGCTATAGAAGTCCAAGGTGCTTAAGAGATGTGCTTTGGAGGTAATGTGCAGATCAAAGTGTAAAGTAAAAATAAGGTGGAGCAACAGAACAACAGAATATGGAGCGACTGGAAGTGTGCAGAGTCCACATTAGAGCCCTGTTGCTTAGTACATACAGAGTCAGTGAGGTCGTCCAGGTTTGAGGCAGCAGGCTCAAAATACTCCGGTCTATACAATCGTAGCAGGCTAGTAAAACCTCCTCTGCTTGAATGGATGAAATATAGGAGTGTTGATGGGGAAATTATGGGTTAAGGAGCTGAATGAATTGAGGGAAGAAGCAGTGTTTGTGCCGGGCTGTCCTCATGTACGGGGTTCTGAATTGCCGGTCGGAGGGTAAGAGCTGGAAGAGGTAGTTGATTTGGTGAGCAGCATCCAGAGTGATTTTGAGAGCCCTCTTTTTCATTCTGGAAGTGTACAGTTCTTGAAGAGAGGGTAGGGGAGCTCCAATGATCTTTTCAGCAGTCCAAAATGTCCTCTGGAGTCTTCAGATGCTTGATTTAGATGCTGAGCTAAACCAAACAGTTATGGAGAACAGTTCACAGAACAGACTCTGAGTAGAACTGGGTCAGCAGCATCTGTGGGAGGTTAAACTTCTTCAGCTGGCGCAGGAAGTAAAGCCTTTGCAGGGCCTTCTTTGCAATGGAGTCAATGTGGGCACTCCACTTTAGATTCTGTGAGATAGTGGTTCCTAGAAACCTGAATGACTTCACTGGTGCCACAGTGCTGTTCATGATGGTGAGAGGGGGGTGCTTCTCCTGAAGTCAACTTCATCATCACTGTTTGAGCGTGTTAAGCTCCAGATTATTCTTGCCACACCAGGGAGCCAGCTGCTCCACTTACTGTCTGTATGGAGACTCCTCGCCATCCTGGATGACAGTGTTGACATCTGTGAACTTCAGAAGCCTCACCAAGGAGTCTTGAGAGGTGTAGTCGTTGATGTAGAGGGAGAAGAGTAGCAGGGACAGAAAACACCCCTGGGGGCGCCACTGCTGATGGTGCGGGTGTCAGAAGTAAATTTCCCCAGCCTCACTAGCTGTTGTCTACCGTTCAGGAAGCTGGTGATCCACAGTTGTTGATGTTTGCTCTGGTGGATCAGAGTCATCAGATGGACTGTCCATCTTTTAACAGTTTGCACTACAGGTTTAACTGCTTTTCGCTATTGCTTATTTGATGGAATAAGGTGGACCAGACAGTGGTCAGGTAGTCCTAAGGCTGATTGGAGCGCGGCATGCTAGACGCGCTTGATGGCGCTGGGGTGGCACTTGATGTGTTGTTTAAATGTAGGCAATGCCCTGTTCAAATGTGCTTTATTGAAGCCTCAGAGAATACTAAAAACAGAATCCGGGTGTTGCTGCTCTGTTTTTAATTCCTTCACCCTGCTGATGCAGCTCATCACAAACACGTGCGCGTGTGTTGGAATGTAAACAATGGCTATCCTAACTGAGGAGAACTCGCACGGTGAATTATTGGGTTTACAGTTAAAGAGAAGTGCCTCCAAATCGGTAGAGCAAAACTTATTCATCATTGTTACATCTGTACATCATTTATTTCTTCATTAAAAGGTCCCATGTTATGCCCTTGTTATAGCATTTAGAATCAATATTTGAGCCCTCTATACTAGAGCTACGCTGCTAATAACGTTCAAAATGCTAAATTTTGATAAACAACATATTTGAATCACCTCGTATTTTAGGCCAGGCAAAAACACGCAGTTTACACCAGTCCCTCCCACAGACGAGGTTTCCACACGCCCCAACTGAATTTTATTAAAATTATTTTTATGTATTTTATGTGTGTATATTGCCTTCATTTTGTTTAAAGAATTTAGTTTCATTTATTTCACATAATTTATTGTCATTTATTTTGTTGTGTAATATTTAATTTAAATTGGTTTAATTTTGTTTTAGTCTTAAAATATTTTAGTATTTTATTTTACCAATAAAATTAAAAGCTTATAAAGAGGACCTTGCAATCTTAAATTTTTTTTAAGAACTCGGATTTCAATTGAACAATGCTGCTTAAAGAGCTTTTGATTTTCAACCATATGAGCTGAACCACTTCTATAAAGAGAAACCCATCCAAAAAAATTCTTAATGTCAAGATAAGTTGAGTAAAGATTTTTTTTTCAGGCATACTTAATTGGGAGTTGATCAAATCATGGTTAAACAAGCTGAGCGAGTGTTTGGATTTATGCTGCGCGTCAAACATGTTAACAATGAGGCGTGTGTGTGACAGACGGTGGTGTTTGGAGCATACATGATCGCTCACGGTTTCTTCAGCGTCTATAACATGGGCGTGGATACGCTCTTCCTCTGCTTCTGTGAGTACCACTATCATTCTTCTACATGAGCACAGTCAATTTTGATCAAATACTCACCTCCACGTGTGTCATTCAGTGGAGGATCTGGAGCGCAACGATGGCAGCGCAGAGAAGCCATACTTCATGTCCAAGAACCTGATGAAGATCCTCAACAAGAAGAACAAAGCGCCGAAGAGCCAATGAAGAAGACCTGGAGTTCTCATCCATCAAGCACAGACACTTTCACTCTAGCCTCCAGAACTCCTCGTAAATCCGATTCTCTTTTTTACTTTACCTTGCTCTGAATGCACTAGAGGTGTTTCACACAGCAACAGAAACTGTTATATAGTCTTATTTTTATACAAGTGAATATTAGTTTTTATCTTTTCAAAGCACAAACACAATGTTTAAATCACATTGTTCAAAATCTTTTTTTAAATTATGTGAAATAGGAGAGGTTTGCTTTTTATATTTGATTTTTATATTTTGCTTTTAGTCTTTAATTAATTTTAATCACGCAGCAGCTCTTTTAAGAGTTATTGTATAGTTATGTAACTGAAACATTGTATTTATTTAAAAAAATATGTGATGTAAAAAAAAAAATATGTTATGTAAAAAAATTAAATATATGACCGGTTATTCCAATGTGGCATAAAAGCAGATGCTTTTTATTATTGAGTTATTGTTGTTATAGTAATTGTTATTATTGTGATAATGTGCTTCTGAAGGTTTGGATGGTGGAATTTAAATAAGACTTTATTTACAGATCGAGGAGGAGCACTGCGTGAAATTAGCTGAGGAGTTCTGCTAATGAACTTTCTCACGATTTAATACAATTTTCCATTTAAGATCGATTGGCAGCAATAAAGCTAGGCCACAATCCCTAAAGAGGGAAGAGAGAAGCTTAGGTCATCCTGCCACAAACCTCGAGGTTATAAACAAGATGCCACAAAATCCTGGGTTCTAGCTTCACATTATCACAGGAATAGAATTTTAGCCATTCAAAAGTGAAACATGAATATTATATTAATTCTTTCACACACATTATATTCAGTCACACACTGACTGTTACATTTGAAGTATTTATTTCTTTTAATAATAATAAGTGACGATTAACGAATAGTTTCAGAAAATGTAAATATTTTGAAAAGTTTTAATATTGAAGACACCTGATGGCAGCTAATGAACCCAACACACCTGCAGGCTACACAACTATGGGGAAGACCGCTGACATGATACATCCCTGAAAGAAGACCATTGACACCTTGCACAACGCGGGTGTGGTGACTGAGCTAAAATGTTACTAGTTAAAATGATAGTGGTAATTCAAAGCAAAGTTTGACTGAGTAATCGACAACCCCACCTGTGAGCCCTAGGAAAGAGATCGTTGAAGGAAAGGCACACAAGTTCAGTTTTCTCTAGATTAAGGGAGTAGGCAAGAGACGCAAGTGGCATTAGCAACATCAATTTATTAGTACAAAAATATTTTAAACCACCAGGTCAGACAACATCAAAATGTTAGCCTCATAGGAGAGGAACAAGTGGAGAGAGAGCTGATAGATGATGCCACAGCTTACTAGGAAGGCGTCAATAATTGCATATTTACTAATTAAAAAAATTAGAAGAAACTATTCGTAGAGCTGGGGTTACCCGCAGAAGTGATCACAGTGACCTCTATCCTTCATGTTAATTCCCGGCCTCACATGTACGTACACGCACACACACACACACACACACACTGACACTGCTGCCAAGTACCCACAGCTATCCAAGACATAGCCACCACCGCTAAAGATCCTTCATCCGTGGGCCCTCAGCAAAGTATTATAAGTTGGGCAAGTAAACACAAGCACCTCCACTCATATGTATGATGGCTGTCCTACAACACCGCACTGAAGTTTGAGAATTCCGCTTTGTAAAGCTGATGTTGGCAAAACATCTAAAATCACAAAGTTCATACGGCTTACCTCAAGCTATGGAACACCTCATGTTAATTGGTCATCACGTACGTTATTCAAAGTAGCCCAGCCATTCAGGGAGCACACTCAGCCAAGTATGAAATTCTCCTCAAAGCCCCACAGGACAGCAGTAGCTTGGCAAACACAAGTTTCACTCAACAGCGGTGCACTTGGTCACAAGCCTGTTCTCTGTGTTCAAGTTAATTAATAGAGGGCTGACTGTGTTAAAGGTTTATTTAGCAAGTAGCATAAAAACAGAAAACACTCATTATTTCTCTATTTTTCACAATAATTAAATGCATATCAGATATTAAAAGCTTGGATTCATAAGACAAGATAAAAATAATCAAACAGTGATATGCAAAACAGAGAAGAAATCAATCCAAGTCTCAATATCACAACATAACATATTCATAATCAATCACAGGACTAGAAGGGGTTATTAGCCTGAACCAGCCAATCAGATTACACCATGGACAAACAGTCTTGGTCCACAGAAAGTTTTCTGGCTCGAACATGAATCATATTTACACAGATATACACTCGAGGGAGAGAACAGAAGAGCATACCTAGAATAAACCTGTTGAAAACAACAAATGAAGGTATTATAAAGAATGATTCTTTAAGAGTAATTTTTCCAATTAATACTTTATGAGGAAAATAAAACAAGAACTATCTCTCATTTTGGGTTTATTTCTCCTCATATAGTCTCCACATACATAACTTTTTTGAGCAAGAAAAAATATTTCAGTTTTAGATTTTAAGATACTAAAAGTGAAAATAAAACCTTTCCAACTTTTCAACCTCACATTGAGAGAAAAAAAAACAATAGTAAGTACATTCTGTGTCCACCCCCTCAGGCTCAACGACTTTTTCCAGTTGTGAGCACTTCCAGCCTGGCTCAGAAGATCCAACCGCAGTCCTAACTCTGACTCCCCATTCAGTTCAATTAATTAGTTTTATAATTCATAAGTATAAATGTCAATTTGAGAGAGCTTAAGCTTTAAAATATTTTTTTTATTTCTTCTCTGCGATGAAGCATTTCTGTCCCTTACGTCTGTAAAAACAATAGACAGAGCATCTTTAAGGTTTCTGTAGTGTTTGCATCTTGCATGGTTAGCCATTGCCTTCTTGGCAATGCGGCAAAACTGAAGTTTAAAACAAGAAAATAGTTTGGATGTTTAAAAATGTGACAATGGCTGTCACTAAAATAGCCTTACCTTTATAAATTGCAAATAATTTAATTTTTATAACACACAAGTTATGAAAAAGCACCAACAATAACAAAAGATCCAAACTTGCAACAATGTACCAAAATATGTGTGGCATTAGGTTTTCAACTGGTCACTCATCTGATCTGGTCAATCAACCCCCGGCCCGCAGACAGGTATTAGTCAAATCAACCCCCGGCCCGCAGACAGGTATTAGTCAAATCAACCCCCGGCCCGCAGACAGATATTAGTCAATCAACCCCCGGACCGCAGACAGGTATTAGTCAATCAACCCCCGGACCGCAGACAGGTATTAGTCAATCAACCCCCGGACCGCAGACCATCACTGGTCAGTGAATCAACCCCCGGCCCGGAGACAGGTATTAGTCAATCAACCGCCGGACCGCAGACAGGTATTAATCAATCAACCTTCAGGCCATTGACCGGTACTACTCAGTCATCCATCCCCGGCCTGGAGACAGGTATTAATCAATCAACCCCTGGGCTGCAGACCAGTACTAGTAAGTCAACCAACCCCCGGCCCGGAGCCAGGTATTAGTCAATCAACCGCCGGACCGCAGACAGGTATTAATCAATCAACCTTCAGGCCATTGACCAGTACTACTCAGTCATCCATCCCCGGCCTGGAGACAGGTATTAATCAATCAACCCCTGGGCTGCAGACCAGTACTAGTAAGTCAACCAACCCCTGGCCCGGAGACAGGTATTAGTCAATCAACCTCCGGACCGCAGACAGGTATTAGTCAATCAACCCCCGGACCGCAGACCATCACTGGTCAGTGAATCAACCCCCGGCCCGGAGACAGGTATTAGTCAATCAACCCCCGGACCGCAGACAGGTATTAATCAATCAACCTTCAGGCCATTGACCGGTACTAGTCAGTCAACCAACCCCTGGCCCGGAGACAGGTATTAATCAATCAACCCCTGGACTGCAGATCAGTACTAGTAAGTCAACCAACCCCTGGCCCGGAGACATGTATTAGTCAATCAACCCCCGGCCCGCAGACAGGTATTAGTCAATCAACCCCCGGACCGCAGACAGGTATTAGTCAATTAACCCCCAGGCCGCAAACAGGTATACGTCAATCAACCCCCGGGCCGCAGACAGGTATTAGTCAATCAACCCCCAGGCCGCAAACAGGTATACGTCAATCAACCCCCGGGCCGGAGACAGGTATTAGTCAATCAACCCCCGGGCCGGAGACAGGTATTAGTCAATCAACCCCTGTGCCACAGACCAGTAATAGTCAGTCAACCAACCATCTGTCCTCAGTCGAGTGAGATCAGCAAAGGTCCAGGCTACCCAGTTCATAGAACTTTCTGAAGAGGGTTACACTGTCTCAAGAACTAACAAAAAATGTGTTTTTTTTTTGTTTCAAAAAAAGTGTTAAGAATAAATTTTATAATTCTAATACTTCTCTGCAGCACCAGAATATTGAGATTAAACAGTCGAATAGATTCCAAAACGGTTTAAAATTCCAAAAAAGTGGAGTGCTGGTTTAGTTACAAAACTCCAAAGCTCCACCCATTTCTTGCTCTTTTTTGAACATACTGCCAAGAAGGAAGCCCAACTCCACCCACAGCTCATCTATAGAAACCTGGTATAACCTACACAAACCAGTCCCACATCTCTGATGCAAACATTTATTACGACCAGAGTATTTTAGTTTTTTTAAATATAATAATAAATGATCACATCATCATTTGCGCTTATGTAAAATCTACTCAGCCAGCAGTGTCCTCTCACTACTGCAACAGAGGTGGGCCCAGACCTTTTCCAGATCTTCCTTCAGCTCTTTTACAGAAAAAAAAATACTCTAAAGCTCACTGGAAACTCTGCTCATCTTGAAAGTAAACCCATTTAGAAAAAAGTGAATTACACAAACAGAATCGTTCTCTCTGAATTTAGGGGTGAAATCTGCAGAGCCTTGCATCAACACTGTCTCTCAGCACTGCAGTGAGTGTGAGGTGGAGAGCGATGGACACGAGCCTCAGAGTTGTCTACGGAACGATTTCTTCACAAGGCTCTCTGGGCTCAGCCAATCAGACGCTCTGAACACAGGTTCAGACGCTAAGAATCCAAAAGAAGAAGAAGATGGCCAATAGGAGAAAGAGCGAGTCCTGCCAGCTGTTGTTGCCGTTGTTGTTGGGCTGGTGTTCGCCGTAGTGAGCGTCTGAACAAAACCATTGAAATGAACAGATCAGATTGATGTGTTTGTCTCAAAGCTATGAATCATAGCAGCATCAGATAGAGCAGATTCACTGTTTTGAAAAACTCATCAACCTTCATCAAAAGATTGTCTGACCTGCTCTCTGGAAAGGGTTGTTGGTGTTAAAGACCGTGGTAAAAAAACCAAACGGGAAAGCACCGATCCCAAACGACATGTGAAAGCCAGTGTCACCAAATGCCTGAAATGCCTGCAGAAAGAGGAAAGATGGGGATGGTGAGAAAAGAGAGAGCGTGAGTGAGCGAGAGACAACAAGAGAGAAGGGAGATAGAAAGAGGCAGAGAAAGGAGGGGGGGATGCATCATAGCATGCCATATTTTCTTCTTTTAGGTGAATTATGAATAGAGAAAGAGCTCCTTGCAACTCTTAAGTGAACAAAGCCAAATCCTAATTCAAAAAAGGGAAAAATAAATTGATACAGTGGCAGCTTCAGAAATGTCACTAGGAAGAACATCCCCATTTATCAATTCGGAATGCTTGACTTTTTGATTGGATGGTCTTAATGTTTGCATTATTAAACTGTTCTAGTACTGTTTAACCAACATTTTTTTTAAGTTCAATTAAAAACTCAGAAATAAATTAGGAATCTTTATTTCACTTTATTGACCAATGGCATCTCTTTGACTGACCTTGACCAGCTGGATACAAATACTGAGAATGTTACCTCCAAAAAAGTAGTAATAAAGGAAAAACTTTGCCTTAATCTTATAGTCTTCTATACAGGCACTGAAAACCAAGAAACGGCTGCAACATGTAACAACAACTAATCAAATGATTTGGTGTTCAACCACTGCTGCACCTGATACTCCTTTCACTAATTAGAAGTTAGCAATAAGTTAGCTGTGATTGGATGTTGCGTACAGAGTGACTCAATCACCTTCTTGAGCAGAATCTACTACTTCCTGATAAATACTAGTTTCTGATGTGTGTGCGCACAAAATGGAGAGAAAGTTCATGTCACAATGTACCTGGAGATAATTCATTTGAGTTGTGATTCAATTCAGTGACTCAGAGTCGACTCTTTTTTTTTTATATGTAAAGGCTATAACAAGACATGTTCCATTTCGTATCTAAATCTCAAACAGAAAGTTCCTGAAACTCAGATTGAAAGAAAAAAAAGAAAATGTGACATTATTCATACTGATTAACAAAAGAGCAAGAAGACAGTAAGTAAATAATTAACAAACTGTGACAATACTCCCATTAACTTAAAAAAAGACAAAGAAAAAAGGAGGAATAAAAAAGAAAGAAGACAGCAAGAAGAAAGGTGGAAGTAAAAAATCTGAGAATACCTTCGATAACAAACAAAAGATTATAAAAATGTGACATTACCGTAATTAACAAAAATAAAAAAAAATGTGACAATGCTCACTTTAATATAAAAAAATTATAAAAAGAAGAAAGAAATTTGGCAGAGGTGGAATAAGTTAAAAAGATACGTGACTACTCTCTCAATAACAATCAATCAAATGATCAATAACAAAAAAGTGGACATTACTCTCAGTGATTAATAAACAAAAAAGAAAGGAACAGTTAAGGAAGATGATAACTAAAGGATTTATTCTCTTTTTAATTTATTTATTTTTATTATGGATTTTTTTAGAGATGCAGTTGAGTGATTCTTAAACTCTCTCACAGAGGGGCGTTAATGACACTGAACATCATGGCAGTCACACAAAATCCCAGTACACACACAACCAGTGGGGCATGCACAGAACCTAATAAGAACATATCAAGATAAGAAGTCGGACAAAGATTCGATCAGCACTGCGGTGATGATGATCAAGAACTCATGTGACACTCACCCCTCCTGCTCCTCTGCTCTCTGGCTCTGTCCTTTGTCCCTGAGGTCGAGGAGGTGTTTTCAGTCTGGAAAAAAAGCACAGGTTCCGTGAGTATCCTCTGAGACAGAGAGTCAGGGTCTTCTCTCACCTGGGGTCTTCCTGGCTGCTGCTGCCTCGGCCGTACAGAGGGATCACTTTATCCCGACTGATCCCTGCTTTACACACCGGACACACCTGCCTGTTGGGACGCGTCTCCAGCCACTGCAACACACACATACAGGACACCACGCCATCATGAAGAACTCACCTTTACACAGCTTTATCAACAACACTGTAAGGAACTGAATCATGCTTTAGAGTGAACTGCTTGGGAAGGCCTGGCCATTTGCTTTGAACGCAGGAACCAACAGAGATGGCCACCTTTTCAGATGCATATTGAGCGAAGGGCACAGATTGAGCTGAGATGCCTCTGACATGACTATGCAAACTAAATAAACGAGCTGTTCTTTTTGGAACAGAACTGAGAGTTATCTCACTGCTTGACTCAAACATCAATAAATCATTATTTATCATTACTTCTGATGTATCGTTTCTGTTACCTGGAGTGACATCGCACCGAAGTGAAGGCTTTTGTTATATTCAGATATTCTGATCAGTAAGAGCGCGTCTGATCAACGCATTCTCTGGATGAAGCATACTTCAACTCCTAAGTTTTCATAATTCCTATCCTATATAAGTCAACTCCGGAATGAGAAGTCCCAAGAAGCGACGGCATATTTGTGACTCCTTTGAAAGATTATCTCCCTTGATAGTCAAAGGCTTATGAAAAATTGAAACCTTTGGAAAGCAACTGTATTCAAAACCTCAAGATATGAACAAATAATGATGAGGCACATTTTAAGAATCATTATGTCCTCCTAAAGTAATATAATTTACTGAAGAAACTAACATAACGAGAAGGAGAACATAACATAACCATAATTTATTAATTTGAATGGAGTCAGATTTAAAGGTTTTATTGGTATTATCCAAAATGTAAACATCACTACGCAGTTAGCGTGTTCGTGTGTATTTCTTTGTTCTCGCCCTGTTTATCCAGCAGAGAGTAGCAGCACGCAAAACCACCTTCCCTCCATCTTTGATTGCGTCTTTGGGAAAAGGATTGGCGCCTTACAACCCAGGAACTGGGAGGTTAGCGATGGGACCCGTTGGAATAAAAATAAAGCTCGTCATGTTCAGACAGGACCTGTTCTTTGTCGTATTTTAATTTTTAAATGTGATGAGTTGCTACAACTGACCATCTCCACCCACAGGCATTGGTGAGCTACCACCAGACTCACTACAAATCCAAGCTAATGCAGGAAGGTGACGTCTTTGCTCAAAGCCATTAATGCTGTTCTCTGGTCAAAGTCTTACCAGAAAAAACAATGCCCCAGTTCCAGTAAGAAATTAAAATATAGCAAGAGATTCAAACCAGGTTACTTCAGTATCAGTCCAGCCAGAATTTTCCCTTTAAAGAGCTACGCTACAGCCCTTAAAGAAGGTTATTGTCTAGTATTTGTGTTTTGGCCTGTCATGACAGTACAGCTGGGCAATATACCTTTTCATACCAACATTTTTTTAATGATATAATATACCCTTCACATGAATCAACCTCATGTTGAAGGGTACCTTATTGAGTTCAATTACCCTTTTCACATGAGTCAAACACTGAATGGCAGAACGTTGCATTGCGGGACATTTTGTGGGACATTTATTTTGTGGTGATAGAAAACAAGCGACTGTATTAGAGAGAGGTTGAAACAAGGTCTATTATTTCAGAAAATGTCTGCACTTTAACACAAAACATGACTCAGATGTTACACAAACACATACGAGAAAAGTGACATGGATCGCAAAAAGAGGAACAATTTTACCAACGCTGTTACTACCTGCTTAATACAGTTGAAACAGAGCTTCTACTTTAAGGTTTTTTTTTATATTTGAAATACTTGAATACTACCTGGTTGGACTTGAAGGACAATTACTAATGTTTCACAAAGTGGAAAGTTTCACAACTGTATTTAGCTGTTTCCAACTATTTATTGTTGCCTTAATGAAAGGCAGCTTAAATTTATTTTCAATTAACAAAAATGGTATAATAAAGTGTTGTGTATTTTGACTGCAACGGTCATGCATTCTGATTTCTTCTCCTCAATACAATATGAGAGCATTCAAACCTGGGTTAACATTATTCTGTTCATTCTAAATCATCCACTGCAGAAATTATTCTCTAAATTAGTAGGAAATTGTTTACTTGGTAATGCATTTAAAAACACTGTCAAATAATGTGATACCAATATAAATTTTCCAAATACAGTGATATCAATTTTTGGTCACATCGCCCAGCTCTTCGTGACACATCTCACTATTAACTCAAACCAGTCATCTTTTCATTTACACAAATAGCTTAGAAAGCCAGAAACGGGAAATGTTTAGTCTGGAAAATAACATATTTTGATTAAAGAATTTTAATGATATTATAGCGGAAGTTTTCCCAAAACCGTTAGTACTGTAACTTTAAACTAATTTTCACAGATGTAGAAGGAATGTTGGGATCAAGATCGTTTGTATAGTCCCTCCAACAATGTTCGAAAAGCAAATTAGAGATTTCCATCATAATCAAACTTTTCACAACCTATGTTTTAAAGTATGCTATTTATCCTGTCCCATCTGAACCAAAGTAAACTAAAAAAAAACTATATTTCCTTAGGGATGTGATTGTTTTGTTGATTCGGAATATTAACTGTGACTACCAGAAATCACACACATCTCCTTTAAACCTTTTACACCGGAGCTTTCAAAAAATCTCAACAGATTCTGAAAAATGAGAAACAGTTCTTTCGACAGATATTACATTTATTACGGTAATGATAACTTTGCTTGTGTTCCAGGGGTGGGTTAGGGTTAGGGTTTGTGGTGCGTAGGAGAATAGTGACAGATGACTGATTGATTACGTGTGAATGACTTTAGCAATACTTTAGCTGTTTTAGAGGCGATGCCATTTTAAATATTATATTTTCATTTTATATAATAGTATAGGAAGGCGTCACGGTGGCGCAGTGGGTAGCACGGTTGTCTCACAGCAAGAAGGTCGCTGGTTCTAGGCTCGGCTGGGGCAGGTGGCATTTCTGTGTGGAGTTTGCATGTTCTCCCCGTGATCGCGTGGGTTTTCTCCGGGTGCTCCGGTTTCCCCACAAGTCCAAAGACATGCGGAATAAGTGAATTGAATAAGAACGATTGCCCATAGTGTTAAAGTGTGAATGTGTGTGTGAATGTTTCCCAGTGATGGGTTGCGGCAGGGTTGCCAGAGAGTTGGCGGTTCATTCCGCTGTGGCGACCCCGAAAGGGAAAAAAGCCGACATGAAGATGAATGAATGAATAATAGTATAGGCATTGTTTTCATTGTAGTTATAGATTTATTAGTGTTAGATTGTACTGTTTTTTTTATACTGTGCTTGCGTCCATGATTCTGTGGCGTCCGTGATTCTGCCACATTCGCGCTAAACGGCATATTTTCTTCATATACTCCTCGTCTTCTTCCACCGTTTTTTGGCACACTTGGTGTTAGATTTCAGTGCCAAAAAGTTTGTAAATAGTGGAGAAAGATGTGAAGACGATCTTGACAACAAAGTTGCTTTTGTTCACCAGTTTTCATTGAAAGATCATGAGGAGAGCCTCTGTGATATTTGAAGAAGAGAACAGCAGCAGGCAGGGGGCGCTCTGTCACCATCAAAACCACAGTAAGTGATACAGTTTTTATACACAGGGCTTATTCACAGCTTTAGAACAATAATGTTTTCCAATACATGGTGTATTGTTTCTGATTGACATTATTTAATATTGCTTTATCACTGCTCATGCTCTTGAATTCAACAACATATTGCTTCATTAATTTTATTTATTTCATTTAATCATTATATTTTTTTATTTTATCTTTGCTAATATTTGTGTAGAAACACAAGGTTTTTTTGACAAATGTTATCTAATCTAGTGTAATGTGTTTATATTTCTAGAGATTGTTCAGATAAAGGGAATCCTCCTGAGGGTGGAGATGATTCTGTGGCAGAGGACGAAGCTTTAGAGACACAGAAAAACTCCTGAACATCTGAGAATAAAACAATTTGTGAAATAGATCCTGAAAGCCCTATCTGAACAAAACTGTTTGAGTTGATGTAAAATAGTTTGAGTTTCATTTCTGTAATCTCTAAAGTCTTGTTGCTCTACATTTATTAGCTGTTTATAAAGAGAAACGTGATGAAAATTCAAATGCGTTTTTTTTCTTTAACTTTTCTTGTTATTACACTTTTTTCGTTTTCTTTAGAACATAATAATAACAGATATTTGTCAGATTTTGAAATTTTATTTAATCTGAAAAGTAAATTGAACAAAAAGAATCATAAAAACAACATTTTCTGACACAATGATTAATAACAAGACAAGAATACCAGGCGAACTATTCAAATTACAATATCATTATAGGAGTAAAAGGTTGAATCACTGCTCACAGCGTGATCATCACAGATTTTATGATGCTGATAAAAGCTCAGACTTACCTGATGAAGACAGGGCCAGCTGCGGGACAGACAGAACAAGCAGTCAGAACCAGAAGAAGAAACAGTGGTTAATACACAAAATCATTGAAGAATCTATCATTAAATATCATTCTCTATCATGACTATAAGGATGTTTAAATATGTTTTTGAGAGATGCATACTTGGGTTTTGGAAATATCCAGTAACGGGTTGACATGACCACAAATACAAAAAAAGTTTTCAGTTTCAGATAGATTTATTTTACCCATTTCCTCTACAGTCCTCAATAATTTTCAAACCTCTTCTTTTCTTGGCACTACCTTTTCGAGTCATAGAAAGGCTTTTTCACTGTGAGCAGCAGCCCTCCAAACCTAACATTACTTGTCAAATATAAAGTTAGGCGTTTAAAACTGAACAATGCATGCACTGTATATCACTTACATTGGACACTGTGTAAGTTACTCTTATTAATTTTAATTATACTGATTTTTCAACAATGAGATCTGTTCGGATGCTGTTATAAAAATGTTAAATATTAGTACAAATGTATTCACAACCAAATATCTGAGTATGGCGACGGATTCCGATACTGAATCACTGGACTCATATCTATTTGTGCTTCATATAACTGCCCACAACTGATCTGAGATTAGATTATGCTGGAAATATTTTCCACTAATGTGACAGCAGGTATTATACACAAAGAAACTAATGAAGATTCCTGTTTTAAATTGGGAAATATCTAAACTCAATTTGCAACAAAACAGGTCTAATTTAATGCTAAAACTGCTATAAACGGATAAGGTGAAATACTGAACCGTTTCCTGAACATTAAAACACCACTTAAAAACTGAGGAAATAAAGAATGCGTGAAGTATTTGCATGAATAATAGCAAATTGCATTTGAAATAGCCATCCATATCAACTCATACAAAAAGATAAAAGTAACTTACACATAAGGATGTGATTTCAATATATTATTTATCACTTGCGTAATACACAAGTGGTTTCAATGTCTAATTACTTTCTTTAAAAACGTGTAGCATTGCTTATGTGCAAAGAGAGCAAGGATTGTGCGACATTGGATGGAAAAACTAGTTTTACACAGAACGTTTTGTGCCATGAAAAGTTTACTACCCAAACACTTAACAACTTGATGTTTATTATCAACACATCTCCAACACCCCCCACGAGACAGGGTCACACAACATCTCACTAAATATCTTACATCTGTCCCTATTCTTACCTAGCGCTCTGGCCTCAATCCTCAGGGTTTCTAATCTCTCGTTAACCAGATAATCTCACGCCAACACCGCTGAGTGTGCTCCAGGGTCTACGGGCGAATGAAACCACATGATCATGTCTCTGTCTGAAGAGCAATAATCTCTAGATCAGTGGTTCTCCAACAAGTTCTGGTGGTACTTGGACACCCACTAGTATGGAGCTAGAGATCTGACTAAACAATCTGAATTTCAATTGTGTTGATTTGAATTATTGACAATTGTAATTTAATAAACCTGAATATTATATGCCATGACAAAAAGAGTAGATGATCACAGAGCAGTCGATAAAGCTATCGGAACATTGTAGTGATTTGCTGATCATGCTAGTAGCTTGCTAATCATACTAGTCATATGGTCGAGTCATGGTTATACGACTGAGCCGCACACTTTTCTAGAAAAATCGCAAATTAGTCAAAATGCGTCATCGACTGTTCTGTGATCATCTACTCTTCCCTGGTCATGAGCCCTGACCTACTTTCTGTTTGATCTGAATTTCACAACCTTTGAATTTGAATTTTAGAATATTTAATTTGATGCGAAATTTTTATATTTGAAAACTTCAAGCTGTATTTTTACAAACTGAATATCTGTAAAAAAAAAAATGAAGGTTGAAAATATATCTATAAATGATTATGCCTTTAAACAAAAAATCAGTGGTTTTAAATTTCAGAAATGCAATATTCAAGTTACAAAACTCAAATTCAAATTAAGAAATTCAAATTCGAAGAAAGAAATTCAAAATCTTTTTTCATGGCATATAATATTTAGGTTAATTAAATTGTCATGAATTCAAATCAACCCAATTGAAATTCAGATTGTTTAGGCAGATCTCGATCTCTATACCCTAGTGGTATGCCGACGTCCGTTAGAGGTACGAGAAGGTCAACTCTGTGTGTATTCCTGTCTATATCCTGTATATACCCACTAAGACAGAAATACCAATGTTCCGTGTGGGTGGAAAAATATATTAGAATAAAACAAGTTAATCGTGTGCTGCTGGTGTGAGTGAAGTGAAGCATATAACAGGTGTGTTGCAGGTGGAACTAGTTGGAAAGCTAGTGATGTGCGAAGAAAAAGCAGCAAAAGAGTGAAACTTATGATGGTTTAAAACAACACTGTCACTGAGTGTTGACATAACTTACAACGTTAAAATAAGCTGATTGAGCACTTGTGTTAAAAACTTGTGTAAAATGAAAGAATCAAACAGCAGGTGTAAAAACCGTTGTTTCTCTCTGAGCGCCTGCGTGAGTTTCAGTGTGAGACCAGGTGTGCGTAAGCTCAGTACAATCCTCAATCCGTCACTATCGAAACATGCTGCAAATAAAGAAGTCTGTGATTCTTTGGTATGAAGGAGAAAAGGATATAAATGACATCCGATGATAAGAAAAAGTGAAGATGTAACATACTATTGAATCAGATTCTAGTTTCAGCCGGTCCAGGCGCTCACTAGTAACAGGACTCACGCAGATAGAGTCTGACTACAATCACAGGATTAATGCGACATGATGTTAGGAGGTATTCATAATATCTAGGGACATTATGGACATTAATGGTCTGTAAAATTGACATATCTCGATCCAAATTCTTTCAGAAATCTTTCTTCTTTTCGGCTCCCCATTCCTCCAGAACAGCCTTGGCCAAGGCTGTTACTGAAGCCAAAACAACTTCTCCTGGAGAACGAGATAACGAGAAGATCCGAACTCCGTCTCAAGGACACTACCGCCTTCTGAGCTTTCACCCCAGTCTGAGCGGTTGGGGTTCATTCATAGCGCTGTCACAGCGTGAGTCCGGATGCTGCTAGCTTGTGACAGAACCTTTCTCCTACTTCCTCTATTCCCATCCTGAAGCGATGTCACGTCTGTGTAAATGTGTTGAATGTGCTTGCTGCTATGGCTTTTTTCCCCACTGATCTCACACTGCTCTGACTGAAGTGAAGAGTGAAAGGGGCATTTTTTCAGCCATATTTCCTTATTTCATTTGCTACCTCACCAACCACTCTGCCTCCTCCTCACAATTATGTTGGTGGTGCTTGGAGCGCTACATTTTTTCTGACATGATACTTGATGAAAATTTTGAGAACCACTGCTCTTGCTGCCTCGCTGCAATTCTGTTCTGCACATCAACAGCTCCTTGTTATTCCCCATCTGGGGCTGAATCAGCGCTATACAAGCCCTAGAGATGCTCAGATACGGCGTGATACGGTACAGAAGAGACAACCAGACATGAAAGAAACATTCTCTTTCAATTCGTAAAAGTAGAACTTGAACCAGGAACTTTCGTGCAGAGTGGCAACCATGTTTAAAAGATCTCGGCACGTGATTAACACGGGCGAACTCTCTTTAACTATTTCCTAGCTTGTTTACCATCGTAAACATACAGTTACGTTTATGAGATTAAGGTCGACACCTGCAGAGACATCTTTGGTGTGTCCCCAATCATCAAAACAGCTACAAGCCTGAAGATAGTATAAAAAAGTGCATCAAATGATCATTATTTGTTAGTTTATTATCCTTTGCAGCTCTACATGATAGTATTCATCCATTATTCATCTGGTGCCATTCGCTCTCTGCTCATGACTCGTACGTTCAGTGGGTTTAACTTAAACGTTTACACAAAATAGAAACCATAATCCAAACGTATTCGTTCAAAACTAGACAGAAATTATATCAAACACAAACTGTTCTGTTTTAGGTTCTGATTTGGGTGAACAAACGTTATCGCGTCACTGCAACCTGCGCTTATCGCAGTGTATTAATTCCGGCGATTAAATGGTTGTTACTGAAAAGTTTATCTGTTTTGTACCAGAACAGGTGTCCGCAAAGGCTGATGACCGCGTCCCGGGCGGTGTCTAGGCAAATGTTGCACTCGAACGCGGCTCGTTCACGGTCCTGTTCGGCCTCCGCCCCACCACCCGGACCAACTCCACCTCCGCTACCGGGGACTGCAGCTCCTCTTGCCGGAGCGCCGTCACTAGAGCTCCGCTGCTGCTCTGCGGCCTCCATCTTTCGTGCACAGCATACACACAGACACACATACGCGACGCACAAAACTCTCTGCGTCTCCCTCACGCACAGACGTCGTGACGTCGTGACCGTTCTTCTTCTTCTTCTTCTTGTGTGGTTTATTGGCAGTTAGCAAGCCTAGTTTACTGGTGCATTGTCGCCACCAACTGGGAAGTAATTTGAGCTGTATATGAAAAAAAAATCTTCCCTCACTATTTTAGATATACTTAACTATAAATCGACATAAAACTGAAAAAACATAAATTCTTTTAATGTTTTTCGTCTTCTTAAGAAACGCAATTATTGACTTATATGTTCTTGAATCTCTTAATATTTATTTAAAGCAATTGGTTTGTTACCTTTTTTCTCTTCCAGCACTACTTTTCTTTCTTTCTCATAGGTTTTACATCTAAGTATTACACCGTCGATTTTTTTCATCCATTCTACAATTATCACTCTTCCCAGTCTGATGATTTCTTATCTGGTGTTGATGCAAATTTAGTCTGGTAAGCCGGATTCTTAGACTGGTAATTATTACTTCCTCTCTTCTATTCTTCCCTTTTAGTGCTCTTTGTCTAACACTTTTCTGTTTACTACATATATTTCTACCCTTTTCCTCTTCATCCCATTGTTTTTGCAATTTTTCTTCTATTTTCTTATTTATAATACTTTTTGCTTCTTCTTCACAGAGCAGAATGTTTATGGTTATTCTCTTTTTTTTTACAGCTAGTTTAGTTACTGCATCAACCTCCTCATCACCTTCGATTCTTACATGTGCTGGTATCCATATAAAATCTATTACTATTTCTTCTCTTTCTATTTCTTCAATTTTCTTTTTGATCTCATTTACAATATCCTGTCTCGTCTGGGTTTTATTTGTATTTAAACTGATTAAAGCTGAAGCGCTGTCTGAGCATATTATTACATTATTAGTACTATGTTTTATTATTTTTATTATTATTATTTAGTGCTATATTTAATGTTACCAGTTCTGTGGTATAAATACTTAAATTATCAGTTGTTCTTTCTTTAATCACCATGTTCTTTTTCAGCAGCACTACTTCAGCTCCTGTTTTTCCTGTTGTGGGATCCAACTCTGAAGGTTTGTAATTTCCCTTTATATATTTTTTCTATATGTTCCTTTGCACATATTGGTTTTTTATTTATTTCTTAAATTTTTTTAACTGTTTCAATTAAAATTAAATCTACTCTCACTTTTTTGTTTTTATACCATGGAGGATTTTCATCTTTTAATTTTGATGCACTATATTCATCTTTATCTATTTCCATTTCTTTTGCTTTTATTTCTTATCCATCCAATTTTGTAGAAAATTTTGTAATGATATTCCCAGCTTTCTACAATTATTTTTTTAATTTGTAGCTCGTTCTCTTGTTTTATATTAATTCAGTAATTCATCATACTTTTTATTCTTCTTAATCTAATCGCCCTTTCTCCTTTTCAACTTGCTATGGAAGATGATGGCATAGCTCCGCATCCTATCCTTCATTTGTTCTGTCTCTATTTTTTAAGGTTAGTTTCTGCCGCTGACTTGTCTCCCTCCCCATTCTCTACCAACTAGATTTTGTAAGGCATTATTTGTTTACATCTGCTTTTAATATGTTACATATATTTATTCCATGTTAATTTTTCATCAAATATTACCCCGAGAAACTTAACCTCTTTGACTTGCTCCAATATTTTATCATATAATTTCTTATGTTGTTTAGAAAAGCTTGCGGCTGGAAGGGCATCCGCCGCATAAAACATATGCCAGAAGAGCTGACGGTTCATTCCGCTGTGGCGACCCAAAAGGGAAGAAGGCCGACAAGAAAATGGATGGATGTTTAGAAAAGCAAATAACCTGTTTTATTTGTTGATCATTTAAAACCCCATTTTTTTGTCCAAACTTCAGCGTTACTTATTGTTGCATTTTTTTGTCCTTATTTTCCTTTTTATTCATTTGTATCGCTAACTTATCTTTTTTTATTGTTCTTCCCCTCTCTAATTTTTCTTCCTCTGTTAAATTATTCGTACTATAAATTCCTTTAAAGATTTCTACTAACAGCTCTGCTTTTTCTAGATCATCTTTTATTATTTTATCTTTCCATTTTAAAGTTGCCATACTTTTTAAATAATTATCTCTCTCATTTTTTTTAATTACTCTCCGATTTTGGTCTATAAAGTATTGAATACATTATATTATATATGACTCTCACTCTCGGATCACTGATATTCTTCGGATCACTGATGTTCTATCTATATTTCAGAGAACTATACAGTGTTTGTTATTTATTTTTGGAGAAACTGGGATGATCCTATCTTAATAGAAATAGAATTAAGGCTTTTACTGGGTCTTTTTTTATGAACTGTATTTAGACAGCAGAAGCAACATAACTGTCCGACGCAACTTTCTAATCAGCCAATCACAGGGCAGTAACTTCAATGGATTTAATCTGTTTTCACCTTTAATTATGTCAAAATGGTTTCACCTATATCGTCTATCCCTCTTCGATTGCAATTGGTTCTGCTTGTGCCTTTCTTAAAAACATTCCTGAAGATATTACTTTCAAGTTTTAGATAAGAAATTAACCAACACGGAATGCAAACAACTTAAATAATTAGATACTTATTACAATAAAGTGCTTTGTTCAGTTGTCAACTAAATCAACTATTAAAGCATTATTTTGTATTATTATTTAATCTCGTATATGAAATATTTTTTAGATTTTACAAAAAATAAAAATTAGTTTTCGTTACTTTTTAACAAGGATGACACTTTACCGCCACCTGCAGGCAGTTGTGCCTCAGTGCATCCAACAAGCCAGGAAGTAAACTCTCGCTCTCCATTTGGAGATTACATTTTATCATGGCTACAGCAACTCTTCGCGACTGCTTTCTTTGTTTTTCTGCATTAATCACCTTCGTGTTGGTGTTCGTGACCGGAGCAGACTTTATACGGTTTTTGTCATTTAGAGCCATTTATCACAACCTGAGCGGAGCCGCGCCTCTATGTCGAGGTGAGTCCAAACGCTGTTAAACTTTACCAAAACCGAATAAAATGAGTGAACAGGTTTTATTGAGGTGCATAACGAAAATACACTTCACTCTAACGTTTACGGTTTATCAATAGCAATTCGTTTTAGAGGTTTTAAAAGTGTTCAAATCCGAATTGTCGAGTTTGAAAGTGCACGACTGCAACGTATAATAGTGTTCTATGTGTCTTATGGGTTATAAGTGACGATGGCGAAGTTATAATGAAAATAATGAGACGCTTTATACCTAAAGCTCACCAGAGGACTACATCGCCCGGCTAGCTCAGTCGGTAGAGCATGAGACTCTTAATCTCAGGGTCGTGGGTTCGAGCCCCACGTTGGGCGACATAAATTTTTTGGGAAATATAAAACACTTAAAGATAAATTGTAAAACTTATATTGAAACACAAGTTTCAATCATACCTGTGAGACGTACTTCCTGCTGTTTGGAAAAGGAAATAAGGTTGGCAGAATAAAGATTTGGACTTTAGTTCTTAACATTTCTTTCAACTTATCAACTTATGATGTATAACCTACAGCTCTACTGGGGCACAGGCCCCCCATTCCTTGAAAACCAATTGTGTGTGCATGTATATATATATATATATATATATATATATATATATATATATATATATATATATATATGTGTGTGTGTGTGTGTGTGTGTGTGTATAGCGCCAAAGGGTTGCATTTTTTTTATGTAATGAAAAAAACTACACAAATTGATATTACAAAAAAGGAATAATATCCTCTCATTCAACATCAAAACCAAAAGGTTTTGCCCTATAGGTGATTTTGCATCTAAATAACAATAAACCTAATCAATGAAAAAAAATCCAAGTCTAAGATAATGGTTGACTCAAAATAGAATAATTTAGCCAACAAACAAAATATCAGAATTTTTTAAATTGCTTTGAAAATAGGTGTCATGTAATAACACAATTATCGCTTTGAAGCAAAATAACTTTGTTCAGCAATCAGCAATGGAAAAGTATCCACATCTGATGTTCCTCATTAGAAGTTTGCTAAAAAAAATTGCATTTGTGCAAGCCTTACCTCCTCCTGTTCTGACTCTTCTCTTTCATTGTCTCTGCCTCTGGATCTCACAACAATTGTAATATACATCTGCAGGCAACACATAAGAACATTATTTATTTATACAGACAAGAGCACTGGGCAGCAATAGTTAGCCGACATTGCTTGTCATATTAATCATAAAAACTACTTTTAGATGTTTAATTTGTTCAGTACTTGAAGGTGTAATGAAATATTTAATCATTGTAATTAATGGTTTAATAAGATTGAGTTTTTATGTGCCTGTGTTGTCTGGGATGGTCCAGGGGAGGAGAAATGGAAGTGATGTAGAGAGGTGGGACTTATCCTGGAGGGAATCTTAAGGACTTACCCCTTTTGGGTCTCTTCTTCTCTCTCTCTCTCGCTCCTCGCTCTCTCTCTCTCTCTCTCTCTCTCTCTCTCTTCCTCTCTCTCTCATCTCTCTCTCTCTCTCTCTCTCTCTCTCTCTCGTCTCCTCCTCTCATCTCTCTCTCTCTCCTGTCTGCTTCTCTCCCTCTTCTCTCTTCTTCCTCCTCCTCTTCTCTTCTCCTCATCTCTGTCTCACTCTCGTCTTACTCTCACCTCTCCTCTCTCTCTCTCTCTCTCTCTCTCTCTCTCTGTCTGTGGTGCTTGCAGTGAGATCATCAAGGTATGATTTTGTCTCTGCTTGACGAGCCTGGGATGAGTCTGTGAGGGCTCGAGGAAGCTCTTTATAGAGCCAGAGCAGAGGCTTGTGTCGAGTGGAAATGTATTTTATGTTATGCTGCACACCTGTCCCCTTCAAGCTCTGGTTTCGTTTCGTCTCGTCATTTTCATATCTCTCCTCAAAAGAATTCAGACCCGGGCACCGTTCCCCCTTTTTCAAATACTGAACAAATAAAACATCTAAAAGTAGTTTTTATTGTTAATATGACGAACAGTGTCGGCTAACTCTTGCTGCCTTGTGCTCTTGTCTGTATATCATCATCAAAAAAAGAGTTTTTTGTGAGATCCAGAGGCAGAGACAATGAAAGAGAAGAAGGGAGGTGACTCAAGGCTTGCACAAACGCTATTTTTTTCTTTTCATGAGGCACATCAGATGCGGAGACATGCACTCTAAAATATTCACGAGAACAGACATATTATAGTTTAGTTTCTAGATTCTCTAATCTGGGTTTAGCAGTGTTTGTGAAATTCACTTTCCCACAATACGCTTCCAGCAAAAATCAAAGGCTCAAATTTATTTATGCAATTTATTTATTGTTTCCTGAATGTAAATGTAATAATAATTGACATGTTAAATGATAACTTTAGACTGTTAAGTATTATAAATTGGCATGCATTTCTCTCTGTCATATAAATTTCTTTACAGTTTGGCGAACTTGTGATCTGTAAGAAATTGATTGTTTACAAATATTATCAGAAATATTAGTTCTACCATTGCTGATGGCTGAACAAAGTTAATTTGTTTACAAGCTATTATTGTGTTATTACATGACACCTATTTTTAATTTAGATCATTCAGGTGTTATTTTGTTGGCCTGGTAAATTATTCTATTTTGAGCCAAATATTATTTTATACTGGGATTTATTATACGGGGAAGTTGGGTGTAATTATATGTATGTGCCAAAATCATTCTAAAAGATAAAATTACTTACGTTTTAAGCTGAGATTTTACAAAAAAATAAAATAACAAAAAATAAAAAATATATACATATATATATACCGTGTGCAGAGTTTTTAGGCAAATACGTTTTTTGACCACATCATCCTTTTTATGCATGTTGTTCTACTCCAAACTGTATAGGCTTGAAAGCCTGCTACCAATTAAGTACATCAGCTTATGTGCATCTGTGTAATGAGAAGGGGTGTGGTCTAATGACATCAACACCCTATATCAGGTGTGCATAATTATTAGGCAACTTTCTTTCCTTTGGCAAATGGGTCAGAAGAGAGACATGACGGACTCTGAAAAGTCTAAAATTGTGAGATGTCTTGCAGAGGGATGCAGCAGCCTTGAAATTGCCAAACTTTTAAAGCGGGATCACAGAACAATCAAGCGTTTCATGGCAAATAGCCAACAGTGTCACAAGAAGTGGTTGAAAAAAGAAGGTGTAAAGCAACTTCCCAAGAACTGAGGAAAATCAAGCATGAAGCTGCCAAGATGCTATTTGCCACCAGTTCAGCCATATTTGAGAGCTCCAACATCACTGGAGTGACCAAAAGCACAAGGTGTGCAATACTCAGAGACATGGCCAAGGTAAGGAAGGCTGAAAAACGACCACCACTGAACAAGACACACAAGATGAAACGTCAAGACTGGGCATCAGAACATCGTACATGTTCTGATGAAAGGAGAGTGAGTCTTGAGGGCCAAATGGAAGGGCCCGTGGCTGGATCAGTAAAGGGCAGAAAGCTCCACTCCGACTCAGGCGCCAGCAAGGTGGAGGTGGAGTAATGTATGTGTGTGTTGGGAAAAATAATAAAAGTAATTCCTCATGACTCACTATGACGATTTGTTCTTTTTGAACGAGACATTACTACGCCTTTAACACGTGATAATGAGCAAAAATGCTGAAATGTGAATATATCTGCTGTAAATCAAAATATTGTTCACATTCATGGTCAATATGATCTTGGAAACAAGCGGCCAAAATGAGCTACTTCCACAGTGAGATGGGGCGCTCCTTTAGAGACTGGTCCATCTGTTACAGATGCCTCCTGAATGTCTCCTTAGGAAGGTGTTTCAGGCATGTCCTGCTGGGGGTAGGCCCTAGGGAAGACCCAGGACTCGATAAAGAGATCACGTCTCCAGATTGGCCTGGGAACGCCTCAGTGTCCCCCCGGTAGAGCTGGAGGAAGTATCCTCAGTCAGTGAGTTCTGGGAATCTTTGCTTGGACTGCTGCCCCCCCCGGCCCGGCCCGAGCTAAGCGGACAAAGATGGATGTATAAAATTTTTGTGGAATAATTGTAGGTTAAATTAACACATTTTTGTTTTTCAATTGTAGGAATGAGTTGTTGGTTATTCTGTGACAACTTTATCACAGTTTTTTTTATATTTGTTTAAAACCCCATCCAGGAGTTATGTTCACCTTTAACCCAGTTAATCTATTAAACACACTCTCTCTCTCTCTCTCTCTCTCTCTCTCTCTCTCTCTCTCTTCCTCCCTCTCTCTTCCTCCCTTTCTCTCTCTCTTCCTCCCTCTCTCTCTCTCTCTCTCTCTCTCTCTCTCTCAGACTCACAGAGCTGGTCCGAGGCTCTCTCTGACTCTGCCGTGTTGTCCTCTCTTTCTTTGGATCTTCTACTGCTCCTGCTCTTCTGTCTCCAGCACAGTTTTCTAGCATGGACTCCTTTGAAGAAAATGTCTCTCAAAGCCTTTGGAGTCTTGAACCGAAGCTTCTATTGCTTCACTACTGCCGCTGCTCTGCAGGTAACAATGGTTTTAAATGGAAAAACAACTTTTGAGACACAAAGAGTTTTTCAGTCATGGGTTTTGTTTTGTAAATTTGTTCATTTTTACATGATGAATTCGTGAGATGGCGTCTCTTTTGGGACAATCCTCTATCTAATTTACATTCTGCAGTCGTCACAAGGGAGATGGAGAGGTTGTGTCTAATAGAAACTCAAGCTACACGTTTCATGTGCACTTTGTGTATTTAGGTGTTGATGCGCTGCTGGCGTCCAATCTCCAGTGCCCCCTGTCTGTGGGCTGTGCGTGGTGCGTTCTGGGAAATCTGGCTGCCGCTGCTGTGCTTTATCTTACATGTGCTGAGCTGGGCTCTGATCTGCAGCATCCTTCTCATCTTCGACTACCCTGAGCTGCTGGGTATCAAACAGGTATAAACGTACACAGGGCCTCTCTTTTTATTATTGTTATTAGAGGTGGGCATAGATCTTTTTTTTTATTTACATTTATTTTTAAATTAATCTACTTTAAAATGCCTCTTTTAATTTTTCCAAAGGCATCCAGAATATGTATCCAAAATAACGACTTGCTATTTTAAATGGCTAAGCAAGAGAGTATGAGTAATTTATAAGTTAAATTTATGAGTAAATCTGAGCTTGTGGGAGGGACCAAGTAAGAATGCCAGAGGATGGCTCCCTAAATAGTTCCCTAGAACATAGGAATTGCTCAGTAACTAGCTCAACACTGCTCGTGACAGCAAGTTTTCTTTAGAGTGGGAACATTATTCCATGTTGCTGTAACTTGTGCCATATCTGGTGCAAAACAATAATAATAAAAGTCATTTTTGATTTTGATAGTGTTCATGCAGTCTTGCTCCATCAAGGCGTTACACGGAAGTACAGTTTGTGTGATCTGTTCCATTCTGTCAAACCCACACAGGACTGTTCCCCTGTGTTTCTCTCAGGTGTATTACGAGTGCGTGGGTCTATCAGATCCTCTGCTGTTGAAGTCGGAGAGAGCCCAGCGTCTGTTTGCGCACCTCCGGCACCCGGTGTGTATGGAGCTGATCATTGTGCTCTGGGCTCTTCCATCTCTACCTCTGGATCGGCTGCTTCTTGCTGCATTTCTAACCATGTACTTAATCTTTGCACACTCGCTCGATGCTAAGGACTGTGCTTATCTGCAGCAGCAACTGAAGAACAAGCTGCAGATCTTCTCTGGAAAGCACACCGATAACCACAATTTGTTGGACAGCGAGTGAAGAAAAAAAGCACCACTGCAGGTCTTCTTCAGGTCACTAAAGACAGCTAAACAATGATGATCTCCAAAATTTTACTTCCATATGAACAATGTCTGTCATGTTGATGCATGCAAAAACTTAATGGGCCAGATTAGAAAAAAAACTCCACTGCAGATCAGAAATTTGGTCATTCTTCTTTATCTGCATTATTGCCAGGTTGATCCGAGTTTTGCCATGTTTTCCTCTGTTTAATACATTGAACTACATTATTAGTTAAGGTTTGGGTTGTTTTTAAGTCTCTCTATTGGGCCATTGGAGTGGAGGTGATATAGTTCCAGCTTGAAAGTAGCACTCCATTTGCCCATGATGAACATCTCTCGCAGGATAGAGACAGTCCCAGTTTGAAGTGTCCTTCATAAATGAATGACCTTCAAATCAGAGTTGGCAAACTGTTCAACAAGCACATTAGCATGAGATCCTTTAAACTACACACACACACTAATACCAACCTTTTGAACTGCATTTCAGTTTTAATTTGGATGCTACATCCTTCTCCAAAGATTATCCGATATAGGCATTTCAAACATGTGTTAGATTGGCTTCCCTCATATCTATCCGATCACAAATACTATGTCCAGTTAAAATCATACACTTCTGACTCTTAAACCATTTAAACTGGAGTGCCCCAAGGCTGTGTCCAGGGGCTCCTATGTTTCAGCATTTACATTCTTCCCTCAGGTCAGATCTTCAGAAAATATAATGTAAACTTTAATTGCTATGTAGATGTAGCTGCATCTCATATAAGTCATCTCCTGTGCCTCTTATAAAATGTGTCGGTGAAATAACAAACTCTTACAGAATCTTCTTAAACTAAATGATGACAAACAGAGACTCTTCTGGTTGGCGTTAAGGCAAAGTTTCAACGGCTGTTTCCATTGCAGTGAAAAGTCTAGTTGTCATTCTTGACCGTAACCTGTCTGTCCAAGCTCACATAAAAAGCATAACTTGTACATTTTCACTTTCGCTCTATTTTACATCTAAAGCAGGGCAGACATTGTGTGATTTTTGGCCCATTTTGCCATGATTTTTCAGCTGTGTAACTATTTTGAGGGTCAAATTTCTGCTGGGGTCTTCTGGGGTCACAAGACATGATCGTCCTGATTTGAGAACGTGTGGTCACAAGAAAATCAAACCAGTTTGAAATCCTGCTCACTCCTTGTGAGAGTATCGCAGTGTTGAATCAGCACTCCGAGCTGATTTATCTCACCCTGCGCATGCTCAAACACCTGTTGGTGATATGAAAGTACATGTGATAGGGTGATAGGGACAATTTACAGAGTAGGATACCAGGTCTCATCCAAGCATTGGAAAATACAGTGTGAGATCATATGCTTAGTAGTTTTAACCTCTGCAATTTGCATGTGCAGTTTAAGTAGAGGCAGAATCATAAAAAGACTGTTAACCCCTAGCGACAAGCACAGTGAACACTGACTAGACATATCATTGCAACAGGGGGAAAAGTCCAGTATAGGTGCAGACATCCTTTCCCTGCAGCTGTAAAAAGCGCTGGGCGCAGACACCCCCTCCAACACCGGGGGAAGAAGCACAAGAAGCCTTTGTCCTTGAGGAGGAATTCAGAGCTTCTCACTATCTTGTTCTCAGGGGGAAGATGTTTTGTCTTCTTGACCAAGGCCATCCAAATGGAGTGTGGGGAGCTGAAAGAAAATAATTGCTTGGGTCAATATCTGCAAATTTACCAGATATTTTTATGCATCACCGGTGTCATTCTTGTCAAAAACTTCTGCACACAGCTGTTAGTGTTACTCCATGGTGTTATCCATTTTACGGTTACCCACAGTCTGAGTGCTAACAGCTCTGCTTTCCGCTGGTCAATCCAGTCGGTGAGATTCTTCACTGACCGCTTTTAAAAATCACACACTATAAGCCACTTCTCCCCTCTGTCCATCGTGTAGCCAGTTGGAAATGTTCCTGCAGGGAAGGTGGGTTCCCCGAACCCGAGCTTCTCCTTGAGAAGATGGTGCCAATTGCAATTAGAGACCAGCAGATCAAATCCATAGTTCCACGTTTAGAGTTTAGAGAGTTGGGCAAAGAGAGTCTCAGATAGCACTAGACAGAGGGAGCCAGCAGGAGAGATTGGGAAGGGAGAGAGTGAACCATGCGACCGCCTTCATCAACAGCCAAACGAGAAAACTTTTTAGGCTTTATTATGTTATCTTATGTACTGTTGATTTAATTTGTTTTGTCAATCTACTTGTTTGTTTTGTTTCATATTATATGGTGTTCTTGAGAGCCTTGAAAGATACAATAAATTAAATGTATTATTATTAGTAGTAGTATTATTCATATTTTAGACAACATGTTGAAGAATATGAAGACAACATGAAGAAAATATAGTAGACTACATTCGAGCCTTTGGCTATACATCAGGTTCTGGTTGAAATAACAATCAGAATCAGCTTTATTGATGTGTGTGCGTGTACGTGTGTGTGTGTGTGTGTGTGTGCGCAAGGTATTTTCTGTGGTAAAATGGAGAAGTCAGTGCAGCAACATAAGTGCAATACAAACAACATAAGAACAGTAGAATAAGTAAAGTGCATCAAACAATAAATATAAGGCAGACTTTTGGTTGTGATGATTACAGGGTTGTCAAGTCTTTCACGTTAAGTATGTGAAACACACGCATTTTGCTGCTTTGACACGCTCTCATGATTTTGCGGGCACAAAAATAATGATGCACTGCTTTATTGTAACAGCACATGAGCATTGGGAGAAATGCAACTTATGGAACACATTTTAGTGCAAATTCTGTGCATCTGTGTGCATTTTTCTGCTGTATCCAAAAGTTCTGTGGCTAGCAGCAATATATGCAACCTATATTGTTTTCAAAAACCCATTGGGAATAAAGAATATTAGATTTTTTGGCAATTTATTACTGTTTAAAAACACTAATTAGCTTAATAGTTAGCTAAGTAGCTTAAAAAAGTAATGTATTGTATGAAAATCTATTGGACGCATCACTTATGACTTTTCTATATGATACACTGGCGATAATCAACAGCAGATCACAGTGTTAGTGTTGAAAATCTAAATGACCCCACTACACCAGAACCGTTAACCCCAAATTGCATTTGACAATGAAATCTTACCACCACCTGGACAAAGAAGATTTATACTTGCATAAAATATGGAGAGGTGCTGTTTCTGTCTCGATGCTCTCAGAATAGTCTCTTCATTGGGTTCCTGTACAATATCACATTGACTATAATATACTGCTCCTTGCCTTTTAATCATTGTTTTTTCGTGTTTTCGTTTGTTAGTTTATATTTTGTCTTTGTTGGTTTTGTTTTTTTAGGTGCTGTCAGGCAAACTGTTCATCGAAGGATCTTAAATTTGTATATTCTTTATGCTTGGGAGGTGACTAGCACCTGCCTCAGTCAGCGAGGTTCCCAGGGGCCTCACAGAGGGAACTCCTATATACTCTACCTGATCCTCTGATCTGATAGCTGCTTTGAAAGCAACTGTTGAAGCCAAAAGTGGTGGTTGGCAAGGATTAAAGTTCAATCAGAAATGTACTACAACAGACATGCCAAAGACACGAAGACCTTAAACCCTGGTGATAGGGTGAGAATGCAGCCAGCACCATCACAGAAGATCTGCAGAGCTGCTAGTTTTGGAACCTGTCCACACACGTTCATACAAGGTTGAATTGGACAATGGTGTTGTTCTAAGAAGGAATAGAAAATACCTCAGACAAACTGAGCATCAGAGAGATAATGATTGTGGATAACACCAGGACAACAGTGGAAACCTTAGAACAACCGAGTGTTATTCTATGATGGCCATGCAACATTATTTGTAAATGCTTGACTCTATACACAGTTGCAGATCGAGTCACACATTTGCAAATAGTATTTCTATCTTAATAACCCCATACAGAACTGACTAAGTGGAGAGCACTATGCTAAGCCTCAAAAGACCGCATGCATCTCCTTCCTCCGGACCGTCCTGAGAAGATCAGCAGGAGTCTGCCTTCAGACGCTGCTTGCAAAGTTCTGTGTTGGGCTCTGGGTGTGCAGGGCTGAAAATGTAGTTGTGCCTGCGGTTCTGCAGCTTCTTCTTGCCCCGTTCATCAGTAGCAGCTTTGGAGAGCGTGTGGAACTGTCCCGGAGTCTAATGTCATTAGTGGATTAGCGTCCTGCTCCTCCTCTAAATCCAGTGTTTACAGAAGCTCTCACGGTTCCCTGGGAACATTTACAGAACCAGAGTGATTCTCTTGGTGCGCAGAAAGCTAAAGTTTATGCGTGCGTTAAGTTTTCTCCGGTAAACAAGCTGTGAAATGACTGGGGGGCGAGAAGCGGCAAGGACCCGGTTCTTGTGGTGATCCAGACGGGCTTCAAGGTCAGTCTGAGGGTCCACCGGAGCAGGTAACTTACCGCGTACCTACTTTACCTACAAAGATTTATTTCCATAAAACAAGTCATCTGTTTTAATGTAATAACAAAGGAGTTGGGCAGACTGTTTAAAAGAATGATCTATAAAGAAGTAATTTGCAGTCATGTAATATCTATTCTGTTTAAATACTGCTATTTTAGTGTAGTGTAAATTTGATGCTCTTTAGAAATAACTAATCTTTCAGGTGTGGGTTCTTTAAGTAATAGCTACAAATGGTAATATTTTTACAGAAATATACCACCAAGCAATAAAACATTCTTTTTCACCATTTTAATATAAAGTAAATTATAGATGTTTCTGTATTTTTACACTCAATTTACTGAACAAAGATGATGGAAGTTATACCAGTTCATGAAAGATATATCATTTAAAGTGTGTTTATTCCATTAACAAATTACACCTTTTGATTACATAACGTTAGTGGAGTCATTAAGGAAAGTAAATAGATTTTATTCACAATGTATTTTTATGCCATTTGTTATTAAATTAATACCTATGAGTGTTTATTTTTCAAGTGTTTTCACTTGGAATTACAGTTTTTATTGATGTTTTCTTTTTAAATATGTAATAAATTGTTATGGCTATGATGTCATCTATACAGTGCTATACAATTGTGTAAATATAGATTACACACACAAACATAAACTGATCAGAAAATGACTTGAGGGATGTTTTTGATGAGCAACAATACAAAAAGGTGAGAGGAAAGCTAGCCTTCCTTCAGCATTCTAGACGTGTACTAACTCATCTCAAGAACCTTTTTAATCAATAATACAACATGAGGCAGAACGTTTTCATTTGAACATATGAATTATTTTTCAACATTTTAATCTTAATGCACTTTATTCAAATATTCTCCAACCTTCACATTTTTTGTTGATTCTCATAATAAATACATTAAAAGTTCTCCTGAAATTTTATTATTTTGGAGCTACATAAATGTTTTTGTTAAATATGAGTATAATAGAGCTTTTTATATGATGAAGCGATGTGGTTTCTGGTGCGCTCGGGCATTTTGTTTCCATTCTTTAAAGGAAGAATAATGTGTAGATGCTGCTAGGAGTGAATTACACCCTTTTACATTTTTTTTTAATTTTGCATCCTTTGCAAGATGGTCAAAAAATGGAATTAGCTTATCCGATTAATCAAACAATTAAAATGCAAAATTAATCAATTATGAAAATATTCAATAGCTGCAGCTCTAATTGAAAACATTCATTGATGAAACAATCCATACTTGAATTATGAAATTAAAATAAGAAATATTTTGATAATAGCAGGTCACTGAATAATACTTAAATAAGAACATAAAGGGGATGTGTGTGTGTGTGTGTGTGTGTGTGTATATATATATATATATATATATATATATATATATATATATATATATATATATATATATATATATATATATATATATATCCTTTTTTTTGCGTAGTACAACTTCATTACTTACTAGCCATTTTCTTATATTTATATTCTCTTATGTTAATTTTCAATAGAAACCCACCCCGGAATTCGCTACCTACTTGGTTATCTGAAAAAAATAATAAGTACATCTATGTCCATCAAGAGCGCAAGTGTTACCATCTGGGCTAAGTATTAGGCATGGACCTAACATGTATTCTGATTGACCCAATAACAAGGAGAAAACTTAATCATTATTTACCTGATCATCGAGAGAGAGGCTGCGCACCACATGACCTGGTGCGGGAGCTCTGATTGCAGAAACTCCTTGAGTTTAGGGCCAAGTCCCTTCAAATACTTAATTACATCATTACGCTGATTGGTTCTTTGACTTTGGAAGGCTTGTCCTTCTGTGAAAACCCTTTATTTCAAGAAATGCTCTTGTGTATGATTGCTTCTCCAAGATATAACGGGGGGATACCAGATATTGTGGTGCTAAGTAAAACACTTGAGGGTTTGGTTAATTAAATAAACTCATATGCAGATTTAATACACAGTGAGACGTTCATCACTTGGCACCCTGACCCAGTCTTGTGGCTCCACGTATTGTCATTAAAATGTTTGAGTCAAGCAGTGAGATCACTCTCGGTTCTGTCCCAAAAGAACAGCTCGTTTATTTAGTTTGCATAGTCATGTCAGAGGCAGCTCAGCTCAGTGCATTCTCGCCACTGTAAAGACTGGTCTTAGAACTTCAGGCAGTTTAATACACGTATGGTTTCAACCTAAATGTTTTCAATGGAAAATGTGTCTTGAACCACTAGGGAAAGGTCTTTTTAGAGGGAAGAAAGCCCGGGGTCATAAAAAATCAGCCAGTAGTTCCACATTGAGGCCACACACGTAGACAGAACATAGGAATACTCCGCTTGCTCTACTACGCCTGTTGGGGCGAGAGGAGCCAAAAAGCTGGAGATTATCTCCAGGGGCAAAAAATAGTACAAGTATCACTAAGAATTGCACAACCCAAGCTGGACACCCCTTTGTACATTTCAGTCAATGCTACCACCACCTAGCATGGCTGAAGAGAAGAATTCAATCCTCAGGTTAAAATACCTGGCAAAGGTGTTGGGTGTTAACCAACCCGCAGCCTTGAAGATCTCTGCCAGTGGAGTACCTCTTGCCAGCCCCCAGGAGGGCGCGACACCCCTGATAGAGTGGGATCTCAACTGCAGGGGGCAAGAGACATCGGACACTGCGTATGCGGTAGAGATGGCCTCCACTAGCCAGTGGGCCAACCGCTGTTTGTAGACAGCCTTCCCTATCGTCTGCTGTCCTCCAAGCACACAAAGAGCTGACCAAAACTTCTAAGGTTCCAGGTACTTCTACATAGATTTTCAGTGCTTGGGTTGGGCAAATGGGACCAGGGGCTGGTGCTGCCTTCTCTCCAGGCAGAGCTTGGATGTTCACTACCTGAGTTTTGAAGGGGATGGTAGGAACCTTGGGCACATCCAGGCCTGGGCTTAAGAGTAACATGAGTATCACCAGGTTCGAACTTCAAGCAGGTCTCATCAACAGGGAATGCCTACAGATCCCCCACCCTCTTAATCGAAGCTAACGTGGAGCCAGGAGCGCAGTCTTAATTGACAGAAATTAAGCTCTACTGATTCAAGCGGCTCAATTGGAGGACCTTGAAGTCCTCTAAGGACAATGAAAAAGCCCCATGAGAGAACTAAGGACGGCCTAGAGGGTCTAACCCTTCTGGCCCCTCTGAGGAATCTTACCATTAACTCGTGTCATCTCAACATGCTGCCTTCAACCGGAAGGTGACTGGCAGAAATTGTGGTGATGTAAACCATTAGGGTGGAAGGAGACAGTTCTCGATCCAGACCCTTTTGGAGGAAGGTTAGCACGAGTTCAACAGGGCAGTTGCTCGGGTTTACTTGGCGAAAGTGACACTAGTCGATAAACCAACCCCACTTGCCAGCATACAATCTCTGACAAGACATGGTTTGGGGACCACGGACATGACCTAACCTAAGGTAGACCTAAGGTACCAAACATGGAGTTCCAGAAGTCTGGGCACGGGTGCTTGTACCTCCATCCCTAGGACAGAAGGTCCAACTGCAAGGGAACTGGCCAGGAAGGGATTGTCATAAGGGAGAAGATTTCTATGAACAAAGGCCTATTAGGCCAAAAAGGTGCCACCGTTAGGACCTCTGCCTCGTCTTCTCTGGTCTTGCACAGGAGGGTTGCAAGGAGGATCACTGGGGAAAACGCATATAGGCATTACTTTCCTTCTTCCTAGAGGTGCCTGGGACAGAGCGTAGAACAGCCAGCTGGGTGCCGAAGGGGCCATCTGGGACCGCAGCAACACTTCAGCCTGGGTCAACCAAGATGGTGGCTGTGGACTACCAATGTAGACATCATGTGGTCAACAAGCTTCCCTCAACTTTTACAACAGTAAGCGCTAAATACCGTAGCAGCTCTCAGGTCATAAGGCCATAAGATCAGGGCGACAACTCCTGCCCTGCATATCTTTCAGGCCTAGGCTTGGAATACCTGAAAGGTTGTCATGGCATGAAAAGCAGCGGCAGCTTGACCCGCAGTAGTGTAAGCTCTCGAAATCAGGTCCAACGACAGCTTAGGCAGCAAGATGGGGCCTCGGCTTATCATGCCAAGTGGCAGGGTTACCCGGACATAATGAACCGCCAGAGCTACCCACTAGCTACTGCGACATCAAGGGGAGTGAGAGAGAAGACTCTGACAAACCTCCTTTCTTAAGTAAGAGGTGCCTTTCAAGTTCTTGTCAGCTCCCGATGTACATCCGGGAAAAACGGGATAGAGGCAGCTGTGGTTTATCAACACTGCCCCACCCCATAACCCTCACGTCCAGCCTGGAGATATCGGATGTGAGGGGCAGCGCCACCTGTAACCCAATTGTAATGCTCTGAATGCTGGGGATGAGTACTCGTAGTCACAACACCTCTGGTGGCAACCTGAAAGAACCCCAACCTCGTTCAAATACATTATATGACAGAAAAGTGCAGTCTAATCCTACGACCACTGGGTCAGTATGTTTACACCCAAAAACATTGATACAGCTATCGAGCTATCCATGAATGCAATCGATCTACCACATCCACAGATTTGCATGGTCAACATGTTTGGAAACATGCTACAACTAGTCGGCCGGCAACAAGTGCTCTACTAACAAAGTGGAGTCTTACTTGGTTTGATGAAAGGCAGTGAAAGACGAGAGTCTGGGGCTGTCAGCGACTGGAGCCTACTATGAACGACCCAGAGATCACACTGGCTGCCGTAAGTACCAGATCTCTTGATCAACAAAAAGGGAATATAATATAACACCGATGTGAAATCTTTCACCAGTCACTTGTGGCTCCAATGAGCAGACAGAAAGAGTGCCACGTCTGGACCTACTATATGTGTATGGCGTGGTCATCACTATATGTGTATGGAGGTATCTTCTTAATTAAATATGTCTGTACAATCTTTGCTTTAAGCGATGATATCAATAGTTTTGTATACTTTAGTGAGACAAACTTGACGTTTTTTTTATAGGTCTGTGGTATTTTAATCAACGTTTCTAAAATTTATATCTTAATCTATATTCATTGTATTGGAAAGCGTCAAGTTTCTACTGTGTATATCTATTGAAGCAACTTTACTGTATTAACAAATGCCTAAGCCTCTTAAAATTGAACCCCAAGAGTTTACTTGGTCACCCCCTGACCACCCAAATTTAAAATGTCTAGAATTGGATTTAAATCAACATAATGTCCAGTGTTGAGAAAAAATAAATTGGAATTTTGAACTGACAGCTTAAGAGACATAAGCTAAATTGATAATTTTTTCATATTCCTTGACCATGTGGGCAGAGGACAAACTTAGCCATTATCTTAACGATTTTTCCGTTTTTAGCCAAATCTCCAGACCACTAGGGGGCGGTGTGCCGAACCTCTGCAATCAACCTAATATCATAGTTAGAACTAGACTACCAAATATAGGGCTTTTCGTCAGCTGGGTCTGAATCAATGATGCGAGGTAAAGTTCATGACTGGCGAGGCACTGACATAATTACATTGTTAAGGAAATGTCCCTTAAACACATGTAGAAAACATCATAAAAGACACATCATACATCAAACACATTCAGATTTAAAAATATATAAACCCTGCAGAGTAGCTGTTTCAACATCCAATTAGCAACATTTAATGTGTTTTGTTTCACCTTTGATATCAGTTTACATATACAAACTGTATCAGGAAAAAAAGAAATTATTTTTTTATTATCGTCTTACACTCACTTATTCTTTTTAGTTCCAGTGTTGGTCGTCCTTTAATGTCATGCTTTGATTGAAATTCCAGTTGTGGTCTGGTCGATAAGGAGTTCGAATTTTAATCAGAAGGTTGCTGGTTCGATCCCCAGATCCACAGAGTTGAAGGTGGTGTGAGTAGTGAAACTCTTGCTCTCCCATCTTCAACAACCACAGCTGTGGTGCCCTTGCGCAAGGCACCCCCAGTGTGTGTTCACGGTGTGTTTGTTCACTCCTGTGTCTGTACACTGGGATGGGTTAAATGCAGAGCACAAATTCCAGGTGTGGGTCCTCCATATCTGGCCAACTGGTCACTTTCACTTTCATATATTTTGTGTGAACAAAAACTTAATGAAAAAAATGCTTAAACAATATAAAGAGATTATGGAAGTTTTGAAAATAAAGTGTCACTCAGAAATTGTGAGAGAGAAAAAAATCAAGCAAAGGATAAAATAATCCTTGATTGTTTAAAGCATACTTTTACATAGAATAGGAAGTGCAAAATGATGAACATGCACTCCAACGTTACTGGAGTGTCAGAAAGCACAAGCTGTGCAATACTCAAGGTCAGAAGGCTGAAAAACGACCACCACTGAACAAGAGACACAAGGTAAAACGTCAAGACTGGGCCAAGAATTATCTTAAGACTGATTTTTCTAAGGTTTTATGGTCTGATAAAATGAGAGTCTTGATGGGCCTGATGGATGGGCCCGTGGCTGGATCAGTAAAGGGCAGAAAGCTCAAATCCGATTCTAGCGCCAGCAAGGTGGAGGTGGGGTACTGGTATGGGCTGGTATCATCAAAGATGAGCTTGTGGGACCTTTTCGGGTTGAGGATGGAGTCAAACTCAACTCCCAGTCCTATTGCCAGTTCCTGGAAGACACCTTCTTCAAGCAGTGGTACAGGAAGAAGTCAGTATCTTTCATGAAAAACATGATTTTCAGGAAAATTCTCCATCACATGCGTCCAAATACTCCACAGCATGGCTGGCCAGTAAAAGGTCTAAAAGATGAAAAAATAACGACATAGTTCCTTGTTCACCTGATCTGAACCCCATAGAGAACCTGTGGTCCATCATCAAATGTGAGATTTACAAGGAGGGAAAACAGTACTCCTCTCTGAACAGTGTCTGGGAGGCTGTGGTTGCTGCTGCACGCAATGTTGATGATGAACAGATCAAAACACTGTCAGAATCCATGGATGGCAGGCTTTTCTGTGTCCTTGTAAAGAAAGGTGGCTATATTGGTCACTGATTTGTTTTGTTTTCTTTTTGAATGTCAGAAATGTGTGTTTGCAAATTTTGAGATGTTATATTGGTTTGCCTAGCAAAAATAAATAAGTGAGATGGGTATATATTTGGTTTTTATTAATTTGCCTAATAATTCTGCACAGCAATAGTTCCCTGCACACATAGATATCCTCCTAAGATAGCCAAAACTAAAAAAAGCCCCACTCCAACTTCCAAAAATATTCAGCTTCAGAAATTCAGAAATTTCTGTGTCTTTTGGGTTGATTGAGAATATAGTAGACGCTCAATGATAAAATTAATCTCAAAAATACAACTTGCCTAATAACTCTGCACACAGTATATATATTAGTCAGCTGTTGTGGAGAAGAGAAGTCCAACAAATATTTATTTATAATAATGTTACTTTGAACGATTATAAAAAGGAAAAAGTTCACAACAAGCTTGGAATAAATATTTGATTCCCAACCCTATCTATACCAAGCTGAAGATTACAGTTCATCAACTCATAATGACATTTATGTGTCCCCTGACAGTTTTTCCCATATGGCCAACTGTAAAACAACATGACAAAATGTCTGTGTCAGCCCTACCAGAATGGAAACAGCTTCTCCTGGAGCGCAAACGAAGAGAAGAAGGTGAGAGGGAAAGACGCGAGCGAGAAGAAGAAGAGAGACTGGCATCCATGCCAGCATGGAAAAGAGAAATCATTCAGAGAAGAAAAGCAAAGCAGGACGAGGAGAAGGAGAAAGACCCAGGACCGAATGAAGAGGATACTACAGATCAAACAGATGGACAAATAACTCCCAGCTTCCAGGCAGAATATAAACAAATGTTCAAATCCAAAGAGTCCATTGTCCCATTCCGAAAGAACAGCTTTAAGAGAGAGCATGGCAGAGAGGGAGAAAATGTACAAACAGAGAGAGATAGGAATCTAGAAATAGAAGGACAGAGAGGACGGGAGATGTGGAGTTGGAAAACTCCAAAAGATTGTCATGGAAAAGAGCGACGAGAAAGCAACACTGGTACATTTACCCAGCCAATGGAGAAACAGGGAGGAAGAGCAGAGAGAAAAGAAAACAACAGCACGGCTGTGTTTAATCCAGTTGCAAGTCTGCGTACAATTCAAGCTAACAATATTATAATCATAGAGAAAGAAAAAAATGGACATCTGGAGAGGATGAATACAAATGTGCTGGAGGAAGAGAAATGGATGAGGATGGATCTCAGAAATTTTTTTGCTGCAGGAGGAAGTATGACAGAAATCCAAGCATCAGAAGTGCTAATAATCAAATCTCCAGATGGTGGAAAAGTGGTGGAAAGAAAGAATAGTGACAATGGATTAGACAAAGATGAGATACGAAGCTTAAAGACTGGGATTAAGAGCATTGAAAAGGGGAATGTTGGGTGCAGTGGTCGTGTTAGTCAGCTGCTGTCAAAGTTTGGAGAATATAGAAAGCCTCTTCCAATGCGCTCCAAGAGCAGCGAAAGCTTTAATCAAGTTGCTAAAACCAGCGAGCAATTGATCACAGAAGAGGTTTCAGACAAAGAAAACAGTGCATACTCCAAGCATGTTCCCAAACGCTCCTTTAGCTTCTCTGAGCGAGGGGATTTTAAAGGGATGTCGAAGACCCAAACCAAGACCATAAATCAGTGGAGTCAGGATGAGAGGGTCAAGACAAGAGAGTCAAGTTCAGAAACAGGTGGATTCAGTATAGCCTCCATTAAAAAGCAAGGAGTTGCTTTCACGAAGTGGGTTCCTATTAGACGAGAGAGTGAGAAGAAAACAAACAGGGAGCAACAGAAAGAAGCAGAAAGCTTGCACAGTTCAAGTCAATCCCAAATTCAAAGCCAGTGTATGAAAACCTCATTTGCAAACAGAGCAATCCAACAGACAGACGAGTTTGGGGAATTTCAGAATCCAAAGCATGCCTCAATTTGTGACAAGTCACAGCGGGCTACTGAACACAATCAGGAAACAAGCTCAGATGTCCCAATTAACAAAAATGAAAAAGTTGGGGTTGACTTGGAGAGAGATATTGATTCCAAAAAGCATCAAGAGAACTTGAACCATCTATTACAAAACAATGAAGAAATACGGCATAGCTTGGAAATACAACAAGAACTCTCTTTATCTCAGAGCTGGAGCAGAAAGAAATCATGGGAAGAACACTCAGATGGGGTTTCTGCAACTCAGAGTCTCAAAGACCTTCAAGACAAATCGCAAAAGACGTATTTAACAGTAAATTTGGATTCAAAGATTGATCCAGATGAGTTCAGTCACAAGCATAAAACGTATCCCAACTGTCAACTGTCAAGTAATGACACGATGCAATTCTTACCAAAACACCCTCTAATGCTGAATGCAAGAAAAAACAAATCCTCTGATGCATCTGCTTTTGAAGCCCAAGAGAGGATTTCCGATAAATTGAGCTACAAGGATTCAAAAAGGCATCAGGAGTACCCAAACCATTCAAAGCAAATCATCAAGGACACACACCATTGTCCAGAAATCCAACAAAAATCTCCTTCAGCTGTAAATTTAGGGAAACTGAATGCTGGAGATGAGTGTTCTTGGAGGGTTTCTGATGAATGTGTTCACAAAGAGAATACAGCATTTTCATTTAAATACAAGGAAAAAGAAATCTCACAAAATCATTATTTCCCATTGAACCAGATGAAGACAAAAGTATGTGATTCTTCGGTCTGTGGCGAAAGTGTATCTGTGCACAACAACTGTTCCATGCAGAGTGAAAAAGAATTAAGGAAAGTGTGCTTTGAAGAACAAGTCGATATTCCCAGGACTGTGTTTTACGGAGTTGACCTATCCACTAAAATGAGACGCGCTAGTGTTCCTAATGGAGAAAGACATGATCGAGACGAAATCGAGAGGCGACCAAGCTGGAAATCAAGCCGTGGGTTGACTCGAGTCGAGTCTCTGCGAGAGAAGATCAGACAGAGAGAAGTATTGAGAAGAAGAGCTGATGGTGGTGAAAGCCCAGAAGAAACCACATTTGACGCTCTCAGACAGCTCAACGTCACGCAGGAAGTCAGCATGGTCAAGACATGCTCTCAACTTCCTGTTTTTCTGCTGCACACGGAACGAGAAGAGGACTCTGAAACAGGGCGATGCCAAGAAGAGGAGTTTATAGAGAGAGTGCGGTTTAATAACAAAAAAGACAACGAGGAGGAGTTTGAGGAAGAATATCGCCCTCCATCTGTTTCTCCTCCCCCAACAGACTCGTTTGAAGTCATGAGTCGCATCTATAACCTAAAAGCAGTTGGATCTAAAACTGTTGTGTGCATTGGAGAGGGAAAAGCTGATGTGTCTTCAGAAAGATATGGACATGTTAAACCCAGACATTCACCGGATGTTCTTCCAGAAGTTGCCAAGCTGAGAAATCAGGAAAAGGAAGATAGGATTGAAGCAACAGAGTTGAAAGGATTTCAGCATCAAATGGACACACTTCATTTAACGAACAAGGAAGAGGACAAAAAAGAGACCAAAAAAAGGCCTGATTTATTGAAGGAGACGCTAAGAACAACACCATCCCAACGACCACAACAGATCAGTTCTTCTCCGGAATACTGCCTTCCGTCTCCTCTGTTTCCCACTCAAAGTGCTTCAGCTGTTCTGAATAAAAGAGGAACCACAATCACTATCACCCCAAGAAGATCAGCACCGCAAAACTCACCCAGTTCCACCTCCCACTGTCACACCCCAGGCTCCCCGTCTGCAGGAAAGAGTCGGTTTCCCACTGCTGAGGAGATCCAGGTGATCGGAGGATACCAGAGCCTGGAGAAATCCTGTCTGAGCAAGACTAGACCCATGGCCAGAGTGGTGAGTTTGTCCTTGTTGGTAGTATTTTGCTTTTATTAATGTAAATATATGTACATTATATTTTACAGTTGTGTGTAGATTTCAAACGCAATTGAAAAAGCCACAGCAGTAACCCAGTCTCATGGCAGTTTGTGATATAGTCACAAAATTTAATCTGTTGATTCGTGCTTAGGGTCACGAATTACACATTTTTTTTGTGTCCGTCAGAACTGATTTGAATCCTATGTATTTCAATAGGAAAACACTTATGTGCTACTTGCACATATTTAGTTTATTTATTTTAATAGTAATAATTTATTTTGTATGCTTTTCCTGGCCTAATAACTCCTCATCTCAACAAACAAATTATACATATTTTTAATCTGAGCAACGTAGGAAATAAGCTACAAGGCTGTTTTACCTTGCATAGAGACCAATGCCTCGACTGGCTAAACAGACGTCGGTTAAACAGTCTTTAAGGGGAAGCGGCTGTGAGGGAAGCGCTTAGGGACCGTCTGAAAAGAGTCCATCAATCAATCAATCAAAGTTTATTCATAAAGCTCCACACTACAACGCAAAAGTTTCCCAGGGCGCTGGAGAGTGTATATACATAAAAGAGTAGCCCAGATACAATAAAACATTTAAAAAGGCAAACATTACATGACTCTAAAAGACAAACACTGGTTCCAACACCAAACGCTGCTTTAAACCTGATTTAAAAGCTTGCAGTTCATTTTCAGTCATGAGAAGAAAATGCGCGATTACCCAGCACTTTGTGTTGACCACGGTACACTGAGACACTGATTAATTAACTCCCTGATATACAATCAATCAAGTTTTTACATAGCGCGTTTTTAGCAGTTGCTTTCAAAGCAGATTCACTAAGTCCTAGTGAGGATCAGTTAAAGTAAATAGGAGTTCCCTCTGTGAGGCCCCTGGGAGTCTTCTTCCCAGCAAAAATGTAAGATCCATCAATGAAATGTTTAGCCAGACAGCACATGAAAAAACAAACAAAAACAAACAAACAAAAAACTAACAACAGAAATTAACAAACGAAAAACAATGGTTAGAAAAATGTAACAGACAACAAACAGGTGATCAGCATTAGCTGCAGGATGAGAAATAAATGATGGGGATAGGTTAGAGAGGCACATTGAACCATATTGTTTTTTCAACAGTTTGTATGTTTATAGCGCTCAGACACCAGATCCGTTTAGACAAATACAAGGAGCCAATTATTTGAATGCTAGATTAAACTAGTGAGGGAGATATACCATGAACTGCATTAAAAACAATTAAAAACAAATACCAGGGCCTTGTATTGAATCTGAAATCCTAAGCTTACAATCGAAGAGAACCCCAAGGCTCCGGACCACAGCCTTTTCCGTGTAGGGCATTGAACAATTATCGATCCGCCACAATGAGTTAACAGAACATGATCTCCACTGCTGTATTGAAGATGTTTGTGTTGCTGCGGGTCAAACAAACTCCTTTTCCAAACACAATAAATTTGCATTTTTCCAGCCAGCCACAACTTTACTGTCCCAACACATTCCAGTAAGGTGTCACATGGACTGGATGCCGAGTGATCTGTTGCCACATACAGTTGTAGGTCATCTGCATATAAGTGATATGACACATTAAAAATATGCACACAAAAAAACTAGTTTTTTTTTTTTCGAGATTTTCTCAAAATCAGTTTTGTATCATCACCGGCAAATTAACAGAGAGAGTACCTGAATTTGAGGTCAGAAGAGTTCCTCAGAATGAAGCTACTGGCCGTTTGCTGTAATGTTTTTTTCGGGTTGACTCTTTTCAGACGGTCCCTAAGTGCTCCCCCCACATCAGCTCCCTCATAAGAGATCAATGTTTCGTCCGTCGAGACATTGTTCTCTACGCGAGGCTAAACAACCCTGAAGCTTGTTCCCCAGATTAAAAAAAGATCTTATTTGTTTGTTAAGGGTGTTTATATCAGGAGTTATTAGGCCAGGAAAAGTATACAACAACAAAAACAGCTTCAGTTGTCACCGGCAGAAAAACTAAATACGTGGAGGAAGCACGAAAGATACGTTCTATTGTAATACATAGGATTCAAATTCCTGCTAACTGACATGAAAAAACAGTGTAAGTAGACAAACGTTTGCAAACTACATAATAAAAGAATTATAAAAAATGAATCATTAAATGAAACAATAATAAATAGATATTTGCTTACATGTATAAAAATGCACGTTACCAGCAAAGCACATTTCTTAAGCACCTTGGTACCTGTGTTAATGTGCAATGTTGTCAATGTGCAACTGTGCAATTGTGTCATCTTCTTTATGTATTCAAGCATTTATTTATTGATACATGTAAGTAATAATGCATTTATTTATACATGTATTTCTTTATTTAAGCATGTGTTCATTGTTTTATTTAATACTTTTTTATACATCTATCAATTTCTACTTTTATTCATATACAAGTCTATTTTTTAGGAAGATAGCTTGCTGTTTTCCTGGTTTATATGATGTATGTAGTATTAATCATTCCTTCATATTTTACAAATGCTCTTACGTGTCCTGGAATTTTTTTTTTACTTTTACTGAACTTTATTTAATTTTCTCATTTGTTATAGTAACACTTGTGGGCTTTACATTTGACTAATTTAATACTTTTTTTCTACTTTAATACTTTTTTTTAGGTTTTACTTTTATTATATTATTATTATATAGTTTAATATATTTAATAAAAAATGCCATGCATATATTGAATTTACTGTATTTTAATTTCTCATGTTCATTTAATCATGAATTAAGTCCCTGCATTATTTTAATAATTTATTATCAAACCGTACCACCTTTTTTCTTTAAACAGGGAAAACCACGTAGTGCTTCAGCGAGTGTTTTGCACTCTGAAAGCAAGTGAAGCTCAATCAGAGAGTGATGTGTGCAGGTAAAGGTGCTTACCGCTGTCTTTGACTGCTACTCAGACGTAATCTGGATTAGGATTAGTCCTCATGCCATCACAGCACACGGATGTAGAGTTTACTGTATTTTGTGGTGCATCTTTGGGAACTGTACAATTTTTTTACTATTCTATTTTTATTTAAAAGCAGACAAACCCTCAGTTGGCTACATATCTGTGTATTTTGCTGAAACAAGCATGCATTGAGAAGACAAGGAGCTCTGTTATCAAAATGAAAGTGAATTAACAGGTGGCTTAAACAAGCATCTTGCTATTTTCTGTCTGTCTGCAAATCATTTGAACTAAAAATGTTGAAAATTTGGTCACATTTTATCTTGTGTTATACGATGCATTTAATTTGACTGAATTTGACCGTGACTCCCAAACGAATCATTTAGTGACTCGTTCGTACTAAACCCCGCCTTTACATCACATCACCAGAGATCTTCATGGAGCAGATCTCTGAGGTCTCTCTGCTCCAGTTCTGAACCTGTTGTAATGATCCCAGGGTTCCAGGGAGTTTAATGTTTAAGAATATATTTAAGGATCACAAGATCAGGAGAGTTAAAAGATCACATTTAAAACGGAAAGCACTGTTACTAGTCTAAAACATTTTAACAATTGTGATGTTAATTAAATCTCCCATTCAATCAAAAAACGTACAAGTTCATAAATGTGGAACATCTCTGTGTGTGTTTTTTATGTAATATAATGCAGCATTTTTTTTCCTGTTTGAGTGAAGGCCAAAGTGCTAAAATAATTCTCTAGCTAAATCACCAAAAGGGACTTACTAAAGGAGATGAGGACAGGCTCTAATGGTTTCATGTTAACTTATCCACATCACCATTTGCAGCATATTGTTGTAAATGTTGTTTTACGAGCATATGTAGTATATCCATGTGGATAACTGTCAAAGAGATGTTTATGTGATTTGCAATGAATAATGAACTTACTAATTAATCTAATGTTAGTGTTGTATTTATCATCTGAAGCTCTTTTAATATTGCTTTGAGTAAAATCAGGCTAAAACACACAAAGGTATGCATGTGGTCTTTAACTTGCTGAATATAAAGGATTTAAGCATATTAAACTCAATCAAAGCTCAATACTGTTCATACACTCACCAGCCAATTTATTAGGTACACCTAGCTTCAGAACTGCCCCTGGAGAGCAACACTGTGTTCCTGCGTATAATCTAGCAAAAGTGGAATTTGAAATAATCAGACTTCCTAGAGCTGTTGTAAACCAGCAGAGATTATGAGACTGAGAATTGTGCTTCTCTGTTGCAGGTGAAGGTGTGTTTTGATGAGGCTCAGCTGGTGCAAGTGTGTGAGTACCCCTCAGAGGAGATCGTGCAGAGCTTTCCACAGCCTGAAAAACGTGAAGAAGAGAATGAGGAGGAAGAGGAAGAAGAGCCTCATAGCCAAGTGAGAGTAAGCGAGGGAAGAGCTCGACTGCTGAGAGTGGGTCAGTATAGTTTTGCTTTTAATGCTAATTCTTTAGATTTTATTTTACAATTCAAACAAGGGGGGGGGCAGCACTGGATGCAAACTGCTATATAAAGGCCTGTCTGGCTGTTTTCATATAAATACGTTGAAATTCTGCTTAAACATTGTTGCTGTCTCGGACAAAAGTAACAGAATTAGCATGGTTAGCGTGTGGCTCATGTGTTAAATCAATAGCTTGGAATATGTGAGGCAAAGGTGGAGGATCTACAATGGGTACTGTGGAACATTTTACTTGCTGCTGGCTCCTGACTTAGGTTTACAACAAAAAAGCAGCCACACAGAGAGTCATTGAGAATCCTCAATAGTGGTGAGAGTGGTGGTATTACATATATATATATATAGAGAGACTGTTTAAACATGTTTATTAAATATATTTATTACAGAAAGCTTCATTGTATAAAATTGATCTATATTTTGTGAAATGCAGTTTATTTATCTGTTTTTTTACATTAAGTTTTTTTTCCCTTTCAGATGAATCCTGTAAACGGCTCTAAATGACAAACCATGGTTTTTCTAGGTTTTTATGATGTTATGTTATATATTTTTAGAGACTGTAAGCAATAATACACCTTTTAAACAATTAAACAAATATCTTTTTGGTTAATAGCAGGTGCTTTATCAGAACATGATCCCCTATTTAATAACAAGCGGTCTGAGAGTTGCGTGGTGCATGAAAAACTACCTTCTGACTAAATAAGTAGTTCACTACGACTTATGTCGGTGACGGCTATGGGAAGCTCCACGAGGGGCGCTCAACTCTCTCCACACTCCTTTTAAAATGCAAATCAGGGGCCGTGCTAAAGGTCACGTGACCACATTCTCACGATAAAGTGGATGCAAGCGTGACACTCCTGTCTGCTTTTTGGAGCCAATACTCTGACACAAGCGACTAGTGAAAGATTTCACATCGGTGTTAAATTATATTCCCCCTTTTGTGGATTACAAAGGATCTGGTATTTATGGCAACCAGCGGGATTCTCTGGCTATTCACAGTAGGCCTGTCGCTGACAGTCCCAGACTTTCGTCTTTTACTGCCTTTCTTCAAAACAAGTAAGACTTGTAAGCATTTGTTTTCTACTTGTAAGTCTACTGTTTGTAGTGTGTTTCACAAAATGTCACTAACGCACAAATCTGTGGATGCTGTGGATTGATTGCATTGACTGATAGCATCGATAGCTGTATTGGTTGTTTTGTGCGTAAGCATATCGACGCAGCAATCGTCATATTAAACGGTGAACAGAAGTGCACTGTTGTGTCTCATAACGCATTTGAACAGGAATGGCGTTCTATCAGGCCGCCACCGGAGATGTTGAGATTATGCATTGAGTGTGCATTGCCGGTGTTCAGGGAGTAGAAGCTGGGCTGCATGCACGGTTCGTGTCCCATGCACTTCCTGCTTCGCTGGTGCATTTGCTATCCTCCACACTGAGTTAACAGAACATGATCTCCACTGCTGCATTGAAGATGTTTGTGTTGCTGCGAGTCAAACTACCCTGCATGCCATGGTAACCGTTCAGGTGTACCAAGCCTAAGCCTGAAAGTTATGCAGGGGGGAGTTGTCGCCCAGGTCTCATGGATGACCTGAGAGCTGCTCCGGACTTTAGCGCTGTAAAGTTGAGGCCACACAATGTCTACATTGCTAGCCCACAGCCATGGGCGTTGCTATTGCTAGACCTCTACTGGGGACTGGGGCAATTGCGCGCACATATATATATATATATATATATATATATATATATATATATATATATATATATATATATATATATATATATATATATATATATTATTGCTGTTGATTGATACAAAATTAACAAATTCTCTCATTTTTTTTTGACATTTATTATGGTTAATGGCAAGAGTGAAACTTTTTTAAATCTATAAATGTAAGTTGAAGACAAAAAACTATTTAAATTCAAAATATAATTGTTTATAAAAATTTATTGTTTAACTTGTAGCTCATGTTTTGTCATGTAAACAACCCACCTGCAATAAATCATCAATATCCCCCAAATAAACTTTTTGCTTCTCTTCTTTGGTGAACTCTTGTTTTTCAGGACTCTCTGCCATTAATAAGCCTCATTCCTTTCATCTTTGGGAAGAAACTTTAGGTCTTTAAACCTTGGAACAAATGCAGCAGTGATCTTCATCCGTGTGAGATTAGTGCTGGGCTTTCTTGTTTGAATTTAACTATAGGCTGGCAATACCACTAAGCAGGAGAAAATTTATTTTATTTACATATCATTGTTCAACAACATATTTATTTATTCTTCAACTTTTTAATATAGTTTTACACTACTATAAACCATGAGCGTTGCTAGACCCATTTTACTAGAGCACGTGCACTAGTTAAACTCATCAGTAACACAGTAAAATTTCAATGTGTTTTTACAATTTACTTGATCCCAGAAAATAACATTAATGAAGTATTTAATGCAGTTAACAGTAATATACTAAAACAAAACATTAACAGAAAAAAACATAATCTTAATATGAAATGCCTGTCAAATACAGTTAATGTGAAATGCATACGCCTGTTCGATGCATCTGTGTGCGCTCCCGGCTACAGTCGAGCGAGTTCATGTGAGAGGAGACAGCATTGCAGGGGTGTTTCATTTAAGCTTGCCTACTTGAGGTCCAGATTGCCGGTTTCCGGGTCTGAATGCTTTTGAGGAGAGATATGAAAGCAACGAAAAGAAACTAGTGCTTGAAGTGGACAGGTGTGCAGCATAATGTAAAATACATTTCCAATCGACACAAGTCTCTGCTCTGGCACTATAAAGAGCTTTCTCGAGCCCTCCCAAACTTGTCAAGCGGGGACACTGCGGTGTTCCCTTTTGAGGGATTTCCACAAATACTGAACAAATAAAACATCTAAACATTGATCTTATGATTAAGATGGCAAACAATTTCGGGTCTTTGTCAGAACAGGAGAGCTTGCACAAAAAAAATCAGACGTGGAGTCATGCACTATAAAATATTCTTGAGAACAGAGATATTATAGTTTAGTTTGTAGATTCTCTAATCTGGGTTTAGTGGTGTTTGTGTAAATCATTTTCCCATAATACCCTTCCAGCAAAAATACAGAACTCAATGACTCAAATTTATTTATGCATTTTTCTTCCTGAATTTAAATGTAATAAGAATTGATTTGTTAAATGATAACTTTGATTTGAAAAATTATAAAATGGCATGCATTTCTCTGTTTCATATAAGTTGCTTTAGAGAAGAGCGTTTGGTGAACATTTGGTGTTTTTCATTAATTATGTTTTATTTATACTTAAGTGCCAAAATCATTCTAAACTATAAAACGAGTTAAGTTTTTAGCAGAGATTTTACACAAATACAAATTTAGATTCAAGGTTGTAACCAGGGTGATTATTTATGACAACAAACATCTAATTGGCGAGTGCAACTCCTATTGGTTTAGATGTTAAATGAGAGGATAGTGTGAATGAATGCAATTTTAACAGAGCGCTGTGATGCCTCAGTAGTTGTCATTGCTCACAGAACCCCAGCGGTCCCCCGTGAGCGCGATGTGTGTCGCGTGCTGTAACGTGTCCATTCTCCATGGCTTCTCATCATCATACGAAGTGCATGCATCTTATTCATACTTTTCATTCATGTTTTTTTACATTTAATTTGATGTATGAATATACTTACATCTAGACGAAAACAAAGCCACTGAGACAAAGGTTTGAAAAACTTAACTATTTATATTTAAAGACATCAAGAACGCAGGCATTTAAGATAACATATGTAAATTGCATAAAATAAGAAGAAAGGAATAAAATTCTCTCATTCAACATCAAAACCGATAGGAGTTGCGCTCGCCCAATAGGTGTTTGTTGTCATAATCAATCACCCTGGTTGCAATCTAATTTTTTTTTATTTGTGTAAAATCTCTGTTTAAAATGTAACTCATTTCATTTCTTAGAATGATTTTGGCACCTAAATGTAAATACACCCAAGTAAAAAAAAATATCCCTGTATAAAATAATGGTTGTCTCAAAGTAGAAACATTTACTTGACAAAATAACATCTGAATGATCTAAAATAAGTGTCATGCAATAACAGTAATAGCTTGGAAAAAGTAACCTTGTTCAGAAAACCGCAATGGTAGAACTAATATTTCTGAATATTTTTGTTAACAATCAATTTCTTCCACATCATTTCCAATCACTATCACAACATTTTCGACAAACGCTCTTCTCTAAAGCAACTTGAATATGAAAAAAGATAAATGCATGCCAATTTATAAGACTTAACAATTTAAAGTTATCATTTAACATTCATGCATCCATTTTCTTGCCGGCTTTCTTCCCTTTTGGGGTCGCCACAGCGGAATGAACCACCAGCTCTTCTGGCTTAAGTTTTATGCGGCAGATGCCCTTCCAGTTGCAACCCATCGCTGGGAAACATTCACACACACTCATTTACACTCAAACACTATGAACAATCGTTTTTACCCAATTGATTTATACCGCATGTCTTTGGACTTGTGGGGGAAACGGAGCACCCAGAGTAAACCCATGAGGTCCTAATGTGACACCTTATTGGCCCAATCGACCTTGGTTCATAGAACTCTGCTCTCTCGTGTCCCTCAGTCCCTCCCTGGCCAACAAGCATCCTTGCCCAGACCTCTGAAATTCCATGCCTGGTACCTTAAGACTGGCTAAGTAGTTCACTCTCGCCAAGTAGACCCAAGCAGTTGAACCATTGAACTTGTGCTAACCTTCCTCCAAGAGGCTTGGATCGAGAACTGTCTTCATCCGCCCTGAAGGTTACATCGCCGTGATTTTGCCTGTCACTTTCAGTTAAAGACAACACGCGGAGACGACACGAGTCATCCATTCGAGCCGCTTGACTCATTAGAGCTTAGTTCTGTCAACTAAAGCAGCACTCCTAATCACATTAGAGCAGTGCTTCTCAATTAGTGAGGCTCCGTTTGACCTCGGGGAACATGCTTTTTTATTTTTCTATTTTGATTTTTTTACTGTTCTAGATTAAAGTGCAATACCACTCCACTACGTTAGGGGGCAGTGTCGCACTCATTGGCAGAGTGTGTGCCGGGAGCATTCGCTCGGTGGTGTAAGGGTTTTGTTTGCACTGAGCATGCACGCTTTGCACACAGTACAAAGTGTAGCAGACCCTCAATTGACATCATGAAAAAATATTTAACATATTTAAAATATTTATACATTAATAAGGATACAGTGTTATGTACTTAGAACAATTTTATAGACAAATAAAAATAAATAAACAAATAAAGGGGGGAGGGGTTCTTCTTCCAAGGGGGGCATGACAGAAAATAATTGAGAAGCACTGCATTAGAGGGTGGGTGATCTGCAATCACTCTCCATAAGTGAAACCTCCCTTACAGTTCGGGCCTGTTTATACTCATGTTTTCTTAAGCCCAGGCCAGGATATGTGCCCAAGGTTCCATCCCCTTCAAAACTCAGGTAGTGAACCTCCAAGCTCTGCTCGGAGAGGAGGCAGCACCAATACCTGGTCCCAAATCCCCAGTCCGACTACTGAGGATCTATGTAAAAGGACCCTGAACCCAAGTTGTACTAATTGCCGGAAGTTCCAAGTCCAGCCTTCAAGGTGGCGAGTACGGCCTCCACACATCTTCCCTTCAGGATTGATGCTCACTCCTCTGGTACGAATCGGTATGACAGAGTGTTTTGACCGATTGCTCAATAAAAATTAAGTCTATACTTAAGGCCAGGGAGGAGGAGGGCTGCTCGGTGCCGGACTACTGATGTGCCAGGCTTGCCTGGCTATGGGCCGATGCGGAAGGACCTAGGTTGTGGCATTTTGCAGTGTGTTCCCATAGTCGTCACCGACATAAGTCATAGTGACCGACTGAGGGGGGAACATAATGTAACCCCCATTGCCCAAATAGGGAACGGAGACTTATGTTCCCCAGGCACAACCGTAAGGTCATGAGTAAATCTGGTTGCCTAGAGGGTGAGTATTGCCCAGATTCACAAACAGGAGTGTCACGCTTGCATCTACTTTATCGCGAGGGCGTGGTCACCTGACCATCAGCACAGCCGCTGATTGCTGTTTTAAAAAGAGTGTGGAGAGAGTTGAGCGCCTCTAGCTGAGCTTCCCATAGTCGTCACCGACATAAGTCTTTGTTAATTGATACTAAAATAATAATGATCATGATTTGTTTGTTTATTAATTTATTTAAACGTTTTTGTTAGGTAATTTTTCATTTCGTACCATGAATGGGAGGAGCCTTTGCCATATTTAATCCAGCACAGAAGCTATTACCATAACAAGATCCATATTTGATATGAGCAAAAAAACATGTTAGAGAATTAGTCTGGTGTTATTTGTGTTAACGGGAAAAAAATCTACATTTTCTGATGTTTAGTGTTCTAATATATAGCTGTGCTCCTCAACAACGCTTTGGAGATTTGTGAACTAAACAAATTGGTAATACTTTTTGTATTAAGAGAGTCTTGAATGAATGAGAGGCTTTATTCCAAATGTGTTGCATTTGCACAATTTTCAAGATTAATTCTATAAGGAATAGATTAATATTTATGTCATTTGTACAGTGTTTAAAGCGCATTATTTATAATGCAAAAATGGTCTTAGTTTGATGAAAGGAATGAAAATGAAAAAGTTACGATTTCTTAAAAATTAGTTTGTTGAAAAATCATCATATTAACGTTAAATGGATTATTATTCAATTGCAGAATGTACATGTGACTGTTCTGAGATCTTTAAATCAATACGCACTGAATGATGCTGGGATTTTTACAAAGCAGTCAAATAAACGACTTCTTGTACACTCTTGTACTGTTTACTAATTTTGTAAGATTTGAGACATTGTTTATTTCACAATCACTGATATCAGCTTTGCAATGCACATACTATTGTTAATAAACCTGATGGAGATTTTGTTCTGTAAGCTGTCCATGTGGCCAGGTGGTGGTTTGTCTCAGAGCAAGCTCATTTATGATGCTAACTGAATTTGAGTTATACAATGTGGAGTACCAACAAAACATATAATTCATAGTGATGATTCAAAACACAGATGTTGGAGCATGAAGAATCTAACAGACTATATTTCATTTGAGGATTACTCAAAGTAGTGAAGTCTTCACACACCTATGTAGCTAAACCTTATCCACAGGATTATTTAATTAATTGGAAAAACACATTAATTACTAATAATCATTTACTAAGTTTAAAACAATACACATTCCCAATGCTCCCTCCAGCAGCATCGGATGCTGAGAACTAGACTTGATCTCTCAAGTACGCTAGTATCCACTCACCCTGAGCCGGATGGAATAAAGAGTGGCTCTTCTGAGTCGTTCTTCAACAGGTTCAATGTGTCTCAATGTACCAGGAAGTGGATGTATAGGAGATTCATTCTTCTGATCTTGATATGATATGATATTGATATGATATGGTTTTGATTGGCTGAATCCTCTCGATCAGCATTCACCACGTGACACCATATCATATAATATTGTGTTGACTTTTTCTTGACATTTATATAGCATTGTCCACTACGAGCACGTTCTCAAATTATGTTTCTGTTTAGGACCATGGGCAACGTTGTAGTGACTTGGCCACATAGTCTTCAGAAAACATTTTCAGATAACTTTCAGATTATTTGATTTTCTTGAATATTCTTAAAAATTATATAGGTATTCAATGTCAAAAAAATTCCTGAACATTTAGCACTCAAATGAACTCAATGTAGAATATTTACAGCAAGTATAATTATATTGGAGAACTTAGATATTGCATTTTCTATAAGAAACAAATGTAGCACTGTTAATAAAACATACTTAAGAATTGAAGGGTTGGGTTATTTAGTTGTATTAATATCCTCCGTCTTATAAAAAAATCGAACATGCAACAATGTGGGGACTGTGAGCTAGTGAGCATGCGCAGATTTCTACCATGGAGGTAAGTAAACAGTTTAAGATTTATAAAAAAATTTATGCTGAGAAAAAACACATATTTTTTTTAGTTAGTGGTTTAATAGTATTTATGTTTTTATTTTAATTGTGATAGTCTGATTTCATTGCCATTTACACTTTGTACAGTTTTTTCTCACTTATTGTTTTTGCCAATAGTTAGTAAATGGCAGACAATCACAAGACTGGAGTTACTAAACTTTACATATTTAACTATGAAATTGAATTATTATTGCTGTTGATAAATATTAAATAAATGCAAATTAAATATTCTTTGTTGTGTCAAATATTTGTCCATGTTTGGAAGATGCACAGTTTGGAAGCTGTTTGATTGTAATGGTGTCTAAAATTTACATGAGTATTAGATACTTTTGAACAGTTGTTTACTTTTTTCTTTTTCTTTAAATCATCACAACCATATAAGTAAGCACAAGTCACAGTTTAAAAAGTGTTTGTTTACTTACGTGAAACTATTAGAATCAGAGCTTATGAGTGGATGTATGCATTTAAGAGCCCAACATATTTGTAAAAACGAATGTCGCCTTTCTTTGTTTACTCAAGCATTATAAAGGTGGCTCATGAAATATGCAATCAACTTGAACCACAAGGTTTAAATTTTAGTACTGAATTTCAGTGACTGAAATGCAGGTCCACACATTGTTTACCTGTAACATTTTAACGCTGCAAAGCTTTTGTAGATGCCTTTTGGATTAAAATGAAGGTGTATTTGCATATTTCCCATGTACTCCTTTATATGGTGTTTGACTACAATAATATTTTATTGGAGCGTCACAGTGGCGCAGTGGGTAGCACGGCGTAAAACATATGCCAGAGAGTTGGCGGTTCATTCCGCTGTGGCGACCCCGAAAGGGAATAAAGCCGACATGAAGATGAATGAATATTTTATTGGGTTTTTTTCTAGTTTCAGCAAAGGATTAAGGATTTTCTCGCTCTGGTCAAGTGCCAATGCATCAACCTTCCATGAGAACATCGACGTATGCATCCAATTTATTTTCCATATAAAAATACACTTTAAATCGTTTTTGTCTGGTGATATTTTTTATTTGTATCATTTTGAGATTACTTAGTTATGTAAAGTGTTGCATAATCAGGCATAGGTTGGCAATTAGATTAATGTTCATTTTAATGTTTTCAGTAGAATTTTAAATGAATGCTACTTACAGACCCATGTGAATAATATTTGAATTGTGTTAATTTGTCAAGGTAAATAAACAAGATTGAGAATTGTATAAACTGTGTCGTGAGTTTGGTTAGAATAAATTAAAAAGTATTGTCTTTGTTAAACTGTATTGATTGCAATAAATAATGATTATAATCAACTACGGGTATTTTTGAATAGTTAAAATACTTAAATATAGTAGTTAAATATATAGTTATAACACATTTTGTGGGGGTTCAGTTGATTGTATTAAAACAACACTCCTCACACAGAAAGTTAAAGTCCAGAAATGATGTTACAGAACTGGTGAGAACATTCCTGGCACAAAACATTAGAGTCAAGGTTCCAGTTTGATGACAGAAACGTATTTGTACGCCTTCACGATGACCACAGGAATCACAAAAACTCTTTTCTAGAACATTAGGGGGTCATGTCGCAGCAACAGTCCAGAGACATCGTCAGAACCAGAGAAGTCTTGAGGAAGTGCCATTCCACCTTTAAGTTAGCACGACAACCACAGGAATTAAAAATGAAATTTTCTGGTACACTGTAGGATAACGTCGCATCAACGGTCTAGTGACGTGGTTTGACATGTTTATGAAGTCAGGAAGAATACCAGTTTTGTCTCAGGTTACGTCATTACGATGACCTCCTGATTTAAAATGGACTATTCTGGTACATTGCAGGACATGAAATTGATGACAGAAACGTATTTATACGCCGTCATGACAAGCACAGGAATCACAAAAACACTTTTCTGGAATATTAGTGGATCAAGTCGCAGCAACAGTCATCAGAACCAGAGAAGTCTTGAGGAAGTGCTAGTTTGGTGATGGAGACGCGTTTCTCTCTTTGCAACGGTAGAGAGGTTAACCAACCCACCAAACCAAACTCCAAGTGAGCTTCTGTCTGAGGATAAATGCTATAAGTTTTCATCAATAAAATCATTAACATCAGAAAAAGCATTAGTGCTTCCCCCTGCAGGACGGGAAATAGACATCCTCAGCCTCCACTCTCAATGTGCACCTTTAATATAATCGACAGCAAAACCTTAATATAGACGGTTCAGAGCCTTAGAACATCAACATGCGGTCTTGACACTCTACCAACAGTCCTTTTTAAAATGGTTCTTAATAGTCTAGAAAATGCTGAAAAGCCGCTTGGGTTTTTTCAGTGAAAACGTGCCGAATATTGCCAGCAATCGGTCAGTCAAACAATGTTTATAGTTTTATAAAGGATTTAATGTTTTTTTTACATTTCAGATGCACCTTAAATCTTTTCTGCTACAGTTAAAAAAGCTATTCTTTGTTTTAAGTTGGTCCATATGTCTTTCTTTTTTCTATTATACTTTAATAAAGATACTGTGTTATCCAGAGGTGTACTTATAACAAATTTAAAGACAAATAATACTATTTATAGTTGTGTGGGGGGACGCGAGATGTTTTTTTCTTCCAAGGGGGGCGCGACAGAAAATAATTGAGAAACACTGCCCTAAATGAACACATGGATTGTTATCAGTCGGGTTTCAGAGCTCATCACAGCGTAGAGACAGCACTACTGAAGATACTCAATGACATCCGGTTAGACACTGATTCAGGAAAAGGGACTGCCCTGGTTCTACTCAATCTGAGCGCTGCCTTCGACACAGTTGACCACAAAATCCTTCTCGATAGACTAGAAAACTATGTTGGTCTTTCAGAAACTGTGATAAAATGGTTCAGATCATACTTAGAAGGAAGAGATTTCTATGTAAACATAGGTGATTACATGTCGAAGTGGACTGCAGTGTAATGTGGAGTCCCTCAAGGCTCAATCATTGCTCCTTTACTATTCATCCTGTACATGCTTCTACTGAGTCAAATTACGAAAAGGAACCAGATATCATACCATAGTAATGCTGATGGTACACAAATTTATCTAGCTATCTCCCCAAATGACTACAACCCCATAAACATTCTCTGCCAATGTGATGATTGATGAGATTAAAAACTGGATGCAAAACAACTTTCTTCAATTAAACAAGGACAAAACTGAAGTCATTGCATTCAGAAGCAAAATCGAGGTTGTTAAGGTTAACACATATCTCACTGCCAAGGGCCTAATAACTACAAATCAGGTCAGGAATCTTGAGGTGATTCTTCTTAGTTTCAATAGCCACGTCAAAGCAATGATCAAATCAGTTTATTACCATCTTAGAAACATTGCAAGAATCAGATGCTTTGTTTCCAGACAAGATTTAGAGATACTGATTCATGCTTTCATCTCCAGCAGCTGAACTCCTGTAATGCTCTTCTCACCGCTCTTCCCAAAAACACCATTAAACAGCTACAGCGTGTTCAGAATGCCGCGGCTCTAATTGTCAAAAACACATTAAAGAACACAAGTAAAAAACTAATTTCTCCAGTTCTTAAACACAAATGGACTTCGTGTACATTACAAGATAACATCGCATCAACTGTCTACTGACGTGGTTTGACATGTTTATGAAGTCATGAAGAAGTGCCAGTTTTGTCTCAGAAACGTGCTCCTCACGTACAAGAAACGTTCTAATGTTACGTCGCTTGACCTCAGGAATCTTAAATAAAAATTTTTGGTACATTGCAGGACACGTTGCAGCAACAGTACAGTAACATCCTCACAATGTGTTAAAAAAACTCATGATTGAGTTCTAGGTGGTTCGCAGAGATCTTCTCCTTACATACAAGCAACATTATATTGGTACATCCTCACCACGACCATAGGAATCACAAATGTACGTCGCAGCCACCTGACATGGTATATCCTAGTAATGAAAACGATCTGGTCCAAAAACGTTGTCATAATGTAACTCTGTTAGCTGGGTGTGCTCCTGGTCCCAGACCCCTCACTTGGATAGCTTGTTAAGTAGGCCACCTTAAGGTAAGCTGGTTAAAACATTGGTTTTAAATATCTAAATGAAAATTGGCATAGCTTGGACTGTATTTCTGATTTAGTCTTTTTAAAGAAAAATGTTAAATTATTTTAAAGAATCTGCAGAAGTAAAATTTTGAAGCATTTTGCCATGGTCAGCTTTTACTGAGAAAAAAAGAGTGACTTCCACCTCATTAAAAATACCAATAAGTATAACTCCAAGCTCAGTGTGTCTATGTAAATACAGGTCGTAGCAATGTCTTTTATTGAATGTGACATATCTAACATGCAAAAACTTGTATTTCTGTTTGTGGCAACTTCCTTTTTTGTGGCGACTTCCTCTTTTGTGGCATGGCAAATGGTACCAGTTTCGCATGCACCTTAATTTATTTATGATTTGACCTCGGTTCCTATAAAAGGTGGTAGAAAAAGAAAAAAAGATTCTGAAAATGTCAATTATTGTTTTAATTGTACGTAAGCTCTTATGTTTCAAAGATTTTATCATTTTGCAACACCTTTCTTTTTTTTTACGTCTGAAAATAATCCAGTGAAGGGATTTTCTTGGTTAAATCAGCTATAGTCCCTTTAAAGACCACTAGAGAGCAGTCTGTGACTGAAAAACAGTCCTTCTAGCAGTCAGTAGAGTGGATAAGGACCCTTTCAAGCCTGTCCAACCCTCTCTGAAAAGCATCCATCACATTTGAAACCGATAGTTTTATTGCACCTGTCAATCAAGAGCCGTTTTTAGAGTGATTGTTGAGGCGCCTCGTGTCAATGGGCTCTGGAAGTCAATAACTCAATCCTCATAAGTACTCTCCTATAGCGAGTAAAGAGGTGAAAACGAATGCTCTGACAGTCCTTCAGCTGGAAGCCCTCGGTAACAGAGCACCAGGGTCCCGAAGACAGGTTCGGAACAGTTGTTTTAACAATCTGGCTATTTCAAAGTGCTTTGCAGAAAAATGAAGTCTGATCGGAAGTAAAAACAGACAATAAAACAGGTCAGTTATAAAAACAGAGGAAAACATGTTTTTATTTTGTATCTCCATTGTAAAAAGCTTTCTTTGCAACCATGTTACCCTTTATATATTTACCCTACATAATAGTGACTGTAGATTCAAGATCGAAATAACTTACTTGAATCCACTATTGAGTGGTAGAAAATTATGTTTTTACATCGCCACTGAAGATCAAAAATCCACGTTTATTTATTCCCAAAAAAACGTAAACATAAATTAGAAATATACAAATCTTCATCTTCATATCAGCTTTTTCCCTTTCGGGGTCGCCACAGCGGAATGAACCGCCAACTCTCTGGCATATGTTTTACATGGCGGATGCCCTTCCAGCCGCAACCCATCGCTGGGAAACATTCACACACACATTTACACTTTAACACTATGGACAATCGTTCTTACTCAATTCACTTATATTGCATATCTTCGGACTTGTGGGGAAACCGGAGCACCCGGAGAAAACCCACGCGATCACGGGGAGAACATGCAAACTCCACACAGAAATGCCACCTGCCCCAGCCGAGCCTAGAAATCTGTGAAGTAAATAATTGTATATTTGTGTTCCTTGAATCTTCAACCCAAATATTCCAACTTTTAATCGAAATCACAGACAGTATTTTGCAGGCGTAACAAAACTGTTTCTCTTCCAAAACTACTGACTGGACATGCCCCAACATGTCCAAACATTCTCCAAATACAGGTAGGCGTGGCCAAAAGAGAACAGAAACTTGAAAACCTAGTTGAAACCTAGTTACACGAATAACACAGAATAAATTTGCTAGAAATACAAAAATATTGAAAGAACAACAGAAATAAAATTTCCAAGATATTAAAATGCTCAAAATATATAAATTTGGCTCTTACATACCAGCCCCTAATTGTCATTGTTCCACAATACAATTAGCAAAACAAATAGTAAAAGAGCCAAACAAAAATATGTAAACTAGAAACCCTATAAAAAGTTTTAAAATCTTAAGTTTTCCAAAATGTAAACTATCAAGACACTAGTCTTATTAAAGTGAGCACTGAATAGTGAATGTGTAGGTGACTATAGATCAGCCTCTAATAGTAAGCAAAGCTTGTGAGCAGGTCTCAGTAGCGTGTTTGTGCTGGTTTTTATTTGTAACTTTCTGACAAAACCCTTGTTGTCTGTAAAAGTTTGTAGCACACGACCCATTACCTATGATTTATGTAGTGCTGAGTCATCAGCAACCAGTACCTTACCTAATTTGAGGTTTTTAATGATACGTTGCTATTTTTGCCTTTTCTGTAAATCAGGCAAGTATGACCCAGCGTTTCCAAAAGAGATCTGCCATATACTGTACCTGACGCCAACTACATATAGATTACAGTCACTATGGAGTTGACTACATGACGTTAATCATCTGATTAACATAAGTTCGGGAGGAGCTTGGCTGATAATAATAATCCAGCTAGCCGGAGCCCCAAACTTATGATTCCTCCTTAGCGTATGTAACATCAAAACTTCAAGCTGCATGTTGAGATCCATACAGCATCACACCATCATGGCGGTCATTTTCAGGGTGATTTTCGTTATCATCTCAATGGTTCCTAGAAATTGTGTTTCACATGCATTTGTCTGTTCCAGCAACTCATTAGAAGCTCAGACCTCTTCTAATTTGTGAGGTTTCGGCATCAAGAGAGTCTCTTTGATTAGCAAGCCAAACAAGTTAGACACACTGGGAAAACAGAAGCGACTGCACAGCACCCTAAGCCAGCCAGAAGGCCCCTGGTTTCTATTTCTGCTCTTGCTCAACCCACCCTTGCTCGGTTCGATAGAATCTTCCCTCCCTTTCAATCAAGCGATCCAGGCAGGGTGAGGGTTACCAGGGTGCCCGAGGCTACTAACATTCACCTCTCTATTGAAAGCATCCTAACAGCCGCACTAGTTGTGAGATCCTTCCAGCAGCAACTGAGTTAGTTACTTGCTAGTTGGTTGGCCTCCCTCCAAAGACAATTTTAGCCGTGCTAGTTGGCAGGTTAACCAATCTCCCATTCATTCCTACAGGGGCTTTGTCAATTTAAGCGCGGTAGTTGCCAAGTTGGCCACAAAAAAAAAAAAACTAAAAGCCCCACAACCAGTTTGGGGGGTATTCTCCAGGCCCAGGTTGTTCAGCCGCCCCGAACAAACACTTGGACAATTCATCTAGTAGGCTTCTCCATTTCTCGCCAAGGACGATTGCGATACTAGGCAATTATGAGCAGAGCGAACACATGAAATTACGTTAATTATCCGATATCTCACTTTGCATAAGACGCTCTACTCCTTGTTAAATTTTCAGTTGTTTAAACTTGCGGTAATAGTTGGAAATCTAAGTGGGGTACTTCACTCCATTTCTTGCCCACCACACTTGCGATACTAGGCAAATGTGAGCAGAGCGAACTCGTTACTTTCTGGATAGTGCGAATTTGCCTTTCCCAAAATAAGATGCGCTTGGTGGATTATAAATCCACTGAATACCTTTTGACAACAATGCACCTTGAATCCTTTCATTGTTTAAATCTTGAATAGATTTCTGCAGCTCCTTGTGTGCAGCAACAAAATTTGTGCCATTGTCAGAGTAATCTCCTTGACTCCTACTTGCGATGAACCTTCAGAGAGCATGGATGCATGAGCCTGTATCTAAAGAGCTAGCAAACTCAATGTGAACAGTTCTTAAGGTCAAACAAGTGAACATTACCCCATATCTTTTAATAGCAGACCTGCTCCCTCAAATGGGCCAAAATAATCAAAACCAACATTTGTGAATGGGGGATCATCAGGTGTGATTCTGTCTGGGTGAGAATCAGCCATTACCTTTTTGCCCATCATGCTATGCTGATGTTTGCAAACTACACATTGTGCCAAAACTACATTTTCACGAATTGATCTCAGAATCAGATTTGAAACATGATGATCCTTTGCTAAAGTTGCAGTGTACTTTGAGTCTTCTGGCTTTGCTGACCTACTTAATCTCCCTCCTACTCTCAGGATTTTGTATTGTAAGAATGGTGACAACTTCTAAATTGCACTATTGCGCTTAACGTTACTACACACTTGGAGAGTTTTGATTTCCTCGCAGAATCTGTTTGATACGGATGATTTCCCTTTCTGCTCTTTCCATGTCACTTAATGACAATGTGACACCTGACAGTGTAGATCTGAATTTATTCATTTCCTTTTCAAGTTTAAGATTAGGAAATGATGTAGCACAAAATAAGTTAACTGTCATCCTGTACTCCTCCAGTTCTGTAAAAGTGTCCCCCTCAGTTGGAACTCGAACCTGATGAAGCATCCTTCCACATTCACTGCAAGTACAACAGGCTGTTGTCTGAATCATGTAAGACACCAATTATGGTATGATTTACGTTGGGTCCTTGCAAAAGCTGTGAATTGAAAGATTTTTCTAATTGAAAGACTTTTCTTGGTAAGCAGCTACTCACTTAAATGTGGTGTTTGATTGTGCAGCTGCTTACCAAGAAAAGTCTTTATTTGAGTTTTTGAGGATGATATACCCCGTGATGGGGGATGTACCAAACTCTGCCAGAGATTCCTTCCATTTCAGATGCTGAGATTTTCTCTGCATGCCCTTTGAGCAGCATGCCCTTCACAAATTCACAGTAGACCATAAGAAATTATTCTTTTATTTAGGTTTCCCAGCGATGGGTTGTGGCTGGAAGGGCATCCGCCGCGTAAAACATATGCCAGAGAGTTGGCGGTTCATTCCGCTGTGGCGACCCCGAAAGGGAAGAAAGCCGACATGTAGATGAATGAATTAATGAATTTTTTTAGGAATCTCCTTTTCAGACATTGAGCATGTTGATGCGCCACGTTGAGGTTGTTCGGTAACATGACATCTTAATTCCTCAATGCCAAGTTAATGCAGTAATGGCCCCCAGTTTATCCTTTACTGACATGGCTAATCTCTCAGCTTGAGTCATTTGTTGGTGAATGAGTGTTTCAAGGGATGCAACTAAGATCCTATTTGCCGTTACTAGAGGACGTTCTGGTAGGAATGCAGAGACGGCCACCTTTTCAGATGCATATTGGGCAGAGAGCACAGATTGAGCTGAGATACCTCTGACATGACTATGCAAACTAAATAAACGAGCTGCACTTTTGGAACAGAACCGAGAGTGATCTCGCTGCTTGACTCAAACATTTTAATGACAATACGTGGAGCCACAAGACTGGGTCTGGGTGCCGAGTGATGAACATCTCATTGATTATTGAACTACATATAAGTTTTTTTAATTAACCAAACCCTCAAGTGTTTTGCTTTGCACCACAGCATTTCTTGAAATTTTCACAAAAATACACAAAAGATTTTCCAAAATATGCTAATAAATGCTCAAAATATATACATTTGGCTCTTACACTGACTAATAGTTAACCCTTTTACTCCCATAATGATACTCTAATTATAACAGTTTGCCTGATATTTTTGTCTTGTTTTTAATCAATGTGTCAGAAAATGTTGTTTATTATTTTTTCAGATTAAGCAAATCTGGCAAATATCTGTTGTGGTATCAAGGGTCTGTTATTGTGGTATAAAGGGTCAGAACAGTGTGTAATAACAAGAAAAGTAAAAAAAGAACTTATTAGAATTTTCATCAAGTTTCTCTTCATAAACAACTATAAATGTAGCGCAACAAGACTTTTGAGATTACGAAACTATTTTACATAAACTCAAACAGTTTTATTTGAATAGTGTCCATTTCACAAGTTGTTTTATTTACATATGTACAGGCGAGTTTTGTTTTTTTTTGGTGTCCCTAATGCTTCTTGGAAAAATTACACTACACACTGGAAAACATTATTGTTATAAAGTTGTGAATAAGCCCTGTGTATAAACACTGTATCACTTACTGTGGTTGAGATGGTGACAGTTCGCTGCCTGCTGCTGCTGTCCGTCCTCTTTCACAAATCTCCCAGAGGCACGCCTCCGATCTTTCAACAAAAACTTACAAACAAAGCAACTTTGATGTCAAGATCATCTTCACTATTTACAAGTGTTTAGGCACTGAAATCTAACACCATGTGTGCCAAAAAACAATGTAAGAAGTCGAGGAAAATATGAAGAAAAAAACGCACTCAAAAGACGCAAACATGGTATGAAAAGCTGTACAATCTGACGCTAATAAACTTATAACTACAACATTATCTATACTATTATATACAATATAAAGGTAATATTTACAATGACATTTCTGCTAAAACACCGCTAAAGTATTGCTAAGTCAATCACAAGTAATCAATCACTCGTCTGTCACTATTCTCCACAAACCTCCCATCCCTGGCACACAAGCAATGTTGTCATTACCGTAATAAATGTTATATCAGTCAAAAGACAAAATCAGAACCATTTCTCAGTTTTCAGAATCTGTTGAGATTTTTTTGATAACCAGAGCTACGCAAAGATAACCAGAGCTACGGTAGTTTGAAGTGTGCATGTCACTGTTATGTCACAGACGACAGCTCGGTTTTATTCTGCCACCAGTCAATACAGATAAAGAGATGGACACAATGAGCAAATTATAGTGTCTATCTGCAGAGTTCCTCTAGCCAGGGCATAGGACTCCCTTGTGGACTAGTGGGCTCTTTCCTGTACGCTGTGAACATTGTACGCTGGGAAAGCTGCACAGATAGCCTCCACTACCCAGTGGGCCATCTCTGCTTGGAGACTACTTTCCTGTTCTGCTAGAATCTGGGTCTTGGTTTAAAAATGACAGTGTCGCCAGGGCCGTATTCCAGACATGCAGATTTGACAGAAAGCTCCTACTAATCCTGACCCTTTTAACCAGAGCCATAGTGACTTCGAGCCCTGTCTTTAACCACAGGTTTCAACTGAATGCAGAGGTTTGAAAGGAGCCCATTAAGGACAACAGAGAGGCCCCAAGAAAGTATCAAAGAGAACCTAGACTGATGCACCAGTTTGATTATGAGTTTCTGCCAGCCTAAAGATTTCCCCATCAAGGGTGGAATAGAGGTTGATATGCTAAAACCGCCACCACATAGACATTAAGGGTGGATTTAGGCAGTCCTTAATGACCTTTGGACTTTAAAAGGACATTTGATGCTTTAAGTTGTGTCGATTGTACTGTTGTGTGTTTATTTGGTTCTCATTTCTCGCATTATAAACTATGATAAAAACCAGGACAGATATCACTTAACTCCATAAGCTGTTCCTGTTGCATTACATAGAGGTGAGGTTCAGTACAAATTAATCAATAACTTAATCATTTGGGAATTTCGACGAAATGCAGTAAAATTAAATGCATCCTCTTTTTTTTTGTTGCTAGAAACCTCCAAAATCAAATGAAGCAACCTTTCAAAATCACAATAGGGTTGCTTTAACGGTGCCTGAACTTTAATATTTTATTTTCAATGTTTGAAAGGTGCTGGAAGGGCATCTGCCACATAAAACATATGCCAGAGAGTTGCCGGTTCATTCCGCTGTGGCGACCCCGAAAGGGAAAAAAGTCATCATGAAGATGAATGGATGGATGTTTGAAAGGTGCTTGAATTTCAGGTGATGTTCAAATGATTGAAATTCAACTATACTAAATTGTTCACTTTAAAATTGGAAAGACTTAAAATAAATATGAGGGAGATCCTAGATGTAAAGTGTTTGACTGTTAAGTTAGAGTAACAGGATATCCTAAAATTCAGTTTGTGTTTATTAATAAAGGTTGTTATTTAAATAGTTTACAAAAATGTACCAACCTGCTAAATCAGGAAACTTCAGTTTAATATGTTAAAATCTAACATTACTAGTTTGTAAATGCATGTTCGGATGGAAGTATCACAGTTTTCTTGAAAATAGTTTAGTAAATGTTAAAAAAAATCTTAATATCTGTCTCATTGGCGAATCAGTTGTGATGCCTGTCCTCCATCAGCATGTGTTTAGCAGCTGCAGCAAAAATATTGTCAGCTGTAAGTGTTAACAGCAGATCTCTCTGTTCTCTCAGCAGGGGTTGCTCTTCCATGTCAGATGTGCCTCTCTCACTGTGCTGGAAGTTCAGGCCTGAAATAGTTCCTTTCCCAAAAGACAAGTCACACCACCAAACACAGATAGCAGAGACTCTCTCACCAGTTAATTACACCTCCGATTGGGCTTCTGCTCAGATCCTGTAGCACACATTGAGTACCAGAAGTGTGTGTAGGGCTTTGTCAGATCCGGAGATCACTTTGATTCACCTGAGCGCACCTGCATTATCTGCTCACAAGGCTTTCACTACAGCAGAAATAGTTTTGATGATAAACTTACTAAATGCTCAGAGGTAAATAATATATTTTGCTGGAGTTTACTCTTAATAAAACTTTCTATATGTTTGCTGATTCTTTGAAAGTCTTTGTTGGTAGCTGTTCAAACTCACCATGATGCTTTTTCTGGGTACCAGATGGTGTAATCTACAATCATCATAACCCACCAGAGCTTTTCTGATAAGCTCGAAGATCATCTCATGAATTGCCAAACGTGAAAGAGTATTAGGATGCAATAGCAGGCTGATGGTCCTCTAGTAGGTCCTTTGAGGCTTCAGTCAGCTTCCCAGCTCTAGAAATCTCCCCCCTGACACCTCTAAAATATCTTCTTTCTCTGAGGTCAAATCAAAACATCTAACTCATCTGACTCTCCTACACCTTGAAAAACATTTTACTCTAAACAACTTTTTGTTTTTAAACATTGAGCAGTCATGTGGCAGAAAAATAGACGACAGCCTGGAAAGAGCTGATTGTTTTTCCCTCCATTGCTGGTTTCAACATAGGAAGCTGACAAGTGATTAAATATCGAAGTGGACTGCAGTGTCGTGTGGAGTCCCTCAAGGCTCAATCCTTGCTCCTTTACTATTTAACCTGTACATGCTTCCACTGAGTCAAATTATGAGAAGGAACCAGATATCATACCATAGTTATGCTGAATTTATCTAGCTATCTCCCCAAATGACTACAACCCCATAAACTATCTATGCAAATATATTCATGAGATTAAAAACTGGATACAAAACAACTTCCTTCAATTAAACAAGGACAAATCTGAAGTCGTTCGAAAGCAAAAGCGAGGTTGTTAAGGTTATCACGTATCTCACTGTCAAGAGCTTGATAACTGCAAATCAGGTCAGGAATCTTGGGGTGATTCTGGACTCTGATCTTAGTTTCAATAGCCACGTCAAAGCAATGACCAAATCAGCTTATTACCATCTTAGAAACAAGAATCGGATGCTTTGTGTCCAGACAAGATTTAGAGAAACTGATTCATGCTTTCATCTCCAGCAGGCTGGACTACTGTAACGCTCTTCTCGCAGGTCTTCCCAAAAAGACCATTAAACAGCTACAGCTCGTTCAGAACGCAGCGGCTCGAATTCTAACTAAAACTAGAAACTCAGAACACAATTCTCCAGTTCTTGAGTCTCTACACTGGCTGCCTGTCTCCTTCAGAAGAGATTTTAAAGTTCTGCTGATCGTATATAAGTCCAAACTTAACACCTAAATATTAACATGATCAGTGATTACACACCAAACAGAGAACTGAGATCCCTCTACCCCGGGTTAATGCCACACAGGGTAAATATTCCTTTAGTTACCCTGCGGCCCACAAAGGAACCAGCTTCCAGAGGAGACCAAGGGTGCTAACTCTTTAATCACGTTTAAATCCAGGATAAAGACTCACCTGTTTAGTTGCGCTTTTGTTGACTGAGCATCAACGCTCAAACAACTATTTTACCTCTGCACTTCACTATCTTAATCTATGTCTCAATTTTCTGTTTTTAATCACTATGATTTTGTATGAATTTTTTATGCTTGATTTTATTAAATGTACTTTCTTTTTTATTCTTTGTTTCCAATGTAAAGCACTTTGAGTTGCCCTGTGTAAGAAATGTACTATACAAATAAACTTGCCTTGCCTTATATCACTTGTTAGTTAGCGAGCAGTGAGCCATCACATGAAGAATAACTCAATGACCGACACAAACGAGCTGATTGTTTTTTTTTCAACCATAGATTTTTTTTCTATGTGATCTGGTGCTGCTGAGAGCATTAGGTTTTGCACATGCATCCAGAACATAGAAATAATATAGGTATAATATACCTAGAAGTCACTTTGAAAAATAGTTTTTTTTTTTTACATATCACTAGTAGGTACAGCCTTGATGGCAGTAGGCTAAGATGGAATTTGTGTTTCGCTATTGTTTTATCGAGCAGACATAACAACTGGTAAGTTCAACAACTACTCTCTACTGTCACTCTGTCGTTTTTCCATGAACTACATCAACATAAAGTTGAACCATTTACATATTATGACATCCCCCTTTTTTTACAAGTTGCACACTCAACAAGCCATAAAAAAACTCTTATTAAGCATAACACAACAATTAAATTTTTTGTACACATTCAATAATGCATTAACAATTTAAACTACTTATTCAAGTTTAACCAAAACAGTTACAATTATTCTTCAATGGCTTTTTGGCTTTATGACAACGTGCCCACTTGCTGTCTTGGTTAAGAGACTTGGATTCTGTGCAGGACTAGCATCCATTAGCTGTGTTTTTCTTTGAATGTCTATTACCCTTTATTCACCTGTTTGATCAAAAACATTTCTCTGAGTTTCATTTTGATTACAATTGTCCATGTTCTTGTTGTTCTTCTCTTTTGTCTGTATTATAAACTTTCTGTTTCTTCTATACAACTGTCCATCCGGCGTTTATACACCATATGATCTTGGCTGATCAGAAAGTTGTGCTGGATTCCACGCACCATCTCACCATATTCTCACCCTATCACCAATGTGAAGTTTCTGAAGAACTCTGGATCTACGATCATAATGACTTTTCTGTTTGTTACTTTTTTCTAGCAACGGCTGCATTGTGTTTTAGATCATACCAGGTTTCAGCATCTGTGGTGGTGTTGGAAGCCTTATTCTTACTCTTCTATCCATCATTAACTGGGCTGGAGATGCTCCAACATCCGCTATTCGTGTACTCCTGAGGTTCAACAAATCAAATCAGCATCTTTTCTATTTGCTTTAGCCGTCAGCATGAGTTTACTGTTTGCACCCTCTCTTTCAGCCTTACAGTTTGACTGAGCGTGGTAGGGGCTTGAGGTTTTGTGACTAAATTCCCACTATTTTTCATAATCTGGGAATTCATGTGAACTGTGGACAATTTTCAAAATCAATATCGCAGGAATTCTATATCTGGCAAAGTGTGACTTAAGATGTGCGATGACTGTAGCACTTCTTGTGTCTGACTTCAGCCACTTAACCTCCAAAAACTTGGAATAGTAATCCACTAAGAGTAGATATTCTTGTTGCTCAAAATTGAATAAATCAACATCAATATTTTGCCTTGGCCTTTCTAGAATACTGTGTGGATGTAATGGCTCTTTTCTCTGCTGTTTCTGGTGAGTAACACGCACGTCACAACTACTCACCATTTGTGTAATAATTTGTGACATTCCATTCCAGAAATGTCAAAACTAAAAATTCTTCCCTGTAGTTCCAGTAAATTTGTATTGTCTTTCACATCTGACTCTTAGTTTTTGGCCATCCAGTTAGAACTGCCTCTGTTAGTTTAGACAATTGTCGTAATGTGGTATTCCAAGCATTTGATCTGTACGCAGAGAGAGGCCAGTACACAATGTTTTCTTCCCAAAACCGTTCTTTTATTGTGCCACCAGTGAACAACAAAATAAACCAACATACAACATAAAAAAAACAGAAAGGTCTACAAACAAAACACTTGAGCTCAAAAACCATAAATTAACAAATGCTTAACAGCAAAACCTACATAAAGCTAGACCGTGAGGACTCCAGTACAAACTAACTAGATGCAGTCAGCTGGGGGTTCTTTCACTCAAAAGTATTTTTGCACAGGCCAAAGTCAAAATGCAGGAAACCAGCACCACATCACTCCTCTTCGCTCAGGATCATCCTCCATGAACACTGAAACTAGGCCCTTAAATATGGCTGGTTTCCCAGCCTGCCGATCAAAGCCAAACCAAACACAGGTAAGTCAACGCATTAGATATACTTAAAGGAACTTGAATTGAGCAGCAAAATACACATCCTCATCTTTCAAACATAATATAATATGTACAGCCAGCATAACTATACAACAAGTAAATGTTTTAAGAATAAAACAATTACAATAGAGTATCGCACAATGACTATTAAATTAAGCTTCCCCCCTTCTTTCTTCCAGGATGGAACCTTCCAGCAATAGCCGATCAGGATGGCCCACATCAGTACAACATGGAGCTTCTGTTGCCCCATCCATTAATAAAAATTAATAAAGTTCTGACAGTGGGTTTATTTTATTGACTGCATTGTAAAAAACAGGTCTTACCGGACAATGAGCCTGAGAACATTGTCACAACAATGTACTGTCATTCTTTGTATCCTTCTTGAATTGTTCAAGTTTCTACCTTGACACAGGTAAATCCCAGCAAACACTATTTAAACACCATTATGACGATGTCATCAGGTAGTCATAATTTGGGCACGCTGACATTACTTTGTGAAGACTTTGTGAGGACTTTATGAAATGTGGTGTTTATGTAGTGGTAAAGTTGCCATTTTGGAATTTTACTAACTTTCCTGGTACGTCGCGAGCACGTTCTTAAGTTTGGAAGCTGTTTGATTGTAGTGGTGTCTAAAATTGGCATCACTAGTAGATAGTTTTGAACAGTTGTTTACTTTTTTCTTTTTCTCTTTTATCCAAAGCTCTGTGTAAGTCAACAAGTAAATGTTAACTCTGTGTTTTTTTCTCTTTTAGTTGACAGAATTTGGAGACTGACAATAAAGCAGTAGAATTTCCCCTAAACACAGCAAACTTCCAGTGGCTTATGAAAACATTCTTCCTCTTCTGCATCCCAGGGTTCATCATTATCCAAAAGATTTAAGGACCTCTGAACTCTTTTGTTCAAGGCTTTCATACTCTCTCTCAACATGATAATGTAATGAATGAATACAAGGTCATATTGCTGTTGTTTGGTTTTGTTTTTTTGCAGGATGTTGAAAATCTCAGTTGAAGGTACCCAGGTCTATGGCTCAGAGAGAATGAAATGTCTATTAAACATCACAACCACATAAGTAAGCACAAGTCACAGTTTAAAAAGTGTTTGTTTACTTTCATGAAACTATTAGAATCAGAAATTATGAGTGGATGTATGCATTTAAGAGCCCAACATATTTGTAAAAACGAATGTCGCCTTTCTTTATTTACTCAAGCATTATAAAGCTGGCTCATGAAATATGCAATCAACTTGAACCACAAGGTTTAAATTTTAACTTAAATGCAGGTCCACACATTGTTTACCTGTAACTTTTTAACGCTGAAAAGCTTTTGTAGATGCCTTTTGGATGAAAACGAAGGCGTAATGTGTTCTTTGCATATTTCCCATGTACTCCATTATATGGTATTTGACTACAATAATATTTTATTGGTTTTGTTTTCTAGTTTCAGCAAAGGATTAAGGATTTTCTCGCTCTGGTCAAGTGCCAATGCATCAACCTTCCATGAGAACATCGACGTATGCATCCAATTTATTTTCCATATAAAAATACACTTTAAATAATTTTTGTCTGGTGTTATTTTTTATTCTGAATTTGTATCATTTTGAGATTACTTAATTATGTAAAGTCTTGCATAATGAGGCATAGGTTGGCAATTAGATTAATGCTTATTTTAATGTTTTCAGTACAATTTAAGTTAAAAGTACATTTTCAAATGAGGACCCATGCGAATAATATTTCAATTGTGTTAATTTGTCAAGGTAAATAAACAAGATTGAGAATTGTATAAACTGTGTTGTGAGTTTGGTTAGAATAAATTAAAAAGTATTGTCTTTGTTAAACTGTATTGATTGCAATAAATAATGATTATAATATTACAAATATAGTAGTTAAATATATAGTTATAACACATTTTGTGGGGGTTCAGTTGATTGTATTAAAACACCACTCCTCACACAGAAGGTAAAGTCCAGGAATGATGTTAGAGAACCAGTGAGAACATTCCTGGCACGAAATGTTGGCATGAGGAAGTGCCAGTCTTGAGGAAGTGCCATTCCACCTTTAAGTTAGCACGACAACCACAGGAATTACAAATGGACTTTTCTGGTACACTGTAGGATAACATCGCATCAACGGTCTAGTGATGTGGTTTGACATGTTTATGAAGTCAGGAAGACTACCAGTTTTGTCTCAGATTATGTCGTTACGATGACCTCCGGATTCACAAATGTACTATTCTGGTACATTGCAGGACATGTCGCAGGAACAGTACAGTAACGTCCTCACAATGTGTTAATAAAATCATGATGGAGTTCTAGGTGAGTCGCGGAGACTTGCTCCTCACATACAAGCAACATTATAATGGTGCATCCTCACCACGACCACAGGAATCACAAATATATGTCGCAGCCACATGGTATATCCTAGCAATAAAAACGATCAGGTCCAAAAACGTTGTCATTACATAACTGTTAGCTGGGATCACCATATGCACCTGAGCTTCAACATCTTCATCAGACGAGGTGGTCCCTGGTAAGTAAGCTCTAGATAATGCATCTGCAGTATGAATCTCTTTTCCTGGCTTATATTGTACATGAACTTGGTATTTCTGCAATCTCATCAGCAGTCTCTGAATTCTTGCTGGAGAACTGCTCAGTGTTTTTTTTCATTATGATGTCAGGTGGCTTATTGTCTGAGTCCACTTAAGCTTCCATACACATACTGATGAAAACGTACAGCTTCAAACACAATAGCTAACATCTTTACAATTTGCACATAACGCTGTTCTGTTTCAGTCAATGCACATGATTATGCATATGCCACTGGTTTATCTTCCTGCAGCAAAACAGCATCCAAACCACTTTTGGAAGCATCCACTGACAGCATTACTGGGAGTTTTACATCTTAGCAACAGTGTTTCAGTAAGTATTGCTTTTAGTTTTTCAAACGCTTGCTGCTGTTCTTTTTTCCACATTTTCTCTGGTTAATCCTCGTCACAGCTCAATGTGTTGTGACATATTTGGAATAAATTTGGCAAGACATGTATACATACCAAGAAACCTCTCCAAATCTTTTTTACATTCAGGTGTTGGCATTTTCTTCACAGCTTCAATTTTGCTCTGATCTGGCTTCAATCCATCATTTGAAAAAACATGACCCACGTATTTAATCAAAGGCAATTTTGCATTTTTCTTTATTGAGCTTGAAGTTCTTCGTTCTTGCTCTCTCTAGCACTTGTCTCAGTACTTTATCTTGTTGTTCTTTTGATTCTCCCCAGATCAAAAGATCATCATTGTACGTCTCCTTCAATTCCTTCAAATAGTTGTCCAACTTCTCCATGGAATACCTCTGGTGCTGAGTTGATTCCAAAAGCGAGACAAAGGAATCTGTATCATCCAAAACGAGTGTTAAATACACAGATCCGAGAGCTGGCTTCATCTAATTTGAGTTGCCAAAATCCTGAGCTTGCATCTAGTACTGTGAAGTATTTGTCTTTTGAGAGTCTGCAGTTTATTTCTTCAACTGTTGGTAACTGGTAATGTTCCCTTATTACTGCAGTGTTAAGATCACATGGATCCAAGCAGACTCTTAGCTGTACATTTGAATTTCCACAACCACTATTGGATTCACCCACTCTGTAGGCTCTTAAATTTTTTGAGATGACTTTTATATTTTTTATTCTGTTCAGTTCTTCTTTTATTTTCTCTCGTATAGTGACAGGAATGTTCCTTGGAGGGTGTACCTTTGGTGATACTCTCTCATCAATTCGAATGGTGTGTTCCCCTTCAAGGCATTCTAAGTCCTCAAACACATCAGCAAACTCATATCAATCTCCTCACTTTTATTCACACTCATTACTCTCCTAATGAGTCCCATGCCTTCACATGCTTTAATTCCAAGGATTGATTTCGCTTTGGATTTCACCACAATGAATTTTAGGAAATAACATTTCTTCTACTGCCCAGTTGAATTTTCCTTTCACAGGTATGTTGTCTCCTGTGGTTTTAGCATGTTCTTTTTGTCTGTTCTTTGCAGCAAACAGTAAGCAATGACGTTGACCTGCACTCCAGTATCAAGTTTGAATTTGACAGATTTAAGCTCTAATTTTAATTCAACAGTCCATTCTTCTGCATTTGACTGTGTGTTTGTATGTATTGCTCCAACAAAGAGGCTCTCCTGCTTCATTGTAATATCATCATCAACTGCATTTACTTTCTGTGATCTTCACATCCTGGCAAAATTATTCATTTTTTCACAATTTTTACACTGTTTGCCAAATGCTGGACACTGACACAGTGAATACTCAGTTTTGCATCGTTTACCAATCCATGTGATTGTTTTGGCCTTTTCAGTCACTTTAATTTCATTTTGATTGACCTTTTTTACGTGTCTGCTTATGTTCACAACCTCCACGTGCTTACTCTCACGAGCAGAGGCTTGATCCTCGTCATGTATTATTTTAATCTGTGCTTTGGTCATTTCAGATGCAAGGCAAAGCTGTGTTGCTTTTGTAAGAGTAACATTAACTTCTCTTAACAATTTTTCTCTCATTGTATTGGAAGTGGTTTAGGTCCTTCCATTGTTGATACACACTTTTTTGTCTAATAATTTACTTCTGACACCATGTTTCACTATTGCTTTATCAAGCACACATGACAACCAGTAAGTCTTGATACCATCTGTTTATTAACTACTCTCTACTGCCTGTATTTTTCACATAAACAACACCAATATAAAGATGAACTATTCACATATCATGACAATCTGATGCTCTAGAATAAAGTGTCTAGAGATGAGTACAAGTATAAGGTACTATGGAGTGGCTCAGGGGTTGAAATCCAGTGATCCAATGAGTTACGCTTTAACACTTGTGGTTTTAGACCTTGAATTATTATATTTTACATTTTATTCCTGCCAATAGAATAACATCATCTGCAAAGACAAAATCTCTGAACTAAACCCCCTGCAGCTGCTAGTTCAGGAAAAAGTTTCTGAACAAATCAGAGAACATGATGTTGACAATGTGAACTGAAATCCTCTCAAAGGATGCTGAGAGACATGCCAACCTCCACAAAACTACTTTTTAGGGTTTAGTATCATATGAACTGAACTTTTCAGACATTTCTTGCATTTTTTAGTATCAAAACAAGCCCTGAGTCAAATTCTTTCATGGTTATGTAATCCTTTTTTTTTCTTCTTCTGGGAGCTCCAAATGCGTCAATGGTTGTAGCCACGCCCACTAGCCCAAGCACCAGTCACTAACCAAACAGATGAAGCGCTAATGCAGCTCATCTTAATGAACAACGTAAGTACTGACTGACCCGAAAGTGAATTGTAGCAGAACCACATCAATAAATAAACAATGCAAAGTTGTGTTTTTCGATGATAAGTGTTTTGGTGCTCCACAAGATGAATGTATTAGTGGGAAATGGATAATTTTCTGGATTGTTGGTTTATGGCAAGGCTAGCCATGGGAGGAACAGTGGGTATATAGATCGTTTTGAGGAAAACAACCATTTGAGAAGATTCAAAGAAATTGTTTTGAATAAATAGTGTATGCTGAAGGTTATTAAGGGCAGTGATAGTCTAGAGGGGCCACAAATGTATTATGAATCATTTAAAAATAACCTTAGTTTATCCACCTTCATGATGTGGAACCTCTCTCCTCGATGTGACAACAGAATTAAAATCAAAATAGAAGCAAACTAATATTTATAAATTGACTAAAACATTTCCACTTAAACATAAATATCTTCAAAAGCATTCACTGACGTGGGCATTCAGAAGAATAAATTACATATCAAGGTCACAGGCTTGACTTCCTGTGAACGTACACACTGCTGAAATCCACAGCTTGAATGCACCGCAGGTCACTGTCGACATGCATGCATTTATTTCAGTTCCTTCACACCTTTCTCCTCAACAAGAGCAGCTATTGTTCTCTTGCACTTTTAAAAATACTCTTCTTGGCTTTTAGTCATGTGTTAAAGTGAGCTGCTGTCAGGATATTCCTTCAAAATGCAAGATGCCAGGCACCACATTGATGCAACGCAGCTCAAGAGGAGACAGCGACTTTTACATGGAAAACTGTCTGCTAGAATTTGGGGGGATTTTACATTTTGGGAGGTGTCATTTTTGCATTCATACCTCGCTTTGTTATTGTATTAATAGTGGAAGATATAGACACAGGAAAATTACAATAGAAGCTAAATAATAATACAGAAGTGTCATGCTTTTGTTTAGCTAAACATTGTAATGTTCAAGCTCACAATGATTTACACTCTGCATGAACCACATTAAGTTAGAAAGCTGTAGTTTTTACCATAAATTACTATATTTTACATGGCTTAGTTATTAATCAATGTGAACAGAATTGGAATTGAATCTAGGTGTCTTATCTGATCAGACCCAGTCATTCGATGCCTATGTGAGCCCAGTTATTTGGTCTGCTTACTACCAGATGCATAACATCACTAGTTTACATTTTTTACTATCTACTGCTGCAACTTCATCCCTGGTCCATGTCCTAGTCAATAGTCAACCTGATTATGGCAATGCGCTTTAAAGTGGTTTACCTTTTATTATTGCTCTTTTTGTTTTTTTAATTCAATAAACCCAAAAATTGTTTGTTAGTTTTTCATGAGAGCGTGTACAGTGAGTCACGCGCCTAACCTCAGTAAAAATTTAAAAGCTCTCATCACTTTTTTGATGCGCCAAAAAGGGAGAAACAAAGGTTATTTCACCACCCACTGATTTAATACTCTGGCTCATGTAACCTTTGTGTTATGCTGCATTATTGGGTTACAATTCTAGACATGCTCAAGTCTGTACTTTACATGCACACACCTCTACACATAGCTGAATGGTACATGGAGAAGCTTATGAGGAAAGCTAGACGAGAGAATACAGGCTAAAAGCAGAAAGGTAAAAAATACTAGTTAAGACAAACATCTCCATTACCACATCTCCATAGACACAATTGAAGTAGAAGAAAGGCTCTTGAGTCAGAAATTATAGAAACAGCAAAGCAATGTTTTATTTGGATTATAATCAAAATATGACCCAAACAATCAGCCTCGTAGCAATCAAAGAGTGAGACAAAGACTCGAACCATGAAGCTTTATACTCTAGCAAGCAGACATACACTCACCTAAAAGATTATTAGGAACACCTGTCCAATTTCTCATTAATACAATTATCTAATCAACCAATCACATGACAGTTGCTTCAATCATTTAGGGGTGTGGTCCTGGTCAAGACAATCTCCTGAATTCCAAACTGAATGTCAGAATGGGAAAGAAAATGGAATTTAAGAAATTTTGAGCGTGGCATGTTTGTTGGATTCAGATGGGCCGGTCTGAGTATTTCTCAATCTGCTCAGTTACTGCAATTTTCATGCACAACCATTTCTAGGGTTTACAAAGAATGGTGTGAAAATGGAAAAACATCCAGTATGCGGCAATCCTGTGCTTTGTTGATGTTAGAGGTCAGAGGAGAATGGGCTGACTGATTCAAGCTTATAGAAGAGCAACTTTGACTGAAATAACCACTCATTACAACCAAGGTATGCAGCCTAGCATTTGTGAAGCCACAACACGCACAACCTTGAGTCGGATGGGCTACAACATTAAAAGACCCCACCAGGTTCCACTCATCTCCACTACAAATAGGAAAAAGAGGCTACAATTTGCACAAGCTCACTAAAATTTGACAGTTGAAGACTGGAAAATTGTTGCCTGGTTTGATGAGTCTCGATTTCTGTTTAGACATTCAAATGGAATCAGAATTTGGTGTAAACAGAATGAGAACATGGATCCGTCATGCCTTGTTGCCACGGTGCAGGCTGCTGGTGGTGGTGTAATGGTGTGGGGGATGTTTTATTGGTAAACTTTAGGTCCTTGGTGCCATTTGGGCATCGTTTCAATGCCACAGCCTATCTTTATGACCACCATGTACACATCCTCTGATGGCTATTTCCAACAGGATAATGCACCATGTCACAAAGCTCGAATCATTTCAAATTGGTTTCTTGAACATGACAATGAGTTCACTGTACTAAAATGGCCACCACAGTCTCCAGATCTCAACCCAATAGAGCATCTTTGCGATGTGGTGTAACCTGAATACTAAACATCTGCACACTCATCAACGATCACCCGCCGCACCTCGTCACCTCAGCGTACAAAAGCTCACTCCTCACACAGTTCACCGATCGGACCTCAAGATTACATCAAGATCTCTTTACCGTCCACAAGACTCCTTTCTCAGGCAGCCTTCTCCTGCCCATCTCCAGTCCCTCGACACACGGCTTGCTCATCTCCTCACCGAGCTGTAAAGTGTGCTAATCTAAGCATTATCTCTATTTTGCGCCAGTAGCATTCCTGTGTTCACCGTTACTGTTGAATTCCTTTGTTGTTCTTCCATTAAAGCCACTCCACTGCAATCTCTGTACTGAAGTGTATTTTCTATGAGGCGTGACAGAAGGTCAATCCTTAAAAAAACGGACGACAGCGGTTCGGGAAAGGGGCTGGACAGAAGAGTGATGGGCAGGGGCAGATGCTTCAGATCTCTTTGTTTATGGAGATGCATGCAGGGGAGTTCCCCACCAAGCGTTCCAAATTAGCAATTATTTGTCATCTCGCTGCTCACCGATCAGGCGTTGAGCTGGGCGGAAGCCCTTTGGAATATTCGTCACCCCCTTATGAAAACCCTGGAGACTTCTCTCAGTTCACATCTTCTCGATCAGTCCCCGAACAACTGCTTCAACTCCGACAAGGTAACCTCACCAATCACGAATATGCCATAATTTTCGCACTCTTGCTGCCCACAGCAACTGGAACTTTCGCCAGGGTCTCGCACCCCGCATCCAGACTCAGATGCCGATCTACAAGGACTGCAGAGACCTAGAAACTTTCGTCAATCCAGCCATCCGCCCTTCCAGCACCAGAACCCATGATTACCGGCTCAGCATGACGGAACACACCAGACGCATCACCCACAACCTCTGCCTTTACAGCGGCAGCCCAGATCACCAGATTGCCCTTTGCCCCGCGAGACCACCACGCCCAGCAGTGAGTACCATCAGCTCTACACCTAAGATGACAGGTATACCTCATCTCTCTGGCAGGTTGATCTACAACTCACGATCCTTCCCAGTCCAAATCCTCCTTGACTCAGGTGCAGCCGGAAACATCATCTCTTCGATCACCCTCTCCGTCTCCCTCGCATCGTCAGTCCCCGCGCTACCAGATCACCACCATTCAGGGAAAGGCGCTGGGTCGAGTTTTGGTTCAATTTTTTTCACTCTGGAGGTGTAATTCGTCGTAGGAGCTTGCTCTTGTAGAAACATCGAGCAGGAACATTCACATTCACAACAATGGAGTAGAAAATTATAATTGAAATCAAAAGGACCAGGCATAGAAAAGGGTAAGCGAGGAGGTCGGTGAACCTGGTAAGTTACTTTTTTTTTTATTAATCAAATTGATTAAATTTATATTTATATATTGCTAACTTAGCTAATGCTAAGTTGACTAGTGGATTTATTTATCAGAGGAAGTGTGCAGGAAGAAATTAAAAGGGTTGAGGGACACTTATTTAAAGGAAAGTCATTAGAGAAAAGTAGTGGGTCGGCAGCAGGTCCAGGAAAAAGGTGGAAGTACGCTGCGGTCCTGTCTTTCCTAGATCTGTTTGTCTCCCCGTGGGAAACGAGTGGAAGCATGGAAAGAACACAGGATCTGCCAGCAGTGTGCGACCACCCGGAGGAGCAGGGCGAGACAGCAGAAGCGGCTATAGATAAGTCAGAGACAGGTTTGTGGAGAACTGGTTCCAAAAGAAACAATTTACATATTGTTTACATTATGATGAAATGTCCAGGTAAGATAATTTAATACTTTATGAATCTTTGTCATGCTAGAACTGACTGATTCATTTGAGGCCAATGAGCAGTGGTCCCCTCTGGCAGAACCTGCTGTTGCTGTTGCTGCTGGATCCCTTCAAAATCTGCTTCTGTACTGGCAATAATAGCATTAGCATTGTTTTAATAATATTTTTTACAATAATATTTCTGTCTTTTACAGAAAAGGTAAAGTGTGGCAACGTGTTTGATTTTAGTCAATGCCTGTAGAAATATGAACCTGATGATTTGCAAAGTTGGTTGAACGTAACTGACAGTTAATCAAACAACAAACTCTGCTTCCTCTTAACATACCTTGTCAACATTTCAATGTAAATTAAAAGACCTTTGATTTTATAGTTAGACAGTTTTGTCAATTTATAAACTACTTTATTTACAATGCATGGACACATTTTAGGTTTTTCCACTTTGATTGGGAATAATATGTTTAATCATTTAAATTTAATTTCAGCCAAACCACGAAGAAAAACACAAAAACTCCGCAGGGAGGACCAGACGTCTGTGGTGGAGAGGGAGCTGCTTGAAACGCTCCGGAACAGGCCTCCTCAAGTGCTGCCACCGTGCTCGGCTGAAGAGGCTTTTCTCATGGGTCAGGTTCAGTCACTTCAAAGAGTGCCACCCGAGAGGCAAGAATATGTCAAATTTCAGATTACTAAGATTATATTTGCGAACACTACATGCACTCTCAATTTGGAACCTGCAACCAATTACATTTATAACGGGTGGCACTCTTTGAAGTGAAGGATGCTGAACTCCTTTTGCACTTTTACATTCTTTTTTAGTACTGTATTGGTGTTAAAATGTGATTTGTTAATTGCATTGAGTCAACACTGAAAGGCTTTGCTGTTTTACTTTCCACAAAATACTTTATTTATACTTTATAAGTAAGGGAAATAATAAAGTATTGCTAAAAGTAGTTAAAACATCTAACAATAAATAGGTAAGACAAGCACGAACAACTGCAACAAGCTCCAAATGTTCCCAAATGATGCAAGATTTACAATATTTACAAGTGGTTTAAACAAGAACATATGTACAGTATATAAAGGGTGTTTATGGAAACTCAAAGAACAACTTAAATGTGAAAAAAATTTACAAACTAAACATAAAAAATTACCTACTCTTTTGGCTGCCATGGTACTGCTCCTTCTGCAGAAAAGTAGGCCATGAAAATGTCCCTTACTCCAATGGCCTCTCTCCCAGAATAAAGAGAGGCAACCTGACCCACTGTGCAGGGATTCCTCACCATGGGGCTGTGGTCCTCTGTGGTCAGCTCAGAAGGCAATCAGGTGGCAGTTGGAGGGTGCCACCCCGCAGTGCTTGACCGAAGTCAGAGTTGGCCAGAATTCCTCAATCACTCGTCCGACCCACATCAACTACCCAAAAACAATAGCGTAAATCCACAACTGCAAGCAGAACCAGGGAAAAGTTTCTCTTATAATTTTATAATATGGGAACAGAGATCCTGTGTGAAAGGGGTGCCTTTATCTGCACATGCTTTCCATCTATTGCTCCACAGCAGAGTGGGAATTTCCAACTTGCCTCAAACCCTTCTGCGATGGACTTCCATTCTGTTGTTGTGGGCACAGACATGAAGTCCTCCACCAGAGAATTCCAGATTGCAGTCACCACATCTGGGACAATGTTGGAGACTATGGAGACACCAACACGGAAGCTGGAAGCAATTGTTTGATAAGAGTCTCCAGTGGCAAGGAATCTGAAAGAAAAACCATAATTATAACTATAAATTGTGAATAAAAAATAAACATACTTTATGGCCTCTAAAATTCTTTTTTATTTTACAATTACCAAAAAAAAAGGATTTGTAATATATTTTGCTTGGGCACATAACACCAGCTTGGTTAGATGTATTGCCAAAACATTAATAAACATTTTCATTTTAGAATCCACCAAATAAAACTGATTTGGATAACACAGCACTGTAGTAAAACAATAGTAAGCATACCTATATAAATACTGTTATAAAATATGATAGCTTGTGCTATTGAATGACATCACAATATTGTAAAATATGAATGAACCGTTATATAGTTATAACTACATTGTGAATGAAAATCAATTTACTTTAATATGTAAAAAAAGAGTTTACAATTAACAAAACAACCTTTGTATTATATCCCGGTTGGACACATAATGTTAGGTTACCTAGATTTGTCACAATCTGGAGTGCACGTTGTAAAATTGATCTCATACACAGAGACAGCCTGACATGAGAAGCTCTTTAATATAGAATAAAGCAAAGGAAAGAGATGGCTAAAACTAAGAACCCATGAGGGGGCAAAATTTGGCAAATACCATAAATGACACTGATCACTGGAACAGAAACATAGTAACTCACCAGACATCCATTGGCTAGCGCATAGGTAAACACACACAAAGACAATTAATGCACCCATGAAGAACAGCACAATCACAGGAGTATAAAAAGGGAGACTAATAAGTGAGGGTGCTGGAAGATGGATGAAGGGACAAATTAGACAGGGAGCAAAGACTGACGCAACAAGCCACGAGGTGAAGAGAGATCATAAACAAACACGCAGCGATACAACCACCTATCAGGGAAGCGCCAGGGAGTCACAGGCGCGAAAACCAAAGACGGAAAGTGCCGAATAGGAACCGCCACAAGGGAAAACACAGCGAGATGGAGAACGTGCAATCGGAGACAGAAGGGAGGATAGGGAAACACAGACAGCCGCGACACACACCCTGACAAGATTACTAAATCAACACAATTTACCTTTACATATTTCACTGTAAAATGCCGTGAAAACAAACAAAAAAACAGACAAAATACAAAAAAAAACACTTAATTTATTTCATTAAATCAGTCATTTGAAAGCAACTCTCTTGAAATACTCTGTGTCTGCCATTTCCAGCACAAAGGAGGATTCTTGAAGCCCGTTCCCCGGGAAGCTCGTGCCTGGGTTTGCGCTGTTCGCGTAAGCGAAAGGCGTGGACATCCTCATGCGGGTACACCCCGGGTTTGAAAACGGTCAGATAGTCGCAGGAGACGCGCTCTGTCCGTGTGTTTAGTGATTGGCCTGAACCCCCTGTAATCAATCAATCAATCAATCAGTTCACAAAGTAAGGCGATGTAAGGCGGACTCCCGGAAGACATCGTCTCGGACAGGGGTCCCCAGTTCATATCCCGAGTCTGGCACAGTTTTTTCAAACTCCTCAGTGTATCCGTAAGCCTCACTTCTGGCGATCATTCCCAGGAAATGGCCAGAGGGAGCGGAAGATTCAGGAGGTAGGATGATACCTCCGAGCCTACTGCCAGGAACACCCAGAGCGCTGGTGGCAGTACTTACCCTGGGGGGAATACGTCCAGAACTCCCTACGTCAGTCCGCCAACTGTCTCATTTCGTTCCAGTGTGTGTTAGGGTTCCAGCCTCTGCTCTTCCCCTGGGACAGAGAGGAAAGCAAGGTCCCGGCGGTCGACTTTTGGTTCAGGGAGGGTGAGAGGGTCTGGGACCCAGCTCATGTCCAGCTCCAACGTGCAAAAAGATGGTACCAATGTCACGCGGATCCCAGATGTACTCACCATCATCAATACCGGCCAGGAGACCTCGTCTGGTTAAGCACCCGTAACATTCACCTGTACCAGAACAGTAAGAAGCTGGGTCCCAGAGACATCGGACCATTTCTGGTGGCACGGAGATTAACCCCGTCACTTATCGCCTCACCCTGCCACGTTTCTTACAATTTGCACTCTTCAGCTTTGAGAAAATGGTCAAATTTACTGAGTTTGTTGAGAACCATTTTAACATTGTTAATGTGAGCATTTAGCAAGAGAGAATAGATCATTGTGGTTGATGTAGACAATAACGAAGCAACTAAGAAAATCTTGTAAAAGGTTATTCATAAAATTTTGGAAGATTGAGGGAGCGTGAGCCAGGCCATATGGCACAATGCAATATTCATAGTGTCCACTAGGGGTGATGAATGCAGTCTTCCATTCATCATCCCTACGAATACAAATGAGATTGTATGTTCTGCGGAGGTCAAGTTTTGAATATATGCGAGCATCTTCCCATTGTTGTAAAGCATTTGGGGCGAGGGGAAGAGGGTAGCTAAAATAATGGTGATATTGTTCAAAGTTCTGTAGTCGATGCAGGGTGAAAGGCTGTGGTCCTGTTTTGCCGCAAAGAAAAATGAAGATGTTGCTGGGGAAGTGGAAGGTCTGATATAACCCTGATGAAAAGCTTCCTGCATATACTCCTCCATGACCTTCTGCTCTGGATGTGACAATGGGTCGATCCGACCTTTTGGTATTGGGGCATCCCCCTGCAGATCAATTGTACAGTCCCAAGGCCAATGAGGAGGTAACCTAAAAGCTCTCTTGGGACAGAATATGTTAGCATAGTGGAAACGGATACCTTGTCTCTAGGACTTTCAATACTAGTGGAATAGATAGGAACCTTTGATGGCGAAACCAGTGTCAAAGGAAGTTGTGGAAAACAGGTTGGACTCCACTTTTTTATGATTTTGCCGATATCCCAAGAGAGCTCTGGATGATGTTTTAACCAGGGTCTTCCCTGGACGATGATTTAACCAGGATGATGTTTTAACCAGGGCCTTCCCAGGAAAAAGTCAGCAGTGGAATGGTCCAGCACCAGAAAAGATATTTCTTTGTGGTGAAGAATACCAACTGTCATGGAGCAGGTTTGTGTTTGATGGCGAATGAACGATCGGTTAAGTGGTTTGCCAGTTATGGAGTGTGCTTGAAAGCTCTTTGCGATGAAGATCTTTTTGACATTGAGTTCTTCACAGAGCTTTGTTGACAAAGTTTCCGGCTGACCCGGAGTCGATCAATGCAGCAACTGTAACAGAGCAATCAGGAATGGAGATAGTGACCATAGAGGTTAATGGTGAGCAATTTGGCATGGGAGAGCAAATTTTACTCACCAGAGAACAAGAAGTGCAAATTGGGCACCTTGTGATGTTGTGCCCAGAACCCACGCAATTTAAACATAGTCACTGGGTCAGCCGGTACTGGTGTTCATCCAGGGTGAGTCGAGTTGCGTTTACTTGAAGTAAGGAAAACAGAAATTTATACGGTCTGCAGTGTTCACTGAGGTTTGGATTCACTTTTCCAAGCCTATCTCATCATTGAGCAATGAGCAAGTTGTAACACGTTGCGATACAGAGATGAGTGCTTTTTCATTCCACCCACTGCTTGCTGCGAGAGATCTCAATTTTAGCTCATATTCTCGAACTGATGACTTTCCTTGCTTCAGATGGAGTAAAGCATTACAAGTCTAGGAATCCTCAGTAGATTTTCCTAAAACAATGCAAAAGTATTTGATGAAGGTTTCAGCAAATAAATTTGCCATTTCTAGTTGTGAAGTATAAGATTCTGCCCATCTCAATGCTGGCCCTATAGTAGTAAGGAAATGATAAAAGTGTTTCCTTCAGTATCTTCACGAGCTCACGAAATGGATCCGTTGTAGTTATTTTGTACGGTCCGGTCTTCTTTCAGATATATATGAATGAGAAGAACATGTAGTACAATCACTTAGATGGAGTTTATTGAACAGGTATGAATGAAAAAGATGAACCAGGAGGTAGTTGTAAACAGAGTGCAGACACTTGTAATCACTGCAGACACACACAAATATATAAATACACGTTCACTGAGAGGCAAATGAGGAATTATTTTTAGCAACGACAAGGGAATGACAGGTAAGGAAATCCAAAGGGTTTAAGCAGTCCAGGAGCAAGTTAGCAAGCTAGTAGCTTAGACAAGACTGGACAGTGACTGGAATCAACACATGCGTTTAATCTTGTTTAATTGCAGTCATATACTCTCTAAGTATTATACTCATCTGAATTATTTAGAAGTAGTAATCATGTATTAACCAATAGAGATGATTAGGAATTTTCATATACACATATGTTTTATTAATACTGATATAAAATCCTGATTTTTGTATTTGTGTTGTGTTGTGTTTATCTCTGCTCTTAGGACTAGGAGGACCCTAGGGAAGACCTTTGGAGACATGAAAGTGAAAAATGGAGAAGCATTGGGTATGAGCCGAAGCCTCTTCTTAAACAGGATTGGGGGAAAAGTTGGTGAAGGGAGGAGCACTTGCCTGACGACCGGATCCCTTTTAAGATGCTGGACAGCAGCGAGACGGCAGTGACTGGAAATGGAGACATAGGCATCATGCTTTGATTCTTGTGTTTTGTCTCGAGTGGCTCACCTCGGAGCTCCGAGAACATGGCTCATTCATCTCTCTAAAATAAAATTATTAAAAATAGTAAAAAGTTCTTGAAGGTGAGTGAGAGGTTTATTGTTCACAAGGTGATCCAACAGCAGGTAATGTAATCAAAAGTCAGGTGAAGGTGATCGTGGTGATGATTGTGGGTGGAGCCAGGTAATTCCATGACAATAAATGTCTTGCAGACGACAAGAAAGTCATTTTTGTTTGCAACAATAATATTGACAGCATGTGGTACAAGCAGGTTCAAATCAGCTTGCACACATGCTGGCGTAGCTTGTGCCATTGGGTCTAATTGGGTAGAATAAAAAGCCACTGGTTTAATTTTTGAACCATGTTTTTGAAGTAGTGCTGATGTCATGAAACCTCTTTTACTGTCAACAATTTGAACAAAAGGTTTTGCGCAATCCAGCAACCCTAGTACTGTTGTTCCCGGCATAGTTTGCTTTAAATAAATACAAGCTTTTTCTGTTTCATTTGTCCATTGTTTGTTGTTTGCTTGTTATTTTTATCCGTTCTGAACATTTTTTGTTTACCATCTGCTGAGTTAACACATTTAAACATTTCTACCAATCTAGAATCTCCAGAACCACACAATACAATTGCCTATTCTGTTACATTTTGGATTGTAATTCCAGGATCAACTTTTAAGTAATTGAAATCATTAAAATTAATTTTGCATATTCTAAATTTCGAAAAATGATCTCAATAATCAATTTCACTTCATCTAAATTCTATAATCTATTAATGATCTCCTGTGTGTTTCTTTCTCTTCTAAGAGACTTATCAGTCTCAGTCTGTATTTTGTCTAGGCTTTCTCACACATTCAAACGTCCGGGTCTCTTCTCGCATGCTAAGTTCCTTCCTTACACACACGTGCACGCACGCACAGGCACATACACACACACATACGATTTGCCATCTTTATAATTTTTTTTCAAACATTCTAGCTTTTCTCATTCTATCAAATCAGTCTCTATTTTCTTCCATTTTCACAAACACAGTACACATCCCCACCAACATTGTACATCTTCATCCATTATCCAACATATCAACTTGCTCTTTTGCTTTCTGTTCATATATTCTCACTTGTCCAACTTTTCACACACACGTTCATGCACACACATTATTCACTGTCCCCTTCTGCATTAACAAGTTTTCAATCTTCAAAATGCTTGAAATAATAAACATTTTCACAATTATCCAATTCAGATCTAACTTCAACTGATCCACTGCACATTCTCATCAGCTTAATTATCTGTACCTCAGCCTTTGTAGCTGCTACAAAAATTGTCCATAAGATATTACGGAGATACGCTGAGTGCTCTGCTAGGATAGGGAGGCATATGCTCCCACAACTCTTATATTTTCCAAAATGCCAAATCTTAGTTTTTCTAATAAAGCCAATCTGTTGCCTTTTTTTTTTTGCAACAAAAATACAGCATTTTCCACTTGTTTGTTCTTCTGTTACTTAAAAGTTTTGCAAAGTTTTTTTTTTGTGCATCTTCTCTTTCATTGCTTAGTTTTCCATTTAAACTATGTTAATCTCTTCACATTTTAAGATGTTTGATTGGTTCTGAGCCTTTTTCATGCATGAATTTTGTATCTAGCTTATAGGAACCGTTGTCTTATTTCCTTTATAGCTTTATATGCATTTTGCAATCATATCATCTTTATATTTAATGTGCAGTACGGAGTCTGACGACCCCCAGAAAGTTAAGTTGAATACTATTCACCCAATAATATCATTGTTTTACTATTCCCTGAATAGTGTTTTAACGTCCCAGACATTATGACTATTCCCCGAATAGTACTTTGACGATGTCCCAGACATTTGTTCCATTATTAGGCCTTTATTTGAACGTACCTGACTTTATTTGATTACTATTTCCCGAAAAGTATCTGTAACAATGTCCCAGACAATCGTTTAACTGTTCCCAGAATAGTTGAATAACTATTCCCCGAATAGTAATTTAAAAAACAAACCTGCCTCAGCCATGTTCTGTGATGGTTCACAGTTCAGACATCATCAATCCTGTCCCAGGAGCCACCGTGGATGTACTGACCGGTGCAGAATTTACTACGTCGGTCTTTGGATCCAAGGTCCCAGACCTTCGGGCAGCAGTAGTCTTTAGTTATCCAACGATGGTCTCTAGGCCATGGGTATGAGACGTCCGGCTTCGAAGTTATGTTAAGGAAATTTCGTAGAACACATCATAAAAAAACACACCAGAGACAGAACTGAAAAAAAATTTTGTTTGTGAGGGCAGGAACAGCACTTACACAAAACTAACTCTGACCAAACAGCTGCTCCTGTTCTTCCCTGACTGGTCCTGACTGCCTCTTTGTTATATTCAAGCTTTCAGAAGAGATAGGGAATGCACTTGCGTAAGCAAAACACGATCATGCTTACTTGTTTTTGAGTGTATACAAGATGTTCTGTCATATCAATCAGTACGGTTATTTACATTATGCAATGAACACTCATGATTTCAGTTCACGTTGAAAGCTGTTAGAACATAAAAAAGGATGACACAGAACTTACACAGAAACACTATTTAACTTCATCAAATAGAATACCGGGATTAACTGAGATACAGGTTATAACATAATGATAACTTAAATTAATAGAATTCTTCTGACAAAAGCCCATGTTACCGACGCTGGTGTTACATTGCTTAAAAGTTCCTTTTATAACCGTTGATTGGGCTAATTTAAGCTTACGATGTCTAATTTAGAACATAGCCTGCTTTGAAGCAGATTAGCCATGTGGCACAAGTTACCTGGGTAACAAAGATTGATTAAATCCTAAATCCTTTCGTAGTACCCAAAACCCAGGATTGATGCAAACTAATCCTAAACGTAGCTGGGTAGCCTATTAATCCGGCTTCATGGTACAGACCCTCGGTTTTCCATAATAGATAGTCTGAGTTGTACTTAATGAAATAGAGATAGAGTTACAATGATAGGAGTTCAAAACAGTCTGTGTGCTGAAGCAGGTTACTACAACAGGGTTATGCAGTGTGATGAAGGGATAGCATCCCTTGTTCCCTGGAGGACTGCAGGGATGGAGGGACCTTGTTTTTCCTTCTTTCCAGCGGTTAGAGTCCTACAGGGAGAATCCTAAATCTGTCGGACGCTCTTCAAAGTGCCAGTGCATTGATTTAATCTACTGTGGCTTTCCAGGCCGGCGATTACGAACACACACAGGCTTCAGAGGGACTTGTTTGCGGTCGTGTAGGAAGCTTTAGTGCTTCAGGTGTCCTGCTCCCTCTCCAGGGAGATCCACAGAGAGGCGCCGGTGTTGAAACCATGCCCTGAAATATATTTTTTTTAAATGTAGGTAACAATGGCTGAAATATGCACTAAGTACTTCGGACATATAGCTCGGTTACAGCTACTGTTAGCTTTCATTTATATATATATATATATATATATATATATATATATATATATATATATATATATATATATATATATATATATATATATATATATATATATATATATATATATATATATATATATATATATAAAACCCATTATTAATAAAGCATTGCTCACACCAAAACAGTGCTCTTTCTAAATGAGATGAAATACAGATAACTAAAACAGATCCATTGTTCTCTTCTCTTGGACTCAAACCCTTGGAATTGTGGTTTTACTCTCCCTCTTTGTGTTTGTGTGTGTGTGCGTGCACGCGTGTGTGTGCGTGTGTATGTGTGCTTGTGTACAGTCTATTACTGATACAGACTCTTGGTCATATTTTAATACTGTCTTTGTAATTCATAGCTGAACAATAAAGGAATAGCACATACCACCCACTATTCTCTCTCTCTGTTAGTTTAAGGTCTGGGTCAGTAGTGCATGAATAACAGAGCTGGGGCTTCAAACTGTCCCCTGCTCAGACTTGCACTTAACACTGAATTGATTTCAGACATCCCTTGCTGTCCGGGGAGGCACCGGACACACACACGCACGCACACGCGTATACACACACACGCATACATACACATTTTAAATTGTTACATTAATAAGTACATTATTAAACAATTCTGTACAAATGCAGGAAAACGGTTGTGTTAATTTTACAGTGTCTGTGTATTACAGTTTTTCTTGATTGTTTACACACAAAAACTGGTACTTGAAACACAATGACCACAACATGTAGCTCATGCACCAACCCCCTGAACCAATTCTGCTAAACTACAAGCACAATTCCTGCTTTACACTCAAATTTCAATTCTAAAACACAATTTTTTTTCACAACACTACACACAATTCTCTGCATTTAATGTCAAATAATTGAGATAGAACTATGTGTAAGTAAGCCCTATAAAATCCCACAATTGATGCATTCTTGCAACACTGTATAAATTACTGTTTACATATTTCAGTATTGTAATTACAATGAATTTGTTTTACAATAGTGACCACTCCCACGTCTATTTCTGATTTTGTCATGTGTGTTTCAGAAAGTCCTTGAGCTAGAGGTGTCTGCAGTGGAGCACCATTTCATCTTCATTGATGAGGTTGGATTCAATCTCACAAAAAGATGAAGGAGGGGAAGGAATATAATCTGGCAGTGTGCTATTGTTGAAGTCCCTAGTCAGCGAGGAGGGAACATCACAATGTGTGCAGCGATTGTGCGCCACGTTGTCATGCATCACCATGCTACCCTTGATCCCTACAACAATGCCCATATGATCACATTCCTGTACACACTACACAACACACTCATTCCACCAGACCAGATAGATGGTCCAGAGCAGCTCAGGTACGTTGTAATTTGGGGCAACGTAAGTTTCCACCGGACTGCTCTGGTTCGTAACTGGTTCATTGCCCACCCACATTTTTTTTGGTGTTTATCTCCCTCCATATTCCCCATTCCTAAAAATGTTTCTGCCTGGAGATGGAAAGTCTATGACCGAAATCCACAAATGTGTAAACCCCTTCTCCAAGCTATGGAAGACACATGTAGAGATTTAGCAGTTCAAGCTTGTCATGGCTGGATTCGCCATGCTAGGCGATATTTCCATCGCTGCTTGACCAGGGAAAACATAGCTTGTGATGTGGATGAGGTGCTGTGGCCAGATGGAAACAGAAGACATGATGCAGCATCGTTTTTTTTTTCCTTTTTTTGTTTTGTATGTAGACCACTGTACAGTATGCAGAACTTTGAGTTGGTTGGGATGTACACTGTGTACTGTTTTTGTGTTATATAAAAACAATATTCTCAAATATTTTACATCACAAAACAGTTATGTATATACTGTCTGTTTGTCATGCTGTGCATTCTTTTGTGGGGTTATTTATTGTTTTTGTGTTATCTTGTTAACTTTTTTTGAGAATTGTCTTTCTCTTCCCCCTAAGTTGGTGTCCTGTCATTGAGTTCAGGTGCTGCTCATTACCTCGCTCTGATTGCTCCCTATATCTTGAGTGCTCTGGCAACACTCAGTGCGAGGTGTTCATGTGTGCAGACGTGCTTCTTGTCTTCCCAGTCCTGCAGACTACTCTACTCTACTCTACTCTACTCTACTCTACTCTACTCTACTCTCCTCTACTCTACTCTACTCTACTCTACTCTACTCCGGTCTCTCTAGCCCGCAGTCTGCTGGAGTTTCTGGTTTCTGGCACTTAAGCTGAGTTTTTTTTAGTTTGCTTCAGAAAGAGTGAGCGCTTGGGCGCTGCACGGCTCTGTTTGGACAAACGCATCTGTTTATGTTTTTGACATCTATTTTGAACCTTTGTTCAAAGACAATAAACTAACATTTCTCTCCCATCTGGATCACCAGTCTGGTTCTAGTGATACTGTAGTATGTGTAACACTGAACAAAAAAGGCCTAAGTCATGACGATGAATGGAGAAGTGTGTTTTAAATTGAGCATGTCAGTGTTCAACTGGTTCTTACAAATGTCTATTAATATGATGGTTTAGTGTGTGTTATTTGAATACATAATACAAATTTGAGAAGAAAAAACATAGTTTTGAATGTGAAGTTTAATATTGCAGGAGAATTGAGAGGTTTTGCCCATTGTGTATGTGAGTGTGTGTGCGTGTGTGTGTGTGTGTGTGTTTGGGATTTGTGTGTCGAATTCTAAGAATATGAGGCATGCTTTAAAAAAACTGTACTGTAACTACAATGTCAAGCACATAACGCTGACAGTGACTCTCACAATATATTTAAGGTGCTGATGCTCATCTGCAAGAGATAGTTCAGCACCAAAATACATTACAGATAAGCTTACTGTCCACAAACCAAACAGAGTTCTTAGATTAGGTTCTGATTAGTTAGAATAACAACAGGTTTGCTTCAATCTGGAAAAGCTTTCAGCAGGTCTTCATCTACATTCTTTAAAGCCTCTTCTTTCAGTGTCTCTGCTGGTTTTGGGCCTGTAAACTCTGCTCTCATGTATCTACTGGAACAAAGGTTTCACTTTTTAAAGTGTTTTGTCGTGCAATATTAAGGTTAAACTTTATTAATCACAGTCATAACATTCACTATTCTTGAAAAGTACTAAATAATACATGGTTTTTAACAGCCTCTTGGTATTTGCTGGGGCCCTCTAATTCCCTGTGGCCCTAGGCGGCTGCCTATTGATTTAACTCAAGGTACCAATAAGTGCTTAAGCATCAACCCTGAGTGCAAGGTCACGCTCCTGCTAAGCCTGTTCAGATTCAGGCAGGGAAAGTGTGCAAGTATAGACCTGGGGCACATTTTTTCTTAAATTGGAACTTTACTTGAGATGAGTTTTAAGCTCAATTCCATTTCTTGCTCTTAGGCCTACTTTTGTGCCTCTCCCTTCTTCCTTGAAATCAATCTGTACACTTTCAGGGAGAGAATTACTTTAGTGATGCACATATTGGTATCAGACCCATGCATACTCGTACTCATAAACACATGCATATACCACAGAACGATACCGTGTGACATCAACAACCGAAGTTTCAGGACAGCAGGCACAGAATGTCTGGTTCAGTGGAGTAAAAATACCTTGAAAAGTGCTCCAAATTTTTTCTTTAAAATCCATGTAAGAATTGAACCCTTAGAATAGGATAACCCGTACAAACCAGAAAGGTATCAAAACTAGCTGCTACATGACTAAAGCATTTTAAGGCTTACAGCTGTGAAGATTCTACCGCCTGATAACTTTTGCAATCAAACATATTTTCACTGACTATACAAAGACTGTAACTTTTTAAAACTATTTTAATCTAAAAAAAAATGTAATTGCTTCTATCATGAGCTATGATGGTGTAAAAGCATTTCAACCTCTACCGCTTTGCCTTCGTTCAAAAATGAATTGGTTCGACCTTCCTCTGAATGTCACCATGCAAAGGATGAAAATTAAATTAGACAGTGAGAAAGTCTTAGTGTAACCATGCAAACTCCACTATAATGGCTTCCAGTCAGGATCGAGCAAGCATCCATCAAGTTGAGAGGCAGCAGATTGCGCAACCCTGTATGGGCGAATCCCTTCAGGTGTGTGATGCGAGTGTGTTTGTCTGCTCGTTTACATGCTATGACTTCTGACATGCAGAGTGCAGGTGAATAGTGCAGCTATTGATTACTGTAGTTAATGCATGTATCACTATGTCTCTCAGGTGATGGTTTGGTTGTACAAGTCGACTTCCTGTCCTCTCACAGCTCCATTAGCTAAACGAACACAACACAGAATCAGACATCCACCTGGATCATTCCGTCAATGTCATACCATAGAGCCATGTATAATACGCTAAACTACCCATCACCTGCTTGTTGGTGTTAAGACATTTAAGTTTTATCAAATATCAAATGATTGATAATAAATATTTGAGCCCTCTAGACTAAAACTGCACCCTTCAGAATAACCTTCAGAAGGCTGTATTTATTGTAAACAATGTCTTTGAATCTTTTCAAATGGTTGTGCTCCATAAAACGAGCCTTTGCCATGCTTTTACCACACCTCTTGCTGGGTTTTTCTTCTTGGTACACAGAAAGTCCACCTGATTGGTTAGTTGGAGGTGCTTTGGCTATTGGGTGTGGCCAGATTGTAGATTTTAATATTTTAAAGGAAACCCTTGATTAGTAATAAATATTCTTACAATGTTTAATTCGACACTCAATGACCCTACAATTTTTTTCAGAGCAATATTTATTCACTTCACATTCCCTCTCTGGTGGTGATGAGCTACCTTGGTAGCCCTCAGTTGCCCTGGGGCAGCCTGACAGGACATGACTGCCATTCCGCGCATACGGCCTCCTGCCCACCACTAAACGACCCACTCCACCACTAGGACACCTTTATAGTTGTTGATATATCAAAACATTTAAATTTTATCATGTGCAGATATGCTTTGTTATTGATTTGCAATGTAATCAGGGTTAAATTTGGTTGCTTTGGAAGCTTCTTGCTCTACTGTGATTTAATTATACAAAATAATCATGTGTCTTTTTGGCTGTAGCTTGTGATTGACGTCTTGCTAGAGGCTCGTGCCTATGTAAAAAACTTCCTCATACCACAAATAATGATGTTTTTATATGGCTAATTTTCTGAACATTTTCACTCACTCCAATCTTGTTCTTTCTCATGCAGTGTAAAAAATGAAAAGGCACACAGATAAGACTTGAAAGGGAGAGAAATTAAGTCATTGGAGTTTTGGGGTATAGTCTACAATAAAAAGTGAGCTGTTGATTCTGACACTCACTATCTCAGTGCACTTGTAGTCCTGGGATGCAGAGCGATTAAAGCAGGGGTGTCAAACTCAATTCCTAGAGGGCCACAGTCCTGCACAGTTTTGCTCCAACCTTAACTGAACACAGCTGATTCCACTGATTAAGCTCCTCTGGGTTTGTTTGAAGGTACTAGTGTGTCTCCTGAAACAGGGTTGGAACAAAAACCTGCAGGGTCTACGGCCCTCCAGGAATTGAGTTTGACTACCCTGGATTAAAGGCTTACATCGAGATCATGTTTTGTACAATCAGGCCAGGAACACTCTGAATAAGGATATTGGAACAGCTAAAAAGAGCTACTCCAGGAAGCTGGAGAACCAGTTCTCGGCTAACGACCCTGTGTCAGTGTGGAAAGGCATGAAGAACCTCACCACAAGACACCTCCCCCCTCCTCTATGAGCAATCAAACTTTGGTTTACAAGCTCAATAAGTTCTACCGCCGACTTGAAGCCCACAGCCTGACATCCTCCACCGCTCTGACAACTCTGATCCACCTGATGGGGTCTCCTCAACATGCCTCAGAACTCATCTACACAAACATCTTCAACAGATCATTGTTCCTGCATGCTTCAAGCACTCCACCATCATCCCCATCCTCAAGAAGCCAAAACTCACAGGACTCAATGACTACAGACCAGTGGCTCTCACCTCTGTGGTCATGAAGGCATTTGAGAGACTGGTGTTGGCTTACCTGAAGGACATCACTGGTCCCATATTGGACCCCCCAGCAGTTTGCCTAACGATCTGATCGGTCTGCGCATGATACAGTCAACATGGGGCTGCACTAAACCCTGCAACATCTGGACAAACCAGGGACTTATGTCAGGATCCTGTTTGTGGACTCTCAGTTCCTGACTCTATCTGTGAGTGGATCACCAGGTTTCTGACTGGTAGACAACAGCTAGTGAGGATGGGAAAATTGACATCCGACACCTGCACTGGCACCCCCCAGGTGTGTGTTCTCTCCACGCTACTCTTCTCCCTCTACACCAATGACTGCACCTCTGAATACTCCTTGGTGAAGCTCCTGAAGCTTGCCAATGACTCCACTGTCATCGGTCTCATGCAAGGAGTCTGCATACAGGCAGGAAGTGCTTGACATGCTCAAAACAGTGGAGATTGTAGTGGACTTCAGAAGAAACCATCCTCTCACCATCATGAGCAGCACTGTGACACCAGTGGAGTCATTCAGGTTCCTGGGAACCACCATCTCACAGAACCTGACGCTCACCCTCCCACAGACGCTGCTGACTCAGTTCTACTCAATGGTCATAGAGTCTGTTCTGTGCACTTCCATCACTGTTTGGTTTAGTTCAGCATCCAAATCAAACATTCAGAGACTTCAGAGGACAGTTCGGACTGAGAAGATCATTGGAGCTCCCCTACTTTCGCATCAAGAACTGTACAGCCCCAGAATGAGAAAGAGGCCTCTCAAAATCAGTCTGGATGCTGCTCACCCAGGCAACCACCTCTTCCAGGTCTTACCCTGCGGTCAGTGCTTCAGAGCATCAAACACCAGGATAGCCCGGCACAAACACTGCTTCTTCCCTCAGGCCATTCAGTTCTTTAACCCACAACTTTCCCCAACATTTTCATATATTTCATTTAAATATTGCACTAAGCAACATGACTCTGATGTGGACTCTGCACATTTCCAGTCTCTCCACATTCTGTTGTTCTGTTGCTGCACTTTACTTTTACTTTACGCTTTGGTCTGCACAAAGCACAAAGCACCTACAAAGCACATCTCTTAAGCACCTTGGACTTCTATAGTTATAGTTCTATTACTTTATATTTTTACTACCTCTATTTCTAGAATATTACTATATTCTATTTACTTTAGCTATAAACTTATATAACCTGTGTTACTGCGCAACGTTATTGTGCCCCGTACCACAACAAATTCCTTGTGTGTGCACATGCACACTTGGCAATAAACATTATTGATTCCGATTCTGTATAAATGCTGTATGAAGCATAGACATAGTGTCACTTGTAGATTTTTAATGAAGGTAAAAGAGGATCCTAGTGGACACAGTCATTTGTGAATGTGCATCACAAAGCAGAATCTGATGAAATGAGCTGAAACGAATGACAGCAGAGGATCATCTCAAGAACCCACACCCCCTTAATTAAGTGGAACGTTAAGGCTTAGTGTATCTTAAACAAACACATTTAAAAATAATTCATCCCCATCAGAGTGCTCATGAAGGTCAAAAATCAACTGAACCTAATGAAGCCAAGGGTTGGAAACATGTTTTTCAGCTCCAAAGCACATGTGAGGGAATGAAAACCTGCTCACTTCTGGAGTCAGCCTCTAGAGGCCACTCGAGCAACTGCAGTTCAGTCGCATCACTGTATATGGTGGCTGTGAAGGACAAAAACCAAGCTCAAATCTGCATTTCTAAACATTTTCAGCGAATATGCTCCACAATATCTTATATGTATAAGATCATCACACCACTACAGGCTGCAGTGAGGACTACTTCAAAGCAAGCACGAAATGATAGATGGTAAAAAGTATGAAAATAGAAAACGAGATTCTGAGTGTGAATCAACTAACTGAATTCATGTGCCAGTTTTATGAAGTCCTAAATGATGAATGATCATATCTAATGATTTTTCACTGTCAGTGAAGCTATTTTTATTTGAACTGAGGTATTAAGGCATCTTTGTAAAGGGAACAGAGTATTGAGGAGGATAGATATCGGCATTTTTGAGAAATGAATTCATGTGCAAAAGCATGTCTGGGGAATCACTGACTCGAGCGATGAACGGGGGACCATTTTTAGCCCCTCTTCCCTCTTCAGCGCCCCCCACCCGGTGCAGATGATATCAGCATGGCATCAGGAGCTCGGCATCATTAGAAGGTGTTAATTGGAGTTAGTCAGAGTCTTCGCTCTCTGTCAAAAAGAATCTGACAACAGAATTCATTAGACTTAAAAATACTCAATTCAAAAGGGAGTCGCAGATGAGCAGGATCGGGAGCTGACAGACTGCACAGATCTCATTAAAGATGCTAGAGCTCTGGGCCCACATGAGCACGTGTGGGAACTTTAGCAGAATATTCACACTTCCATTTGCTTTCTTTAGGAACAAGCTTGCTCGCATCCTCCCCAATTACGAACATTGCTCGTGATGTCAAGATTGAAGAGGTTTGAAGCATGCATGAAAATACAGGATTATGTCTTGAACAAATTCAACCAAATGTTAATTTGGATACATTCTCCTAAATAAGACAAAAATGTTGTATTAAACTAAATTCTATGGAATTTTAATTGCTTAAATATAGATTTTAGACTTAAATTAAAAATTATTGACTTCATTATATGTAACAAAATAATTCTTTAGCAACTGATGCTCCGCTAATGTCCGCTAATGTAAGTGTCCAAAAGCTTTTGTAAGCGCAAATGAGTTCAAACAAAACATTAAAAGCGAAAACAAAGCCGAGGTGATCTGTAAATCCAAATATATTGGGAAAAAAAACTATCCAAATAATCTGTAGCGTTATTTGCAAAGGTGACAGATCGAGTTTTGATTTTTAAGTAAAAGTGGTTTAAAGTGTCTTCTGTGATTTTTAAAGGTTCATTATTTGGTTTTGTAAGTCTCTAACTTACATATGCTGTCACACATGCAAGGTCAAAAACACGTTCATTGTCTTATAATTCGCATTTCTTTTTACCAAATTTTAATACAACTCCCAAATGATTAATTTTGCTTCACTCGCTATACTCAAGCTCAGGAGCGAAATTTTGTTCAGAACATTGAGAAGTTAATGGCAGACAAAAGTACCACCTTTGATTTTGTTCATCAGTTCATGCTATTTTACAAGGAAGCTAAAAGTGGTTAAATAAGGTTTTTTTTAATTTACTGAGGAGTCATGGTGGCGCAGTGGTTAGCACAATCATCTCACATCGAGAAGGTCGTTGGTTCGAACCTGTGCATGTTCTCCACGTGATCGCATGGATTTCCTCCGAACCTCTGACGAGTTGAGCTCCCCTTCAAAGGGCCCCACAGAATCAGCTGTTTGCGGCCAACATCTAATCCATGAATTGAAAAAATCCATATTGGGCAGAGTCCCACAAAATGAATCCTCCACTTAGCCCAGAGGAAAAGCTCTCTCATCAACAGTAGATGTTTCTCTTTTTAATCATGTGTGTGCAACTAAATATAGCATAAACATTTATATAATAATAGTTGTCAAAAAAAAGTGTCTCACAAGATAAGTGTACAAATTAGGAGATGATGTCATCTAGTGACTATTGGAGCAACCAATAGCGACTTTTCTCACTGTGGTTTTGGGAACTTTGGGCCCACTGTTAAAAAAAGAATGGTAAATATCTTAAGACATCAGGTATCCCAGTTTGTGTTTAACCACCATGCAGACTACTCTGGTTAAACTCTGGTTAAAGCTGCTGTTATGAATATAAAAGGAAGAAAAAAAAAATATGAAAATCACATTTTATTTCACCTTTCAGAACAGTGCCATGAGAACATTTGTACAAGATACACCACAATCTAAAGTGCACAAATACTGTACAACAGAGGGGTCTTAAATTAAAAGAAGTTCACACTCAGCTTCAAACAGAACAGAAACAAGTCATTGCATGCTTTAAAAAATAAAATATAATATAATGTTACAAATTAAGTAAAAATTCAGGCAAACAAGCACACCTGGGGACACAGAAGCTTTGGCACTCGCAGATTATTACAAAAAGGTTAAAAACACAACATGAGCAGATCACCTCTGAGCAACTAAAGCTCGCGACAGAGAGAGAAGAGAATCAATAAATGCTCTGAAACACTTAGAAAAAGGAATGCTCACCCCAAAAATGTGTTTACTCCTGTTGCTTTCTCTCAAGACCTTTGAAAGATTAAAAAAAAAAAAGTTTATGTTTAAAATGTACCCACCCCCTAACTCTTTCAAATATCTAAGTCTTTCATTTCTCAATCTACTGACATATGAAACATTTCATAAAACTTTGTCTTTTGCAGACTTTGTGCTCAATAAATCTCACAAAGAAAGTTTTTTTATTTGGAGGACATCTCATAAAAAACTGTTCAAAAAGGTTATGCCAAATAACTCATTTTAGTGTGAAACTTGTTTTAAGGCATTTGAAACATGGTCTAAACAAGTACTACTGTATTTAACCTCCATCAACTATAGTTCATAGCAGTATGTTTACATTTTTTTTTTCTCAATGTATTGCAAGCCAAAACTAAACGCTCACATTACACCTTATCAACATCTTCCAAAACATATTTTACTATTTCCTTGTTTTTGTTTTGAAGGTTGGTTGAAAAGGAGAATGGAAACTCTTGAGGGAGAGTGAACTCTGAGTGAATAATGGATGAAGTTTATATAAGGGCATGTGTAAAAATGTTTTTTAGGTCTCCCTCAGGAACTCAAGTTTGTTCTTCTGTAATCATCGTCTTACAAAAACTAGTGGGGGTGGGTGAAATGTGTTTACTCTTTCAAAAACTATAATTGTTTTATAAAAAAAAATGTGAAGAAATCTTTTGTGAAGTTGAGGAACAAAAGGTCTTCAGGGAGAGCGAACGCTGAGTAAATACAGATTGTTGGATGCAGTGTCTTTAAGGGCTGGTGTAGAAGGCGTAGTAGCCCATCGAGGCTTTATGGCTCTCTTTATTAAACTCCTCGGAGCTTAAGTCCTCACATTTAATGGTGGGAGACGCATCCGTGCTGGAGCCTCCAGGAGACACTCGTCGTCTTTTACACGCCATGGAATACACATCTGGTGATTCCACCCCCTTCAGCCCTGGTCCCGGGGCCTCCATCCATGCGCCTGCTGTCGTAGGGGGTGCCGTTGAGCTCTCCTCCTGCAGTTTGTCTTTCAAAGACAGCAGGTCATCTGTGTACCCAGGAGGACTGGGGCGGGGTGACCAGGGCAGCCCTGTGGTCATTTTTCTTTGATAGCCACTTCTGCTACTCCACCCGGCAGCCATTGAAGCGAACGCAGAGTCGGGGTAGTACCCCAAAGCATGATGGGGGCTCTGAAGTGGGAGGGGCTTGATTCCGTAAGGAAGGAGGCTGGAGGCGGTGTATTCGGAGTCGTAGGACAGGTCTAGTTTGGTTGAACCCCCACTCTGTTGAACGGGGCCAACGAACCAGCGCTGAGGGGCCGAAGAGGCTGAGCCAGGGGCAGCATCCTCACTCTGAGGGGACAGCAGGCCGTTGGTTTGAGGAACGGCACGCTCACTGGGGTAGAAGCGGTGGTTTTGTGGTAAATTGTTGACGAACTGGTCTTGGAAAAAGGGTTGCATGGTGTAGCGGGTGCCAGGAACAATCTGATGGGAGCGAGGGGAGTCAGTGGGTGAGGGAGTCAGTCTGTCACTCTCGGGAGCTGTATACATTCTAAGAGAGAAGAAGAGAGAGACAGGGTGAGCATTGATTGTTTTCGAGATGGTTAAAAATAAAAAAGACTGGGAAATATAGCTTTCCAAAGGCTGTAGGAGAGCTTGAGAACAGAGAGATTACAGAAACAAACTTGTAGCTAAAATATGGACATGGCTCAGATTTCAAAATGTAAAAAAAAGATTGTGTATTATAGAATAAATGCTTTATTCTATTTCATTTACTTAACATTTTTCAAAACTCTATTCTATTAAACACTGATTCATTTAGAGTCAATATGTCAAGTTTTATTTGGTTTCGTCAATCTCATTCTGCGGGTGAAAACTTTTATGAGCAGAATATTTTTGTATTATTCTTGTAAGAGCTGAAAATTCCACATACATATCAGCCAATCAGGTTGCTATATTAGCAACTGATAGAGCAAGCACACAAATCTTGATGATATCAAGGAAATGTTGTCCTTGAAAAACTGATAAAGAGTAATTAAACAAGTTTAATGTTTAAACGTATAATGTGTATAAACGTAAATAGATGAGGCAGCTCTAGCTTCGGCTGTGAGTTTCTTTTAGAGCTAAATATAAAATTAGTCTTCCTGCCTTGGGGATATGTCATTGATAAATGGATTCACAAACTAGGAAAAACTGATAAATTAGAATGTTATAAATATATTTACATTTAAATTTGTTAGTCTTTTTTACATTTTTATCTTCTCACAGCACTCATCTCATTTACAAAGATCACATCGACACAGAACATAATCTGCATAACCACAACCACTTGAAAATTTTATTGAATTTTATTTTATCCACACAAAACACAAAAGCCAAACTGTATATTTTTTCTTTTATTTTTAACATAAATATTCGTACATACAAGCTACAAAAGTAAGTCCAAAAAACATCAAACCACTATAAGGCATGTGTTAGAACTGATTAAAATTGATCAACAAACATAATGTATGTTCAAAATAATATAATACATAATATATATATATCAGAAAAATTCATATAAATATTTGACTCAGAAATAAAATATTTAATGAATAAATAAATCAATAAATACAAATAATTAATATATATGTTAAGTATAATTGAAGAGTACATGGATATGGGTTTATCTAGTAAATAAATGCAGCCTCCTGGCCACCATACTTGTTAGGATCAATGCTGTTCACGGTTTCGATTGGGTGAAACACAAGTGGAATTTTTGGCTCATGCTCACAAACAACAAATAAAAAAAATTGCTCTTGTGTGGAAGGATTTGCATCTGCAGAATGAAATCAACAAATGTGTAAAATAAGATTTGTACTTGAACAGGTTTTATATGTGAAAGTGAATTTGTGAGAAATAATTTTTTATGTTGTTGCTCAGATAACTCAAATAAACCTTCAAACTTATTTTACATTTCTAAACCTGACTCCATATCAACCACTTAAAAATAAACAACACAGCGGGTGATTTTTGAGTTTTTGGACTAAGAAAGATCTTGAGATCTTACCCGATCGGTTTGGCACAAGTAAATGATTATTACACAAAAGCAGTACAGATGTGAAAGCTAAATTGTAATTTATGTTTGAACCACTGAAGAAACGTAAAAAGTTCATAATATGGACTACAACCATTCATGTCTTACACCCCAGATGATTTCAGTTTGCTTGCTTTTACAATTATTCACAGATCTGGTTACAATAAATTTGAATAAAGTTTAGAGATCAATCAAATATGAAAGCAAATAAGTACTTTTGTTTGTTGAGGTTTAATGTGAAATAGATTAGAAACTGAAAAGAAATGAGTGTGGTACGTAGAGTAGGTTTTCAGAATGAAGATGGTAAAAAATAAAACATCTTTCAATGACTAAAAGCTTCAGGTGTCCTTTTTGTTTTGGAGAGGGCGATTGTAACCAGAAACGATTGTATGTGGTTATGTGAAACTATGCACAGCTTGTGTTTTTGATGGGACTTGATCCCTTGACCGTTAATGTCACTTGTTAAAAAAGAGCCACAGCTAATTAAATCGCAGCGGTTTAGCCTCCTGTTTTCAGTTGTGTTCTCATATGTTCTTAGTTCTCAGTTCTGCAGAAAGTCACTTACGAGTCGTAGTTGTCCCTGAAGCCTTTAGCAAACGGGTTGTGGTCGATTTTGAGCTGTGTGATCTGCAGATAGACAGAGTCCGGTTTTAAAAGAGGAGAGAAAAGCAGAAGTGGCTTCAAGGAGAAAGAAAGGGAAGCTCACGTCTGTGTTCTGGTATGCAGTGACCGCAATGAACTGGTTCTCTGGGAAGGTGAAGCTCTGAGTTTTGCTGTCACTATTCACATCTTCCACTCCATCCTCTGTCACCTCCACGATGTGCAGACGAGGCTGGTACTTGTGCAGGGACTGAAGCACGATCATCTGAGCAGAAAATGACACACAGAGACACAGATAAAAAGAATTGTTTCATTTGCGTGCATGAAAATCCCAAATATTGAAATGAGATGTTACAGTGCATAAAAATGGACAATCTAATGTAGATATTTCAGGTTTTTCATTTGTATGCTTTTAAAAGTCGATTGAAATTACATTTCTTATCCCATTCTAATTTGACCAAATCCTACTAAATCTTCATTAAAATCAACAGTCCTTACAGTCATGTGTTGGTTGTTAAAAAGTGAAGCAGTGATGGATCTAAAAGACGAAGTAAAAAATTACTGAAAGTATCTTAGGAAGCATTTGTTGAATAAACCAACATTGGTTAAAACAGTAAATATTAAGTTAATACATATAACAATAAAAACAAATTTAATTACCTACTTTAACAACAGCATTGCTCAGGCAATGATTTGCAGTTCCAGTCACTGTGATTGGGAGGTTGTACATTGATTAGCTTTTCTTTTTTTGCTATTGATATTTCTATTATTTTTTTTTTCATTATTCTCCTTCTCAGTGCTTGGTGTCAGATTTACAAAGCTGTTTTAAATAATCAGAGCAAATCTGAAATGCTGATCAAAAACAAGCCATTTTTGAATGCCTTTAGCATAATGTTATGCCATACAAGGCCTCCTGCTTAGGTAGTCTCTGGATGTAAAGCTAGTCTGTTACAGGCAAACTACCCAAAAGAATCCGGGTAATAAAATTTGTCTTTGAAGATTTACCAAGGCACGCAAGCAGAGAGGGCAAAGACATACAGAAACATATTTGCTAAACTAGGCTAAAGCTGTAGCTGTAGCAAACTGTTCACGTGCATCTTTGAAGAATTAAAAAAAATATCTACCGCTTGTATTGATAATACGAGAGATGATATACTGTTATATTGGAGTGAGATGCGTGCAACATGTGTTTTGCTGCTTTCACACTCTCACAAGACACACCTCTGATTTCTCACACACAAAATTATGATGTTTTACGGTTTCATTTTAACAGCACCCAGAGAAATGCATTAAACACACGTGTGTGTTTCTTCAGCGATGGAGCAAAAGCATCCAAAAGTATTGCAACCAGCAGAAGCACCGAGTTAACCAAGTAAGCTAAGTACCTAAACAGCCATCTACTGTATGGCAAAAAAAAGTTAAAAGTTAAGTTTGCTCACCCTCTATGTGTAACCTGTCTCATTGTTTTTCTTACCTTAAGATTCGCGTTCTGTACAAATTGCATAGACAAGCAGATTATCAATTAATTAGAAAAATTTCAAAATATATTGAAGAGTTAAATACATTTCCTTCACTGATATATCTAATATTACATGAGTTTATGATATCACAGATTCCATGCATATTACCCTTTGCTGGAATTTAAAAAAATGTGTAACGAAAACTTGAGGACCCTGCTAGGAAACACTCTTCAGAAGTGAGAAAACAAGAAGAAAAATTCGAACTGGTCAAGAAGAATAGATCAAAGGGTCTGTGTAACTCTGAAAATGCTTTTAATAAAAAATATTGAGAATTGTAAACATACTTTGTTAAAACCTTTCTTAAGTACACTAAAGTACTTTGTCGCTTGTGTGTGCTCCCTCAAGAAGGCCCCAAACCTAAAGAGTCCTTTTGGGTTGTCTCTATTCACCCAACTAAAACCAATAAAACAAAATAACAAATCATAACGAAAGTCACACATCAAGAATTAAAGATGTTTTGCCACGATGTGACACAAATATACTGTTGTTTTATTTAGATAACGGTACCACAAATAACATAACATAAAAAAAGTTGAATGCAGAAGCTAAAGATGCACACACAAGGTCTGGGTGATGGGCAGCGCTAGCAGTTAGGACGCCTGGAGGTGTTAAAGCCACAGCGAAGCCCTTAAAACTGACTGAAAATGCTGCTGGTGCATCTACCCACCACAACTCAACCAAACACTCACACGCTACTCTTTATCAGTGAAATGTGCAAGATGCATGGGCTGCATGTTAATACGAGAGGATCGACTGAAAAACAGAAGTCTTTCCTCTCTACTTGCGCTACTATTTCTTCCACATACATTGAGCTTTAGAGGTTTCAACAGCGTGAGCAAATATGAGCAAATCCACTTGTTTGGAGATGTTAAGAGCATTTAATGAGTAGGTGAATATATGATTATATGATATATGGTGTCGTGGCATTGCTAATGAATGAAACAAGTGTTGTTACTAATATTTTACATGCCCAAGATCATGATAAAAAAAAAAAAATACAGCTTCAACGTAGTGATTAAAGTCAGTCCTGTATTTATTAAAACATTTGCTTTTAGATGATACTGAGGTTGATTAGCAAATTTATGCTGAATTCTCACCACAGTTTAAGCTAGTGTAAATATTTATAAAAGTCATTTTGAAGAAGACAAGGGTTAAAAACCAGATTTTATGCATATGATAAAATATTGAGGGCAGATGCAACACCATTCATGTTTGTGTCGCATGTAAAATCCGTGATGAGCTTTAAACGCCTTTATACATGAGCCTAGAACAGGAATGGCTGCATATGTGTAATGTATTACATTAAAAACATTCTTGACCTTTTTAACTACATATTTAAAATAACCCAGTAATAAAAACAGTGACATATTGAGCTTTTAAATGTTTCACGCAAGTCAAGATAAAAGAGATGGAAAACAATGAGTTATCTCTTAAGTAACGTACAAATGACTCCTTACTATTCATTTTTGACTAACTTAAATTTAAAAAACATAAAACATCTTCTATTTAAACAAGGACACACATAAATGTTATTTCTGGAGTTTGTTTTTAAAGAGAATTGTTCTTCAGGAAAGTGCTGCCTGAACCAGCTCTTTTGTTCCCCATCAGTCAGTCACTACGACTGATCTCCACTAGGGGTGCCCAACTCTCTCCCCACAAATTTGAAATGGCAATCTGTGGCCGCGCTGAGGGTCCCGTGATCATGCCCTCGCTGACAAAAGCGGATCCAGGCGTGATGCTCTTCCTGTCTGCTAATTGGAGCCATACCTCTCAGACACACAAGCAACAGGTGAAAAATTTCACGTCTGGGATGGCAGGTTGTGCTGCTGAGGAGATGGCCGAGTTGGTTACCCTGGCTGCCCAAGAGGTTGGGTTACATGTGGCTCTGCCCCTTGCACACAACATCTCCAGCGTGGGTTATCAGGTAGCGATGATAAAGCATAGCCGCCCGATCCAGTTCTTTCCAGAAGTGCATCAGGAGCTAACAAGACCTTGAAAGGCACCTCTTACTGTAAGAAAGGAGTTTGATCAGTCTCCCCTCTCTCTGATATTCCCCAGGTAGAGCAGACTCAGGTAACTCTGGCGCTTGACGTGATCAGCCAAGGCCCCATCTCGCCAACTAAGCTTGCCGTTGGACTTGACTTTGAAAGCTTAAACTTTGGGTTAAGCTGTCGTTGCCCTGCATGCAATGGCAACCTTTTAAATATTTTAAGCCTAGGCCTGAAAGACATGCAGGATAGTTGTCGCCCAGGTCTCACGGATTACCTGAGAGCTGCTACAAACTTTAGCACTGTAAAAGTTGGGGTAAGCTCATTTGTCACACGATGTCTACATTGGTAGTCCACAGCCGTCATCTTGGTTGACCAAGGCTGAAGTGTTGTCACATAATCGGAAACATTTTCTCAGTGCACCTGTGGTCCCAGATGGCCTCTTCTGCGGCGCCATAGACAACTTTGCGGGTCTCTACGATCAGGATCTGTGAGAACTCATGATGGAGATGTGGCAGGTGGAGATGTGGCAGGTCTGGAGAAATATCCTCAGTCCTCCTCAGATTATCAGAGCCCTAGAGACAGTGACCTAAAGCAGCTACGAGGAGTTGACGTAGGAGGAGTCCTGTCCAGGGGTCTCCCCAACAGCATCAGGGACCCCTTGGTTGGCCTCGAAGGTCGAGTGTATCATTATTGCATCCTCCCTTTCAGCTTGTCTCTGCCCCCTCGCACTTTCACACAGGTGATTGAGGTGGCTTTAGTCCCGTTATACAGGAAGGGGTTCGAATCCTGGCGTGCTGTACGGCTGGCTTATACTGGCTCAGTCTAGGCCTCAGTTAATTTGTCACAGAGATGGGGATTTTGTCACCTTAGCCATTGGTCAACACAGAAGGAGCTGTCTGACCCCCAGCTTCAGCATATCCTTCTGGGTATGGAGCTAAACTCGTTGAACATGCCAGCACGTCTCCCTGGAGAGCATGCTCTGAGCCTGCTGAAAGCAGCATGCAGAGTCTGCACAAAATCAGTGGTCCCTCTGAAGAACAGGCAGAGGCTCTTGGGCATATGGGTTCCACATTAGCGTTTTTTTCCGCATATGAGACCACTCCAGCCTGGCTCAAGTTCCATAACGGGCATCTCGCTGGCAAGCTTCTTGGCTCCTCCAACAGGCGTAGTAGAGTAAGTGGCGTATTCCTAAGTACAGTCCACGTGTGTGCCCTCTATGAGGGACTACCGTTTGCATCTCTTATGACCCCTGGCACAGGAGGACCGAGCAGTTCCCCAAAAGCCTAACTCTAGTAATATATTCTCTAGCTAGTTCTATCTTTGCTATCTTCCCTCTAACAACCTTGCCAGTTGGTTCAAGGCGCCTATTACATTGGTCTATACGTGAAACTGTACGTGTATTAATTGACGGAAGTTATACGTTCAGCCTTCGAGGTGATGAGTTCGGCCTCTGCACATCTCTCTTCAGCTCCGTGATTGATGCTCCCTTGTCTGGTACAAGTCGGTGTGAACAGTTTTTATTGACCGACTGCCCATTAAATTAAAAAAAGTGTATACTTAAGGCCAGGGCGGAGGAGGGCCTGCTCATTGCCAGACTGCTGATGTGCCTGGTTTGCCTGGCCGTGAGCTGCATGGAAGGACTTAGGTTGTGACGTTTTGCAGGGTGCTTCCATAGTCGGTACCGACATAAATCGTAGTAACCGACTGATGGGGAGCGTCACGGTTACAAAAGTAACCATTACCTTTTGTCTGCATCACAGAAACTCTTGGTGAACATGATGTTCTGATGATTATAAAACAATTACACATTCTCAATAGAAGAAACCCCTCGCTTCCTTGGAGAAAAAAAATATTTTAACCATACTTAATCTATTTTTTTTTTTACATACAGCTTTTTGATACAGGCTCTCTCTCTTAACCTGCTATTTCTTCCTGCTGGGATGTAATCCCAGACACATGCGGATGTGGAGATCAAGGCTCTGAGGGGGCACTTGTGTTCGTCTATAGACTGAATTTGGTTGTTAATGTCTCTAGCTGTTTGTTTGCGGTTGTTCTGCTATAGCAGAATAAATTCAGGCCAATCAAACAGCTCTCTGATTGTATTGCTTGATGGGTAAGTATCTGTCTGTTCTGAGCATTGAGAACACCATGATCAAGCCTCCATTTGCAGAACCTCCACCATGCTTAACTGTTGCCTGCAGAGAGGTGTTATTGTATCGCTCCTCAGCCCTGCGATGAACAAACTGTCTTCTACTGCAGCCATATATTCTAATCAGTCAAGAGCACTCTGCACTGCCGAGGACTATCTACATATTTGAGTTGCTTAGCCTTCTTCCCTTGTCAGAGGTAAAGCTTTTTGGATGCAACTCTTCCGTGAGGACCCCTTCGGGCACTTTCGGTGTGTCCCTTGTTTCTGTTTCCCACTACTGGACATCTTCCCATTTACGAGGCTAGTATCCTTGATGTTTTTTTTATCAAGTTATCCTAAAAAAAATCAATGCTAGTTTGAAGGCCAGAGGCTTTGATTCGATTTGATGTACATTTTTTCTTCATTCACTCACTTCTTTTAAATTGACAAAAAGAAAGATCTGGGTATTTCTAAAAGCTTTCTTTGTTTACATCTTCCCAAACCGTTTGCACAGAACTCTATATTTGATTGGGTTTTAAACATTAAAAAAAATGATGAAAAACAAGAGAACCTACTAAAAATCAGATTAATGGAAGTGGAAATAAAAGTCAAAGAGATTGAATATGTTAAAACAACATAGGTATCAGATATTCACTGTAGTGAATTCTTAGCAGATTTAGAGCCTATATTCAAAGGACGCATGCTCAGATTCAGCTTTAGATGGATCTAATTCTAATTTATAAGGCATCCCCAAAAAATGTTTAGCACCTTCACAAACTTTACCTGCTACATGCATACACGGCCAATCACATGGGATACATCTTATTAAAATATTCATATTTCACGACCTGAACACATCATGACATACACGTTCAGGGTTTGTGTTTGCTGCATAACACAGAGAGATCTTTTGATGTCTATGAATATCGTTTCTGTGAGCTCTCACCTGTGTGTTGTTGTTGTTGGCTCCCTTGTTGTTCGTGAGCTTGAGTTTTCCGAAGGAGATCTCCTGTCTCATCCAGTGTGCTCCGGTATTCGGTGACTCTGGGTGAACATACACCTTGTTCCCTGCAGACCAGAGAGAAAACCATCAGCTTGAACCCAATTCTGCTTTTATTTGATATGATGCAGTCTCAAATAAAACTCGATGACTTACGATTGCAAATATTTAACTTCTGTATTCTGTGGTTGACATGTTTCTGTTCTTTATATAAGTAATAATAGCACCAAATGGAAAACGAGTTAACGGTTAACGTCTGGCTCCTAGCACCAGCTTTACTTAAAAATGTTTTTGCGTTATTCTAGACAAAAATACGCTTTGTGGAGGAGAAGAGAGGAGACAATGGTCACCCTTCTGGCTTTTCTTTAGAGAGCCGACCATTTCATGTTTATTTGCCACAATCAATTCATGTTTATTGATTTAAAACAGAAGAGAGAGCTTTAAAAGTTAAGGTTAAACGTAAAAAAACTACTTTAAATGTATGAAAAACAATATGGCCCTATACCCAAAGTTTTGCCCTCTAACCAATCAGATGAAGAGCTAATGCAGCTCATCTCAATAATGAATGTACATGCTGATTAAGCCATAAGTGAACCGTGGCTGAACCGTGATGATAAACAATGAAAAGAACGAATTCATGTTTTAAATATTGTTAAAGTTGTGAGTTTGTGATTATGAAGAAGCTCAATAGCCTCCCTCCATTTAACGCTTTGACAAAATTGCCTTCCAAACTTGAAAAAAGTTCAGTGTTAAAAAAAATAACATAATGTATAAAAAAATTGTGTTGTGGAGACTGAAAACCGCCAAAACTTTCACTCAAAATAAAAACAGGAAAGGTGTGAAGTTAAAAACTATATTAAAAATATATTTAGCTTAAGCTTCATTGATGAAATAGGCCATCAAGCAGAGGTCAAAGTGGGTGGCTTTAGAAATTGAACATTCTGGTGAAGGTTTTTCTTTTTTTAAGTCAAATTTTTCTTCAGCCTGGAGATACACCTACGTCATGTGGTGTCCTAAACCATTTTTGGGTGATGGATATTCACTTGTTTCAAACTCTCCTTTCTTTGATTATGCAATTATTACAAAAAAGAAAATACAAGAAAACAGAAACAAGTTGCAGACTCATTAACAATAATAATAATAATAAAATAAGAGATACAGCGGTATAAAAATTTTCCGATATCTTTTGAATGAACTTAATCAGCTCTTTGACGTCTCAGCTGAAAACTTCCAAATAAAAATGTTGTGATAAAAACATTTCTTCATTATCTAACAGCAACGCTTTAAAAATTTGACGCGCTCTGCAAATAAATGTCAATCATTAGCAATAAATAAACAAATACACTTTTAACAATTTCGTTTCATGACTAAATAAAATAGGCAGAAAACTCGCGCTACAAACTTGTACGAGCCAGAGACGCGTTTAAATCCACTTAATACACGACAATCAACACTGAAAATAGAATATATAACAGTATAAAAAATAAGCAGATTTGTTTCAGATCTACAGATGCGAAAAAGCAGTGCGCACACCTGCTCACACCCATTTAAAATCTTCCTTTTTTTGCGTAGAGCTACTCTGTGCGCAATCAACGAGCGCAAAAGCGTGCACATAGCGTTGTTGAAAAATGAAATAAATTCGTTCGATTGAATGTGTTTGTTGCTTTAAAATATCGTTTATAGATAAAGCAGTTAATAAATAAGAGAAAAAGGCGCAGAAACATCAGTGAAGTTAAGTAACATAAAGAAACGGAACAATCAAAACACATTCCGACTATATACTACTCTTATAATATTATGAATGTATTTTTTTAGTCGTTGTTTCGTGTAAAAGGTTGTTTTTCTCAGACCTTGCATGTTGTTGTCGGCTTTCCCGCACGTGACCCATTTCCCGCCCTGAAACCTCCAGTGGTTCGGGTCCGCCAGAACGATCTCCACGAACACGTTATAATGCGCCGTCAGGTTGAGCCCGGTGATGTTGAAGCTCAGGAACGGGAACATCCGCCTGCAGACCGGAGAGCAGAGCAGAGCAGGCACGGGGGTGAAACACAGTCCCGCAGGGCTTGGGCTTCAATTCCGGGACACAACTCATAGCCTTTAATTGTGTTATTCTGTGTCTGCGGGGAAAATGCTATATTTCTATTTTCGTTATTAGTATTGTATATTATTGGCTGTGAGTATTGAACGTCATTGGTTTAATTGTTTGCACATTTCGTTTGTCTTAAATACAAAAAAAAAAAACCCTACCGCGCACTGTAGTAAGTTTTCTGTTCATTTAATTCTTGAACAAAAGTGCATTCCGTTATCTTAGAACGAGATTTAATTCTTTCCAAAAGTGTTTTTTTAATCTTGTGTATGTGCACATTTATATAATTATGCACAAACGTACTGACAGCCAAAACCTCCGTGTAACTGAAGAGTTATTTTATTTATTTTAGACAAATTCTTTCTAAATAATTGACTTGAACGCTATTCAGGGTCATATATGGATAATGTCAGGCTGAAAAGTGCTTTTACGGTGACAGGTGGATATTTATGTGGAGGATTATTAAATGAACGGAAATTAAAGGCGTTCGTGCAATTCAAAGCGCGTTCACACGTTATGATGTTTAATTTCTGACAACTCCGAGTTCTGATTAAATCCTGCTAAACTCAGATTCCATCTTTTTATTGAATAACTTCCTTTTAATTGTTTCTGTTGAAATTATTTCAAAGTTAGTTTGCAAAGTGTGTTCGCTCATTTCCAGTCATTTATTTGAGAAACGAAAACTCAAACGACATTTTATAAATGCTGTTTTATTACAATTCGACACATTTCTCTCACAATAACTTGTATTTTTGGGGGCTCTTTGTATGCGTTTTAAAAACGCAATTATTTGAAGGTAATGACTCCAAAACGATTAAAAATCGTGTATCCGTTTAAGTATAATCATTTAAACATTTTCTGTATTCTGTATATCGAAATTTCGTTAACTTACAAATAATTAAATTAAATGTATGTTTACATATCTGATTGGATCGATTTTAAGCATGTTTATTGATTTAAATACTTGACTGCCAAAGACTTCATTATTTAAATGTGCATGAGCCAGACCGAGGTTAATATTTCGTTTTATTTTCGTTATTTATTTAGTAGTTCATTCAAACATGGTTCGTACACGCTCCTGGGGTTTAAACGCCTGCTTTAATAATAGTTTTCATTCATATTTAACCAACAAGCATATTATAATATACATGTGAAAATGATGCGTCTATAGTGATCTAAAAACGTAAAAGTTATCGAATTTAGACACGTTACAAATGTGAAACTAATTCAAAATTTTAAATGCGTTTAAATCGATACAGATCACGTGCACTTGTTCTCTTTAAAACGAAACTCATTTTAATTAATGACTCTTTGTAAAATATATTAGGAAGTTATCCAGTTGTTTTTAAAAGCGCGGTTGCATCTAACTTGTATCATATAAATATTGAAATAGTAGGTTTAGCGTTCCAGGACTTGTTTTCAATCATACACAATGTTATGTTTTTTTGTTACATCAGGTTTAATCGATTCTTCAAATAGGAATTTAACAGCAGGTTGGAATCGAATTCACTCAAGTTCAAATGAAAGATCTTTGAGGTCCCGGGACCCAGTTTCTCGCGTCTCACCTGCCCTGTTTGGTGATGATCATCTCGGTCTGGTGCCGGTGGAACTTGAGCCACAGGGGTCTGTTGCACAGGTAGACCTGGGCGCGCGCACTGGAGCCCGTTCCGGGGATGGGCATGGAGCTCAAGCCGGAGCCCGGTCCCGGATAGGACGGGTACAAACACCCTGGACCTTGTCCAAACTGATAACCCCCGCCGAACTGACTCCGACCAGCGCACACGGCGGAGGAAAAGCCGGCGGGAGGAAGAACCGAGCCATAATGCAGAGATGATGAGTACCGGGAGCTGCTGCCGGAGCTGCCGTACACCGAACCGGTTTGGCTCCCGTAGGGGAAGAGCGAGCAGGGGTTGCTGACGTCAGAACCCGTTTGGGAAGAGGGTAAGAAGTAACGGTCTGTACCCAGTTCATCGATGTTGTACCGGCGCGCGCCGGACAGCTCGTCCTCTCCAGTCCCGATCACAGGAGAACTTTTACGCGCGTCCGGAACGGATGCTGATGCTGCAACTCCCGGTTTACTCCCGGCGAAACTCTCGTTCTCAGCATCATCCAGCAGCGCGCTTGCTCCACCCAGGAACTTCTTGGCACCGGAGGGGTCGCTTTCGGTCCGGTCCATGTCCTGGTAGTCGATGCGCGCCGCCACGGGGCTGGTGTTGGCGCTTTCGGAGGAGGAGGACAGGTTGTAAAAGGTTTTGGGAAGATTCACGGATGCGCCCGGTAGGAGGCTTTCCAGCTGCATTATTTGGAGACACGGACACCGGAGATCAGAAATGGAGACGCGGATCCGTGCGCGCCGCTGCTCGGCCTCTGAAGGGCGCCTCCGAGGGGTCTTCAAGGTTTAATCTGTGAGCGGCGCAAGAGTTTAGCACACTTTATATATGAGGTACCCGGGAGAGGGGGGAGAGGGAGGGGAGGGGAGGGGAGGGGAGGGGGCGGTGCCATCAGCTTGCACCAGCCAAACCTCTGACTGGCTCTCGAGGCCTGTCTAAATCCATAACATCCACTGAATTCGTTTAGACATTTATCTCAATGGTTCTTAAAGTTTACTAACGACTTCGCATTAAAACCCAGTATTACTATTAATCCTTCGCATTAAAACCTATGTTTTTGCATGTTAACCAAACGTACATTCTTGTTAGGATGCTATAGGATTAGTATTTCGATTTCTGCAGAAGGAAACATCCCTCAAAAAGCAACCATTTACATAAATACACGAATTATTTAGCTATATGAGTGGCCTCTTCAAAAACCTTCAAAACATCGAAAAATGATATAATTCTATTAACTGAAAATAAAATGTAGGATATGTAGTCGCACATAAAGTCATGTTCTGCTTATAACTGCATAAAATATATTCAATTTAGATAAATACATCACATTTCAGTTATAAAATTATACCAGCTTGGCTAAATCTGTGCCTTAATCCACGGGTTAAACCCTAAAACAATTGTATACTTTATATATCATTTATTTTGAGCAGCATTTGTTATTAAAAAAACACCCAAAGAAAACACTTAATTGGAAACTAAATAACAAACTCCAACGAAACGTTTTTTTAACTAAAACAACAGGAAAATTTACATTTTAAATATTACATAAAAACAGGACTTCATTTACATAGCTTATTTTTAAGTGTAAAATCGTGTCTTAAAATATATATTGTTTCAAAAATAAAAAGCTTGCATTGGTAAATCACACCCCGAGTTTTTAAGTAATTTCCAACTCACTTTGGGTTTAAAATTCGGGTTTAGCTCTCGCTTTTAAGATCAAAGTACAAGATAACCCTATTAATGAAATAGAACAAAAAAGGGTTACAAAGTCAAACGCTAATTTCGGGGTTCAAACGCGCGACTAACCTTGTTTACTTCATAACGATAATTTAAAACAATAAACAAGTCCCAAACTCCATCTAAAAATGGTTCCCAGCCAATTAACGCGTGTTAATGCGCGACTGACATTGACCCCGCGGAGGAACACACACGCACGCACGCGCGCACGCGCGCGCGCACGCACTCTCAGGAGTGGATTGACACCATTTTGCAGGCTCTAAAAACAAAACAATTAACGAGCCCCGAGACTGACCCGAGAACGGCTCCTCCAAACAGCGCGCCCGGTGAACTCCCGGTAATTAACGAGCGGTAATGAGAGCCGCAAACTCACCGTGCACGCGCGCGCTCGCTCGCTCCCTGGCTCTGGGGTAACTTGTTGACTTTGGGGTGAGTGTATCCACGGCTTCTCAAGCGCTGCTGCAGGAGCACAGCCTGAAGCTAACGAGGAGATGTTTTCTGAGTGCACGAGGTGAGTGCGCGCGTGCGTGCGTGCGCGTGCATGTGCTCAAATTCAACGTAACCCGCGCACTATATTCTAATTAAATTACATTTCAAATTATGTAACTGCCGAAGATTTGAAACGCACCTAAATACATTTTTTATTCTAAGTGAGTCCTCTTTTACTTGAAGTATTGTTGTTAAAAAAATACTGTTACAAAAAGACAAGTATGTATTATTTCTTAAAATAAAAATGTTGATCTACATTTTTTAAAATTAAAACTAAAGAAAAAAAATTACGTTCTAAACAAATAAGCTAAAGATCAGTCATTAACTGTAAAATGTACCCATGTCTGTGAATTAAGTGATGGGAAATGTTTGACATTTTTTACCTTTATTTTGAAGATCACGTCAGAATGGGTAATGAGCTTTATTGCTATCCTTTATGTTTCGCCCTATCTGTCATCTTTAGGGGATAAAATGTTTGCCACAAATGACAATCAATAATCTTATAACGTGTTGTCATCCACAATAGGTTTAAAAACAAATCGAGATGCATTTCAACGAAAAATCTAACCTTTCGATTTCAAATAGGTTTACTACTATTTTAACATATTGAAGGATCTAATTAACTCAAGATTTGTACACAAGATGTGTAAATATTTGACTGTTTGTTACCAACATATGGGGCTTGTATGGCCTAACAAACCCAGAATTAATGGATAGGTTTTGATTTGACAAAACCTAACAGTTTGAATCAGGGTGAATCAGCATCATGAAGAGCTCAACTCTCTTTGTCGAATCAGGCTTTGATCCTGAAGCTAAGATTTTTAGGGGCGCGTGCACGTAAAAGACTGACGTTGGCACTGAATAACCAATCACGATCGAGCCAAACCTTTTTTTCTCTGGGGAGGAGGAGCAAGAGATTAAAGTTAGAAAATACGTATTTTATATTTTACATATATTTTGTGTCGTAGTAATGCTGGGGCTGGTGCCAAAGCCAGATGAGATTGTTGACAGAAAATTGCTGATTTCGTGAATATCATTTCAAAGAAGTTCATTCTGTTTAATGTAAAACTGAGTATCGTGCGTGATGTGCGTTTGATAACGAAAGCATGTGTTTTGCCGTGATAATTCCAAACATTTTATTTTTTTTCTGTCATGTTAACGTGTTTACGGTTGTATTACAATAAAAAAGTAAACGATTATTTTTCTGCAAATGTATGCTTAAATTTAAAAGGTCTATAAAATTGGTTTTATTTTGTGGAAGGCCTAACCTCCACGCAAAACAATCATAGCAGCAGATAAAAATGAGGGTCTGGAGCTGGTTAGCCGTACAACACGCCATCTGCGGTACAGTGAGGGCTCGCAAATGTAAGCTATTCCTTCAGCAGATAATCTTTTATGCAAATACGTGTCAGGAAATGTATAGGGATTTTGTCTGTCCCAAAATACTCATCTCGAATCAAGTGAGCGTTGAACAATTAGCGCACAAATATGCGCATGATTGGCAAGAAAATGTGGAGTTATTTTTACTGACGCTAGCATTGTCACTTTTTTTAACTACTGATTTGACAAAAGTAAACTTGCAATCTCTAATCCTGAACATAGCCTGCTCCGGAGCAGGTTAGCTGTGTGACGCAAGTAACCAGGGCGCCAAAGATCAATCCTAGATCGTTTCATAGTACCCAAAATCCAGGATTGGTGCAAACTAATCCTAAATTTAGCTGGCTAACCAGTTAATCCGGCTGCATGGTACAGGCCCCAGATGTTAAAATGATATAAACTATCATGTAGCCACAGAAAAAAAATTAAGCAATGTGTAAAGCTTTTCTATCAGCCACACTGCTTCCTATTATGAAAAGTCAACCTTTGGATAAGGTGTTTGGACATAAATCTGTGTGAGAAGGTGTGAACACACTCACACTGTTACGCTTCAAGTCGTGTTTGTTAAATCCAATAATAGTAAAAATTCCAAGCTGTTTTCAGGCCAATAGGTTTGTGAGTGGACAATCAGGGTCATATCAGAGTGATAACTGTGGCCCTCCACACCAGGGGTGTATTCCAGAAAGCAGGGTTAATTTACCATCTGCTTAAACCTGAATTCTCTGTAGATCAACCCTAAACCTGCTTAATCCTGATCCAAAAAATCTTTGTTTACAAGTGACCACCCCAAACGCATCACTGATGCTCTATTTTATAACACATTCATCATCACGGTGAAAGAGTAAGTTAATTTTAGTTTTTGAAGGCAACATTTCAGAAAAAATATTGTGTTCATCTGAGCTCACCTCTGACTCTTATTGGATCAACCTCGAACCCAGTGTTTGATTTACTAAAGGACTGTTGTCAAAGCATTGCTCTTGTACAACAATCCATAATTTTAATTACTTCAATAAGTCAGTTTTAAAAAGTTACTGGCAGTATGGCAGTCCATTTACTCTCTTTCAGTAAATTAATTTTATTGGTACACACACATTGTTGTATTTTTAACTTAATTCAATTTCTAACGATTTATTTTGAATTCATAAGGTCTATCTGTGCATCTGAATGTCATATAGGAGGCTAAAATGTTTGATGTGCTCCTTATACTTGAGCACCTGGATCTCAGAAGGTCTTCTGCAGGGCCCTCTTTCTTTGGACGATCTGTGAAGTCAGATATAAGAAACTGTGTTTGAAAAAAAGCAGAGGAACTGCTCAAAAAGCTGGATACAATCATTTTTATGTGTAAAAATCAGGCTCTTTCTTTCAGACAATCATCTCAAAGGTTCATTTCTAAAAAAAAAAAAATTATTGAAAAGGGTTCATGATCTGTATGAATACAGTAGTGTTTTTCTTTTCTTTCTTTTCTTTTTTTCTTTTTTTATGTCTGGTACATTTAGTAAGTGGCTTCACAGCATCTGCTAAACTCTACAGGACTTAAGTGTCTCCAGTTAAAACAAATAAAATTGGGAACTCAATTTGTTGCCCACAACTAATGATTGAGGGGTGCCTTGGCTGTCCAAGCGATGGCAAATAGTGTGAATTACACGCACTAAACAAAAGACAAACTCTTCAAAATATAATTAAATTGAAACAACTCTTTCATAGTGTTTGTAAAGTATTCAGGAAACCGCCTACTAATAAAATCCACATTAATTAGAGAAGTTTTTCAATCAGATTTTATTCAGATCTTTTCATCTGCAGAAACGAATATCATTTCTGGTACTCAAATACCGTATTGAAGATGCTTTTTTTGCAGAAAATGGCTTCAATAAAAATGGTTTGTTGGCATCATTGTGTAGTAGATATCAGTCAAATATTCCCAAGTCTCTGCATGATTCTGCTTTGTTCGGATTGTGCTTCATTTAATGTCCTACAGAAGCAAGCCTTCTGACGAAATATGATGTAATGCACACAGCCCATTAGAACTACTTCAATCGGACACGCCCCCAAAATGAAGCTTTTAAAACAAGAAAAAAGATCGGATGTGAATTCTGAAACTTAGATTGATCTTACATTATGCATAACAGACACGTGCTTAAAGAGTTTGATTATTGGGTTAGAGTGATATTTCAATTAAGAATTACGTTATTTCCACCCTTAATGATCTTTAACTTTTTATCTTGAGTTATCAAGGTTTAAAAAAACACTTCAGTGTTCACTGTTGAAATAAAAACTCAACATTAAGTATGCGCGTCTCTGTGACAAGACATCAATATTTTGAGTAAATCTACATGTTGTTATTTAACCAACACACTCATCTCAGAGCATTATCTGTGAGGATGCAGCCATATCTCTCAAAAGGAATACAAAACCATGATGGCACTGCTCCCAAGGAATCGAGAAATGTATCATTTAAAACATTACTAATCCAAGTGGTAACAGGTGCGCTAGACTTTGAAGCAAGAGTGAAGGAGTTATTTCTCTTCTCCGATCTGCAGCTTCAATGGAGCTGTGTGCTGGTGTGCACTGAAGTTAATCCAACTCAACTTCCTCTGGATGAGAGTCACCGACACTCTTTAGGGGTTAAGTAAGACACTAGGGCAGGACTGAGTGGGATTGATACCTGGATGGCAGACCTCTGGAAAACAAGGTAGCTGAGGGAAGGGGTGTTATTGAAGCCAGCAGGGGGTGCTCACCCTGTGTTCAGAGTGAGTTCTAGTGAATGAACAATGACATATTGTCCTTTCAGATGAGACATGAAAAAAAAAGAATTAAAGGAGTGTCAACAGCATTAGCTGGGTATCTGTAGAGGTTAACAAGACCAGAGGAAAATCTACAAAGCAAAGCAGGTAATCCAAATAATTAAATGTCTGTTAAAGTTAAGACACAGTGAGATTAAAATAGACATGAAATACTAGTGGAACACGCTGGAAGGTGAACTTGGGCTACAGCAGGGAAATCATTGAACACTGCACTTTAACTCGTTCACGAACGGAATTAGGGAATTACATTAGATTTTAGAGATGAAACCTGACATGATGGGAAATATGAAATGTTTTAAATACAGTGTGTCCAAAAAAAAAGACATCAAGACTGTTCGGTGAAAACTGTCCATCAACCAGCCAATGTTTGAATGGTATCTCTTATTTTAGTTGCTATTAAGTTTGGATTTTTTAAAATTCAGCTACTTTAATCCCTTATTAAATTCCCTGTTCTTTTTTTTCTATTGCTTTAATATGAGATTTTTTGCATGAGTCCAGGAGCTGTGTGTGTCTTAAAGCACTTGGCGTTTTAACAAAATATTCACATTTACAATGTCCTAAAAAGACTTGCATCATCCTAAATTGATTTAAGTGATTTTCTGAAATAAATAGTATTCATGCAAGATTTAAAAACCGTTTTTTTTTCTTATACGTAAGGGGATTTGAACAGGAAATATATTTTTTTGCAACAATGTGCATGTTATACATTTATTATTCAAATAATTTAGTTGCTAATGCAATAATATGATTTAATAAATTACTTGGTCTGTGAAACCATTTAAATATAATACTCTCTCAACTAACTTAGATAATATGTTATGAAAGCTCATAAAATGTTGAGACAAAATGTTCAGGGTCTCTACATGATGCCAGAATTTTTTGAAATTCTTCCTTAAGCAAAAGGAGCTGGAGATGACAGAAGGAATATTAAAGAAAAATGTGCAAGTAGTTCCATCCTCAACATGAAATTGATTTAAGTGATTTTCTGATAATAATAGTATTCATGCATTTTTGTTATTCAAAAATCTCCCCTTATTTGCTTTGGTAGATGCACACACTGTTCACTTCAAATGACATTCAATTACTATTTTCTTACATTTTAAAGACATACTTCCACTAAGTCCGTTGACATTAGAATCCCTTTTCACTGTTTGTTAGTATCAGAACGCCTTGAAACAAACTCAAACTGTCTCAGACTCAGACTAAACACGAGAAACTCCTGATAAAAATCCTCATGCAGAGAAAGAACCTCAGCTACTGCTCACTACAGAATTGACATTAACCTTGAGTTTCTCATCAGCGGAATAAATCCGGGGTTGGAGCACTTTTTAAGACACTTTCAAATAAGACTACTTGATCATTTAGCAAATATGATGCAAACAATTCATACAAAGTCTCTTTAAAGAGTTTTTTTGCATGCATACCTGATTTTTGTTTTGTTTTTGTATTTGTTAACCAATTAGTCTAGCTCAGTGTTAAACAAATGAGATCATATACTCAAAGTTTCATAGTAAGGATGTTGATAGGATCACAGGGTTTGGATATAAAAAAAACTGTCATGCTGAAAATGAGAATAACTTGATGTGTTCAGGATCTTTTTGGAGAGCATGCAGTTTTTCTTCTGAGAGTCTAAATGATGGAATGAGGAGGTGTGATGTAAAGACGATCCACATGAGGCACATGCGAAGCGTACACACTCGCGCTCAGGAATGATTATGCATTCTCACCTGACAAATCCTGGGTCCCATGTGCCTTGTAGTTTTTAAGGTGTGAGATTCACAAGGATTAGCTCCCAGCCAAGAGTAATATTGAGATGAGAACGAGTGCAAGGAGCAGAGTACATTCCCTTCTGCTCTCAGCCTCCGTTTCTAAAAAAGAAACCAGTTTTAATGATATTCGAGATAATATGGCTTCAGAGGATGCTCTGGATCAGGACATGAATGCATTTTAATAAGTTATGGATTTAAAATGATCAAAGCTGGTAGCTATGAGTTAAAGGTTCTCATTCGCATTCAAGTTCTCTCTGCTTTAGTTTCTGTTAAAAATCTAATTCACTTCTGTATTACAAACACAGATGATGGTTTATGATTTTATATGCTCTGTCTGATGATAAAATCCTTTTAAAAAGACAATCTGTAAAAACCCTTTCCCTGTTATTCTTCCCTGGGTTCAACAATGCCCCTGCACAGTGTCCAGAAATGCACAATTTAAAAAAAAACCAACTAATGAAACGTTCACTGAGCATAAAAGTGTTTGTTGACTCCATTTTTTCTGAAAGTGTAATTCAGTCGATGAAGGATTTTTAGTCAGCTCAATTTTTGGAGAAAAAAAATGAAAAAAGGGACGACACTGGAGGAAAGATAATGAAGCATGTAATAAGATAGCATTTCTAGTGCTTGAAGATAATCTGTTGAACATTTAACCACTCTGGAAGTCAGAAGGAGTTTTGTGTTTGTTGAAACCCTTTGTTGTAGTTTTCACAGTGAACTAGAAGATTCCAATAAACCGCTGTGAATTGGAAGATTTGAATCAACTAAATAAATATTTGTATTCCTAAGAAATAAAACCTTTAACAGTTTATGTTCTTAACCAGCATTTCCAATCACAAACAGACATGTGCGTTTGAATAAAGAGACTATTGAAGATTCTTGGTGGAAACTGCAGAACCCCTTGCCCAAGCTTTACGTACTGAATGTCTGCAAAAGCAATACAAACACATCCAGACTAGCTAACACGCACATAATCTAGTACACACAAAGCAACCCATGATTTTATGCTATCGGAATATGGAGCTCATTAAAAGGTAACAGGTTAAACAATCAGGTTGCTTTTGGATGGTCAGCATTTTCAATCCTATACCTGAACACTTTTATAGTAGTAAATACAATCTATAGCCTACAGCAAACCAAGAAATATTAGTTAGATGTCAAATCTTCTCTAGCAATTATATTATCCCAGGAGTAATGTATTGTGTTTGCAAACATCCATATCAATGGCATTTTTTCTTTTGTGAGATTCCCAGACACCTTCCAAAGAGTGAAAATGGCCAGTGAGATAAGTTACTTTTTATCTAAGATGCAAAAAAAAAATTCCAGTCTAAATATATTTACATTCTATCAGCTACTTTTATCCTTTGTAGTGGCTTGACAGTATTTTTTTCTTAATTCTGTGTGGGCTTTGTGAAATGAACAACAGAAAGGAGGGACTGATAAATTGTATTAATGACCCATTTCAGAAATTTCAGCTTGGTGCGACACTGAATTTTAAATTTTTTTTCTTTTAAGATCATCAGCAGCACTCTTCTATGTCCGTGCAGTGCTAACTTGTAAAAACACAGTGCATTTTGAAGCAAATCAAAAGCCCTGTGTATTTGCTTTTAATTGTATTTCAAAACCTTAGTTGTCCTCTCTGTGTGCAGATGTGTGTTGTGAGCATTTCAGATGTGTGTATCCGTGTTTGCATGTGTGCAATCTGAAGACGTGTGAAGAATTTGGGGAAAAGGGGCTAAAAATCTGTGAAGCGAGTAAGTGGGGGGGCTGGAGCTCAGCAGGAAACTGATTGGCTGCCAGCCGGAGGAGGAAATCAAAAAATCTGCCATCTCCTCCACTCTGGGCCCTTGGTGGCCAGGCACAAGATGTCTTCCCCGGCCCTGGAGGGCCCCCAACACAAACCCGCTATCGCTTCTTTCCGAGCTGCTCATTGAAGGGAAATGCCACCCAGTGTGTAGTCCGCTCCCGGTTCGGCTCTGGAGAGGGTTCGGTAGAGGAGGAGGTGAATCAGGGTCACTCAAAATCAATATGGGGCTTTTAGATGGGATGGAGACATGAGGGACGCTAATACTCTGAAATGTTCTGCTTCAAATCTCTGTGGCTTTGAGGGACGAGTTGAACGCGCCACAATTACACCAGATTCTTTTTCTCTCTCGGTGGGATTTCTCTCTTATTGCATTATACAAAATCTCCTGTTTAAAAAAACACTGTTTCATCCAAATTAGAAGGATTCACGAGATAGCATTATATTTTGTTTCAAAATACAATAAACCATTTAAATGAAAATAAAAATGATGTGATAAAAGCAAAAACAATGTTGTGAGACAAAAACCTTTGATTTTATTTGTACAATGTTTAGCAAAGCGGAAGATGGCATTGAAATATATGGACTTATTACAACCAATTCGGGTTATAGTCACGAAATTTAATCTATTTATTCGTGCTCAGGGTCACAATTTATACTTTTTTTTGGTGTTCATCACAGCGAATTTTAATCCTATGTATTTCAATAGGAAATCATTTTCATGCTACCTCCACGTATTTAGTGTTGCCACCGGTGACCGCAAAAGCTGTTTTTTGTTGTATGCTTTTCTTGTTTTGTTTTTTCTTTTGTTTTTTTTTCCAGAAATCATGTGATGTAGCATAAGCGGATATGTTTGAGGGTAAGTTTGTGGATAACCCCAGATTTCAGTTCCAAAAACAAAGATATCCTTCAGGTTAGTTAAGTAGCCATAGCAACATACTCTCTGAACATAACCTGCTCCGGTGCAGGGTATGTGAGAGGGTAAGTTTGTTTCAGTGGTGTTATTGAGCATGCCATGTTCTTTTATAGATGTTCTTGTTGAATAATGTAACATACACAAAGCATAAAATGCTTAGATTAATTTAAGCACATTTATTTGTTAATTTATTTAATGAACCATTTGAAAGTGCACATTCTAAATACAACAAATCTTTTACAGTTACAAGCTTACAATGTCCAGGGTACAACCCTCAGCAGGTGCTTAAAAGCGAATTCCAGCAATTTGTTAGTTTGGCCTTAAATACAAATTATGTGAAAGACAGCATTTTACCAATATTCATATGGTTCATATGATCTCTTTTATGATCACTTTACATTTCAGGGTTCCCAAATGGTATTTGCGGCATTGATAGTTACCTCATTCCTATTAAAGTTTCTGTCAGTGAGGGGGATTATTTGAACAATAAATATATATTTTTTGCATCAATGTGCAAGTTATGCATTTATTGTTCTAATAATTCAGTTGATAATTCAATAATATGATTAAATAAATTACTTGGCTATTGAAACCATTTAAATAATATGTGATGAAAGATCATAAAACATTGAGACAAAATGTTCAGGGTCTGTACATGATGCCAGAATTTTTAGAGATAAAGATGGTGGAGCTGGAGATGACAGTAGGAATATTAAAGGCAAGTTTTCAGTATTCATGTTAGCATGTCACACAACATTGACACAAAAAGAGGAGAGAGCTACCCCTCATATATGAATGCAGACAGTGTAGAGGAATCTTAGAAGAACGAAGAGATGACAGAATGCTAAGAAATGTTGTTTGTCAATTATTTAAAATGAATTGCGTCAGCTCATCTGGGAAAGTTACTGCAGGAATCACCCAAAAGGGCCATTTAAAATAATACGCAAAACAACTGGCTTCCGAATGAAGCTATTGGCCGTTTGCTGTAATGTTTTTTCGGGCTGACTCTTTTCAGACGGTCCCTAAGTGCTCCCCTCACAGCAGCTCCCTCATAAGAGATCAATGTGTTACTTCAGTCGAGACATTGTTCTCTACGCGAGGCGAAACAACCCTGAAGCTTGTTCCCCACGTTGCTCAGATTAAAAAGAGATCTTATTTGTTTGTTAAGGGTGTTTATATCAGGAGTTATTAGGCCAGGAAAAGTATACAACAACATAAAAAACAGCTTCAGTGGTCACCGGCGGAAAAACTAAATACTTGGAGGAAGCACGAAAAATACGTTCTATTGTAATACATAGGATTCAAATTTGTATTTGAAAAATAAAACATTATGAATGTTAGGTAAACCTACTTGCGTTAGGCTTGCTAGAAATGCAAAAATTCTTAAAAGCCTTTAAAGTTAAATAAGCTGTTTAATAGACTTTTATACTGTTAGTTATTAAATTATTAAAATAATAGATTTCCCGTCAGTGAGCCCTTTTTTTCACGGACACTAAAGGTTTTACATAAAACATTGTTAAACGTTATTTACAAAATGGTTTGGCACGCTAATTGCTAACACATTTTTTAAAGAGCTTTACTCAATATGAAGCTAGGGTTTCTGGATCGTCCGTGGACGAAGCATACTTTAGAAATAAATGTTCACTTATCCTGAATATCACATTAAAGTGAATAAATCTGGGCACAATTTAAAGTGTGAACAGGGTAATGGACAATAGTGTGCTTTATTTTGAGCCTGTGCGCTGCGCGTGCCTGTGCTTTATCTGGCCAAGGCTGTCACCGAGCACTTTTAATTACTCTGACGAGCTAAAGAGAGCCAAAGCTTGGGTTTGATGAGGACACCCGGTGCGCTTTTTCATTAAAGCTGACCCGCTCCCGGTAACCGGCCATTATCGCTTCAGCGCGCGCTCCCGCGGCTGTGCATCTTTAGCGCGGTCTCTCTCTCGCTTGCTCTTTTTCATTTGGAACACGGGCAGGGATTTGCGACGGTGGTGTGTGTCCGCCCGGCTGTCTCTTCCTTCCCGATCACCCAGTTCCCTCACATGGAAAAATAATTGGCCGGTGTCCTGCGCGCTTGGGAACCGGCTGGGGCTCGCCTCCGCCTCCGCCTCTTTCTTTCTGCGAGCACCGCCTGATGATCAGGACAATCAGATATTACCTTCTGCTGAACTGAGGCGCAATTGTTTTTCCATCTGTTCACCCCGGTGTTTCTTTTTTCCCCCTCGATGTGATCAGACTTTTTGTTTGAACCGTTTTCGAATGAACTGGACTATATCGCTGCTGTTGGGAGAACGATCACCTTAAGTCTCTGTTTTGAAAATGAATGCATCCACTTTGAGCTGAATTACATGATGTGTTGCTTTTTATAAAGGATCTCACTTTATGTTTGCATCTTTAGCAGTAATGTGCAATCCGAATTAGATCAGACAGAACGTTTTGAATAGGAGCAATGGAATATGAAATAATTACAAAAACACCACAACAAATAATTTTTTAATTAGCTTATTTGAAACCCTATTCTTTGAGGCATATATACAGGAATACATTATAGAGTTAAAAAGATTTCACACACTGAAAATTTAAAGTGCTTTAAAGAATAAGAAAACAGGTCATTACAGATAAAAACATAAGATAAAACATTAAATCTGCTAAAAAGGAACGACAGAACTATAAAAACACAAAGAGAAGTTAATTCAGTAGACACACATTTGGATTTAATTTGACTAAAGTTCTCTTCTGGAACTGAAAGCAGAATCTCCCTGCTTAGAGCGCACGAATGGGCACAAGGCACCTATTTTCCAAACATTTTAACATTTGCAAATAAGCCACATTTACTAACTGATGGTCCGATTTCCATGAAACTTGTCATCATATCGCTTTCAGAGACTTATCAAACGAATTTTGATTCGATTAGCTGTTTTGGAATAATGCGCAAAATACTTTTCCAAAAACATGCAAAATTTTTCTGGTGTGCTATATTTTGACAGTGTATTGATATGTCAACAACAAACTTTGTACACCTGTAATGACATCATAAGCATTATATGTGGCTGCCTGCAGAGTTACAGGGGCAGTCCCACCTTCTGGTTGAAAGACATAACAAAAAGTCTGAAAACACAGAACAGAATGATCTATCTAAAATCTTTGCTCCAATGTTAACAGTAGCACAGTTCCAATAACAGTGATCTGCAAACCAAGAGGTTCTGGGTTCGAATCCAGGAAAACTATGGTCTGCTTGTAATTTCTTCAATAGCTTCATACCTCATGGATGTAATGAATGTTTAATTCTGATGTGTTATAATTAACTCAAATAATTTACTCAAAAAATTTAAACAACTGAAACAGTAGACCTAAAACCCCCACTTCTAAGCAGTATGTGTCAGTGGTGCAGTGCCTAAGACACAGGACTACACAGGTTCAAACCCCAGGTAGACCATGGGCATGTTTTATTGGTTACTATGCTTTATATGTTACTATGCTCAATGTCAAGAAAGCTTAACTTCAATTTACAACTGTAACTTATTTCTTCTTATGTTTATGCTTTCTCACAAAAGATTGACTCGAACTAAAATAATCTACCTACAACTTCATTGTTGAGAAGAACAAGTAGTAAGACACAGGACTTCAGGCTAGAGAGTTGCAGATTCAAATCCCAGGAAGACCATGGGCATTATTTATTATTTTAGTAGGCTAATGGCATGAATACTTAACTTCAATTTACAACTGTAGCTTATTTCTAAAGTGTATGCTTTCTCTCAAAAGTATCAATCGATCAAACCGTATGTCGTAGAAAAAAATCCTTTGGTTCCGTGATTTATGCAGATTTGATTTGAATATCTCATCTCATCTCATCTTCTTCCGCTTATCCGGGGCCGGGTCGTGGGGGCAGCAGTCTAAGCAGGGATGCCCAGACTTCCCTCTCCACAGACACTTCCTCCAACTCCCCGGGAGGGATCCCTCCAGCGCGTCCTGGGTCTTCCCCGGGGCCTCCTCCCAGTGGGACATGCCCGGAACACCTCCCCTGGGAGGCGTCCAGGAGGCATTCGGAATAGATGCCCAAGCCACCTCAGCTGACTCCTCTTGATGTGGAGGAGCAGAGGCTCTACTCTGAGCTCTCCCCGGGTGACGGAGCTTCTCACCCTATCTCTAAGGGAGCGCCCAGCTCATTTCGGCCGCTTGTATCCGGGATCTTGTCCTTTCAGTCATGACCCAGAGCTCATGACCATAGGTGAGAGTAGGGACGTAGATCGACCGGTAAATCGAGAGCTACGCCCTTCGGCTCAGCTCCCTTTTCACCACAACAGACCGATACAGCGACCGCATCACTGCAGATGCTGCACCGATCCGCCAGTTGATCTCGCGCTCCATCCTCTCCTCACTCGTGAACAGAACCCCGAGATACTTGAACTCCTCCACCTGAGGCAGGAGCACTCCACTGACCTGGAGAGGGCAGGCCACCTTTTTCTGGTCGAGAACCATGGACTCAGACTTGGAGGTGCTGATCCTCATCCCAGCCGCTTCACACTCGGCTGCAAACCGCCCCAACGCATGCTGCAGGTCCAGGCCCGAAGAAGCCAACAGGAAAACATCATCCGCAAACAGCAGAGAGGAAATCCTGAGGTCCACGAACCGGACCCCCTCTGGCCCCCGGCTGCGCCTGGAGATTCTGTCCATAAAAACTATGAACAGAACCGGTGATAAAGGGCAGCCCTGCCGGAGGCCAATGCGCACTGGGAACAGGTCTTACTTTGTGCCGGCAATGCGGACCAAGCTCCTGCTCTGGTTGTACAGGGACCGGACAGCCCTTAGCAGGGAGCCCTGGACCCCATACTCGCAGAGCACCTCCCACAGGACCCCACGAGGGACACGGTCGAACGCCTTCTCCAAATCCACAAAACACATGTGGACCGGTTGGGCGAACTCCCATGACCCCTCGAGGACCCTGCAGAGGGTATAGGGCTGGTCCAGTGTTCCACGACCAGGTCGAAACCCGCATTGTTCCTCCTGTATCCGAGGTTCGACTACTGGCCGAACTCTCTCTCTCTGATTTGACTATATGACATCATTATCCACTATTTTGACAATTAAACAGTTTAGAATTTTCATACATTGTCAAACTCCTCCTAGATTGTATATACAATATTCGCTAAATTTAGACAATGGTAACTAAATGATATAGATTTTAAATTGATATGGCGAACAGTTTTCGAAAGGCGTGCAAAAACATTTATTAAAAACTCTCCAATTTTTTTTTATACAGAGATATCTTGGCAGCCCTTTGAGATATTAACATCAAACTTGCTACATGAGATCCTTACCTTGGTCTAAGTTAGGTTGCAGGGTTTCACCACAGTGCCACCTAGTGGGCGGGAGATTTAGAAAACGTCTGTTTTTGGCCATATCTCCAAAATTAATAAAACTAGTCTCAAAACGTTCGAACGATCATCCCGAGTCAGGGGGTGTCCAGTTTTCCCAGGTCAGCTGTTTTGGATGCCATCTTGTCATGTTAGCCATCTCAAAAACTGCTCTAATTTCTAAACAGGTTGAGCTAAAATTATTAAACTTGATACGCATGTTTATCTCCTTGCTCTGGTGGTTCACACTTAAGTTCTTCAGTTTAAGCTTTATTGCAATAGATTAAATAGAACAAAAATAATCTATCTAAAACATTATCAATATACAGTACGCTTCAGTGGTTCAGTGCCTAAGACACAGGTTTTCAGACTGAAAGGTTGCTGGTTCTCATCCCAGGTGGACCATAGACATGAATGCTTAACTTATATAACTTCTTTTTCCTAATTTTAACTTCAATGTAACTTTAAATATCTTAAATTTAAGCTTAATTTACAAAACCTTTTCACTCAAGAACATATGGCTACCACTGACAGGTTGGTAGCTAGCTTGCAGGCTCAGCAAATCATCTTTATTCAAGCAACTTCCATCCAAGAAGCAAGCTGGAAGACAAGTTATAACAGGAATTCTGTTGGTTTTGTGATTTTGGAAAAATTGACAGGGCACTTCAGCTGGTGTCATGTCCCTTCCACAAGACCCCGAAACGGTGCCACAGGAGTTTCAGTTGGAACTGATTGATCTTCAAAGTGACATGGTGTTTAAGGATAAGTTCAACTCCTTAAAACTGTATTAGTTTTATGCTTTATTAAGTGCTGCTAAATTTCCAATCATTCTGAAGATGGCACAGAGGATGCTGGTGTTGTTTGGCTTTACATGTGTGTGTGAACAGGCTTTTAGTGTGATGAACACCAACAAAGAACCCGACAGATCCCAGATGAGTGATCTTTTCTGACAATTGACGCAACAGAATTACAACCAGACTTCGATGCACTGGATAAAATGGGTGATCAACAGCACGTTTCTCATTGTATCTGAGTTTATTGCTTTAATGCTTTTTTTATGATTATGTTATATGTATATGTTAACAAAAGCATTTTGTATATATATCGTATATTATGATGTCCCGGCCCATCTGTCAAATTTTAAAATCGAATGAAAATAAAGTTTGCTGTATGGGGTCTAATGCAGATTCAAATAACTCTGTTTTCCTTGACTATGGAGCTAGGGTTCTGACAAAACAATTTGAATTTGAATTTAGTGTATTTGAATTATTGAGGATTGTAATTTAATAAACCTGAATATTATATGCCAGGAAAAAAAATTGAATTTCTTAGTTTGGATTTGAATTTCGTTACTTGAATATTGGATATCTGAAATTTAAGACAACTGAATTTTTTTAAAGCATAATTATTTATTAGACGTAATTTAAAACTGATTTTTTGGTTCTGAATTCATAAACTGTAAATATTCAGTCATTAAAAAAATACAGTTTCAAGTTTTCAAGATGAAAAAATTCGAAACGTCAATTTCAGTATTCTAAAATTCAAACCTCGAAATTCAGATTGTGAAATTCAGGTCGAGGAGAAAGTAGGTCAAGGGCCATCCACAGGGATGAGCAGAAGATCACAGAGCAGTCGATGGTACATTTCGGCCAATCACACAGCTGTTATTTTTCCAGCGGTTGCGTTCAGCTCCTGAGGCGCCTTTCTCATCACCATGAATCGATCAGAGGTGAGTGAATCTTAAGTACTTATGGTTTATACACATATTTTAGGTTAGCTTCAGACAGTCTGTCTACTGTTATTCTATTATATTAAACATCCTAGCGATCTACTACCATACGGTCAATCACTTGCTACTCATGCTAGCAATGTACTAATAAAATGCTCATGACCTGTTCATCATACTACCAGCTAGTGATGTCACCCATTCCTTAAAATACGGAATCCTCCTGTATTCAACCAGAAATGGACCTTCTGTTTAAATCTTTGTGGTAGATTATTTACTCTATACTTTTTATTGTTGCATTGTTTGAGTTTATCTTCTGTGTATTGTTTATTTATAGATATTTATAATTTTACTTTCTATTTAGTTATAAATGATTGAAATGTATATACTTTAAACAAATAATCAAACATTGATATTAAATCAATATAAAAACGAATGTTATACTAGTAACTAATTAAGCATTTAACTTAAAACTACTCAATATTTATACATTAAGTTGCTGCTAGAAGAAAAAATGTCATGTAAAACAGAGAACTATAAGAGACAACCCTGCCAGTTACTCATCATGCTTAGTAATGCGCCATTCACTTGCTACTCATGCTAGTAACATAGTAAGAACACCCTAGCAACTGTGTACATTAACCACTGTGATAGTCATTTATGCACACCTTTTACATTTATTTTTACATTTATGCATTTGGCAGACGCTTTTGTCCAAAGCGACTTACAATATGCAATTTGTTACAGTCAAAGTCTATCTCAGCTCGCTCATAATAGAAATTAAAATGAGTCCTTTCCTTTACTCCTGTCAAGTCCAACTAACTGGTGTTGTTTTCTTGGGGTTTTTTTTTTACAGGGTGAGCTATAACTAGACCACAAATGGAGCAGACTTCGGTCAAGACTGGAGCATGCCCTTTCAAAGATACCTGTAGATGTGGACTTCGTGGAATTTATCTGTGTTCAAGAGTTTTTTTGAGTGCTGTTTCTCCACAGGTCATCGTTCCTGAGGAGATTATGGATAGTTTAATGGATAGTTTTCACCAAGCAATTCATTTAGAAAGGCAAAGAAATGAAATCCATGCTGAGACAGTTATATTTGAAGAAGGAAACATTGGATGACCAAAAGCAATTGTTGGTTGTGAATATCTCACCCGTTTGCTTGAAGTGGGCTCACCAGTCCGGTGTATCGCAAGCGTTCTGGGGGTGTCTGAACACACTGTTTTCAGACGGTTGGTGGAGTTCAACCGGTCACTGAGATCACTGCACAGCTTTGATTGAACGTAAAGTCCCGAATGCCAAATTCTGGATACAGAATGGTAAAAGGAGCTTTAAAATCTGAAGGGCACAATGAGCAACATGAGCGGCTGAGGGCGTCCCTACATCGAGCAAGAGACTCTGGGAGTTCTATCCCAGAGGACGGAGCTGGGTGGTGTTGTCCGGAAGAGGTATTCAGTCCCAGGCCCCAAAGCTTTGATTCACACTGACACTAATCACAAGCTGGTTAGGCGCGCAAGAGTCATATTGTTTTGTGCATTTTTTAACAGATTCATTCTGTTAGCATTGTTGTCATGTGTTTACCACATCATAAAAATTAATTAGCTCACCTTTATCTTGTTACAAAACAAATAATGTTAGGTCTTTTAGGTTTTATGTAAAAATATAGACTTCATACTTTGACAAACTACTCCTAGGCGAAATATCTGATCCAGCTCAAAATTTGTGAGGTTCCTCGTAAGGCATGAGGGAAAAATTAGTAAAGCTAAGAAGGACGTCAAAAGGCCTTGTGGGTGTGCTCTATAGTGCCACCTGAAGCGTTTTGTAGCTGTTGCGCAACCAGTTTTTCATAGGCAAATGAAATTTGGTACGCATATGTAAATTACCAAGCTGCAACTTTTATTTTTAAAAACCTTGTTTCTAAAACAGGAAGATGGTTATTTCACTAAAACCTCTAAAATTGTCGTTTTCAATCGTATTATACTTTGATGAACTCCTCCTAGGCAAAATGTTTGATACAGTTGAAAATTGGTGTGGTTACTTGTAAGGCATTAGGTAAAAAAAAGTTATCAAAAGTGCAGAAGTACGTCAACAGGCCTTGGGTTGGCACCCCCACAAATTTTACCCTTTAAAAATGGCCAAAAAAGACATTCATTCATTCATTGGCTTACTTCCCTTTCGGTGTCGCCACAGCGGAATGAACCGCCAACTCTCTGGCATATGTTTTACGCGGCGGATGCTCTTCCAGCCGCAACCCATCGCTGGGAAACATTCACACACACATTCACTCTTTAACACTATGGGCAATCTTTCTTACTCAATTCACTTCTATCGCATGTCTTTGGACTTGTGGGGAAACCGGAGCACCTGGAGAAAACCCACGCGATCACGGGGAGAACATGCAAACTCCACACAGAAATGCCACCTGCCCCAGCCGAGCCTAGAACCAGCGACCTTCTAGCTGTGAGACGACCGTGCTACCCACTTTAACACTGGATTTAAAATCCTCTAAATCTGAGATGTTTTGTATTCTGGTGTTAACTTATTTCAGAGCGACAGGGCTACTAAGGCAAATGCACAAGAACCAAAAGATAACTTAAGGGCCTGGGAATAACGATAGACAAGGATGCGGAGGAGCGGAGAAAACGAGAAGGGGCCTGTACAATGAGCCGTTTTAAAAGGTGCGCAATTATGGAGGGCTTTGTAAATTAGTAGCAGGAGTTTGAACTGAATACGGGTTGCTATGGGCAACCAGTGTAGAAAACAGAAGTGATATGTTCTGAAATGGGAGGTTAAGTTATCAACCTAGCTGCAGCGTTTTGGATAAGCTGTGATCTATGGACTTGGATGGGAGACCGTGAAGTAAAGAGTTACAAAAAGTCAATCTGGGAGGTGACTAGTGAGTGAACAGGAACATCAATAAATGAGTGTGATAATGCAGAATGGATCTTACTTATATTTCTAGTATGAAAGAAGGAAGTGTGTGAGATGGCAGTGATGTGGGCTTTAAAGGACAGGTGAGAATCCAGCAGCATACCTTGATGGTATTGGAATCAATACTAAATGCCTTGAAAATTAGCTCTGGAAAGAGTCATTTTAGAGCCAGGTTTCAGAAAAACAGTCTGTGAGTGATGTAGAAAGGCAAGTTTTAAGAAGGACTAGATATATACTACTGCACAGCAATAAAAAGATAAACCACATTTACTGAAGATATTGTCAATAGGAAGGAGATAAGTGATGAACAAAAGAGGACCAAGGACTGAACCTTGAGGGACAACAGAGATAACCATTGTGGGTTGAGATTGAAAAATGTTTATAGCCACAAACTGTGAATGACCGTATAGATAAGATTTAAACCATCTCAGTACTGTGCCCCCTAAACCCAGATATTCAGGCCACCGAAGCAGAATTTAATTGTTGACTTCTAGTTCTTCTTGACCTCTCTGCAGCCTTTGATACAAAGAGAGATTACTCGAGTCAGATGCAAGGAGAAGATCGTTGCACATCTTCGCTAGTGCTGTTTCCACACTGCGGAAAGGACGGAAACTAGATTGAAATAATCAAATTGGTTATTTGTTGCTAGGAAGTGTTGTAGTTGGGAGGCCACAGTTATTTCTAGAACTTTAGATAGAAATGGGAGGTTTGAGATCGGGCGCAGATTGTCAAAGATTAAAGGATCAGAGCCAAGTTTTTTTTTGGAATGGTAGTTATGAATACTTTTTATAGGCAGAAGGATGACCCCAGTAGTTCATGAGGTGTGCATAATTCAGGTGATTAAAGAAGCTAAAGGTGCTAAGTTAGGTTTTAGCAGGACTGTAGGAAATGGATAGCGTAAACAGGTTGAAGATTTGCAACTTTTGATTACTGATAAAATTGCACTTTGGGATGGAAGGCTGAAGGATATAAGTTTAGGAGACAAATGTGAAATGTTATCCAAATCATAATTTGCAGGGTCTGTCATGTTACGGTGAATTGACTCAATTTTGTCATTAAAAATAGCTCATTAAAGCATCATAGAGCTTAACTGATGGATCTGTGAAGATTACACTTCTTGAGGGTTTTGTAAGAGTGTTAAGCACAGAAAAAACTGTTTTAGTGTTACTGTTATAGTCTTGTAAGTCATTTGCTGTCCTTTCTTCTCGTCACCTGTCTGTGTTCATGCTCATTCCCTTCACGTGTGGCTGTTAGGCCATCTATTTAGTCTGAGCAGTTTCGCTGCCAATTTGCGAATTATTGCTCGAACAAGTGATTTCGCTAGTTGCTGTTTCATATCTGTATTTGCTCAAACCCAGTGTCTCTTGTGCAGTCCAGAATTACCCCTGTCTTGTCGTATCTGTGACGAAAGGACTCACCTGTCTTGCTGGTCGCCAGGAGGCTGACTGTTGACACCCACAGCTGCATCTCCATCTCCAAGCTTTTCTTCCCTCTTCCTTGAGTTTTGGAATTTGAAGCAACTACAAAGAAAAAGGAAAGACTTTGGGTAAATTCTTTATCAAACAGAGCTCGACCATGATTACCTTTAGACCTATCATACTTTAGAACAGTGGTTCTCAAACTGGTACGCGCACCACTGGTGGTACTCGAAGCTAGTGGCTGTCATTACTGTGGCAGTGGATGTCAAACAAAAAATTATCGGTCGTGGGTATCTGATGCATTAATCGTGGCCCATTGGTTGATTTTTTTTAAGGACGCTGAAATCGCAGTCCAATGAAATCACAGGTCCCTCCTTCCAGACCCTGGGTAAATTTACGTTTGACCCTCGGAGTAACAATAATAAGTTTGATTGTGTTTGATAACTGAGCAATGGTGCTGCAACCCCGGGAGCGTGCTAGCGCTCTGTTCCTCAGTCCAATCTCTCATCGAGTTTCATTTTAAAAAGAAGAAATTGAAGTAATTGCAGTTAAAATACAAAAATTACTCCTCCGCAGGTAAATCATATCACGTTACTTTGAGGTTGGTTAAAAGTGATGCCCTGATGTGCATTCTGCCGCTCAGTGTGGGGCCTATCATCACAGCAGGAAGACGATCTCTTTAAAGTTAATTAAAATTATTTTTAAATTTATCGTTAATGTCTGCAGCTGGAATGAAGAAAGATGTTTTATACCAAAATTGTCTGGTTTTAAGTCAGAAAATCACAATTTAAATGATATTTACACAATGATTACAGCACAAGCTTATGGTGCGCTCTATTAACATACAGTATCAGTGCTGCTGATCTGAAGAAACCAAACACCCGAGATGACTATTTAAAGGTAGGATCATATAAACACATCACAATATTAAAACTCTTGATCTCGTCTCATGATTATATTGATAGCACCTGAAAGGAGAGCTAATACAAAAATATAAAACAAATGTATACATATGTCTAATTTACAGAGAAAGAGGGAGAGAGAAATAGGAAAATTATTCTTAGTCTTTTTAGGAAATAAAAGGATTGCCTTATATGTTTTTGTTTCCTTTAGGATTTTGATCATTTTTATAGGCTCTGTTATTATTTACTTAATCTCTTTAACAATTTATTTTCTTTCCATTTCATGTGTTTTACATTTAAGTATTATATATTTTATTGTTTTCTCTACTCCAATTTCTTTTTCTCTATTCCAATTCCCGGTTTTCCCGGCGCAAGGTTTCGAGATTCTGAGTCTTTACTATAAAAAAATTGTACTATATAATTTTTTGTTTACATATTTGCACAAGAATAGAAGCCTATGTCTGTGTGAGGTTTTCCTCACTCATACAACATCCATCATTATCACATACAATACAAAGAAACCCAACCTTTTAACACTATAAAAATACTTTTTTAGATATAAATTTTTTGACACATTCAAAATTGATCTAAAGACGTAATAACGTTTGTTTAAAATCACAGAGCTCACCTTTCATTTTCAAGCAAGAGCAAAACATCCTTCCTTTCTCATTGTATTTTTGTTTAATTTTATGTAGCATTACATGTTTGTTTTATAACACCATATGTGTTAATTTAATTATATGAAATACTTATACATATACATACACCAGTGGTGAAAAATAAAGTAAACAACGTAGGTTGGTATTGACAACACACATTGTTGATGTGAAAGGGATCAATGAGATGTTATTGTTCTGCATAACTATTGGTTTACAAATTAATTGCGTGTTAAAATCTAGCCTGATGTGCAGGGGCTTTTACTCTTTAAAATTACCGCGGTCAAGCCAGCCACCACCTATGACAAATGACCGATTATGTGTTTTTCCTCATGCGTATATATGCAATTACGGTTTATTTGACCAAATATCCGAGGAATCCACCCTTAAAACTTGGCTGGGGAGAATGTCCATCAGATTTCTAAATCGAAATTTTTAAAACATATAGAAATTTTCCTTCTATTTAAAAATAAAAGTCATGATTTTACAGGTAAATGCGTTTATGTGCTTGACAAAGTGTGTGTGTGTGTGTGTGCGCGTGTGTGTGTGCATGTGTGTGATCCTGAAAAGATTTTTCTTTTCCCTGAATTCAAAGATTTTCAGATAAATTGCCATACCTATATTGTATCAAATTGACTTGACTGATGTTTACAGTGTGCGTTTTGTCGTTAAAAGTTTTTGAACTAAAACTGTTCTCTCATTTGATATGATTTTTTTATCGTTTTTTTTCTAACCGACATACATCAGTAAGTAGACATTCACTCTTCCTATGAGGTCTTGTGACGCAATGGTTAAGTGTCTTGTTTAGCAAATCCTGTAGGTGCGAGATTGAATCCCACACTAACTTAATTTTTTTTTATAACAGTGCATATATTGTTTATTTTAAACCTCAACATTAAAAAAGATTTCAAACCAATCTGATGTACAGCTACAAAATGAGTAATTTAAACTTCTACTGTAATAGTAATATCTTCATCTGTGTATTATTCCAAAAATGCCTAGTTATCCCAAAAACCGTTTCACTTCAGATTGAAAGTACACACTTCCAGTGAGTCATGTGAGAAGTTCCAGATCAATCTGATGTAGCGTTACAAAATAAAAGTCACTTTAACTTCTACTGTAATAGTAATAACTTCATCGGTGTATTATTCCAAAAATGCCTAGTTATCCCAAAACCGTTTCACTTCAGATTGAAAGTACACACTTCCAGTGAGTCATGTGAGAAGTTCCAGATCAATCTGATGTAGCGTTACAAAATAAAAGTCACTTTAACTTCTACTGTAATAGTAATAACTTCATCAGTTTATTGCTCCACGTATTGGCCATGTGAGAAATTTCAGACCAATCTGATTATCAACATTGTTTATTATTTTGTTTAAATAATAAAAATCATTAATTGCTATAAGGGGGATCCCTTGTGTGAGATTCCGTGTGTGTTATTTTAATGTATGAAAGACCTCAACCCCTCTGAACGCAGATACAATCTAAGAATCCCAGGAGGGGATTAAATGCCCAAAACTTGCAAGAGCAAGAAAAAATTGCAAGAAAAAATTGTTTTCACTCTCTCTGAAAAAGAAAAGATCACAAAAGTTACATCAAAATTATTTGTATGATCACAAAAGTAAAAAAAAAAAAGGTAAGTGAGCATTCGTTGTCTTGCATTTCACTGCAAGATTTCACAGATGAATGCAAGAGATGTAATAGCAGCTCTAATTCTGAGACACTCAGGGCAGGGACTCCTTCTGAAGAGCTTGCATCCAGAAACCCAAATAAACCTGAGTTACAGCAAGCACAGTCAGATTCATTTCAAACGGGCCCAGAGTTTACGCTCCATCGTAAAGCGATCCCGTTCTGACCCGCCATATTCCGTGACCACCCAATAAAAGCCCAGGGGTCAGAGGTGCTGACTGTTTATGCAGATGAAAGCCTGGCATTCCTGGTTTACGATTGGGCGTTCAGATTCATGATGGCCGCTGACAGGATTAACGCCTGCCATCTCATTAGAGAGTCCTGATGCTGGACGCCGCTGCGGGAGACGAGATGAGAAACTCTGCCATTAGTGCATCAGCATCCTTAGCTTCACCTGTGCGCATCCAGATTTATTCCTCTCATCAAGGACACTCGGCTGTGTGACGGCAGATCTTTAAAGAGATGGATGTGGACGACAGCAGGGTTCAGAGAGACCCTTCTCTGAAAAACTCCAAACAAACATCAACCATTAGCTATTGATTTCCAAATCCTCTTTGTGGAGTTTAGGGTCATGAGTCTCCATGCCCAATGCTCTGACATGGTTTTCCTACATAAAAAAACTATTTCAGCTGTATTTGAAAGTGTTGTGTTTTCAGAGAACTTGCAATATAAAATTAGACAGATTCGATGTTTTGCCCTAATCAGAGTTACTTGTCAAAAAGTAATCAGAGGGCTAAACATGGAAAATATGTGTGACACCAGTGTGCTGTTTCTTTCTATGTTTCTTATAAGTATCACATTTTTGCAAGTCTTTTACTTTTTGTGTAGCAATGATAATTTTAACATACGAGAGTAGTATGGATTAGCTAAGAAATAAGATTAGAAAACTCTATCTACCGATTTCACTTGTTTAAAATATAGGTTAAAAAATGTGTTTCAGAATGGCAATCTTTGTGTGATTGTCTAAGAGACATTAAAGATAAAAGCTCCAACAAAATCAGTGAGGTATTAAAAAGCTTGAGAAAATAAATACGTTTTCAGTTTCAATATAAAAAAGCAGAGGTAGTGGGAGCCAGTCACTGTAGAATTATGAATTACTAGAAATTTGGTTTGGTATTTCTGTTTTTTTTTTTTTTTACTAGTCTTGCATTCAGATCCCTATCTATCCTAATCCAAAGTCTATTTATTTCTTTTCCACACAGCCACATCCACTGAAAAAAAAGTTAGAAAGTGTTGTCCTCTTTCACATGTTGTTTTTCTCAGTTGTGACATCTTAAATAAAAATTAACAGTGACAGATCTTTAAAGAGCAGAATTAAAAAGAGTACTAGTCCAGCATCACAAGTACATGTTCACAACAAATGCATGTATACATGAGGTCATTCCCATGTGGAAGTCTGTGATGGCGGCTCATTAAAGAGATGGATGTCAGAAAGAGCGCTCCTTGGATCAGATGAATGTTTGCTGTCATAGCAAGTCAAGTGACCCTGAATGTATCCTGAAAAACATAGATATATTAATAAATCAGTGCTGAAAGCAATTATTTTGATCCTTGAGAGACCTGAGAGAGTTTCTTCTGAGGAGCTCAAAATATTGTCCTGTTAAAGTTTGCTGTGTCCAACACTGCTTCTGTGTCTTTATTATTACCTTTTATCACTGACACAAACTGTCTGGGTCAATTTGTCTAGAATTTAACCCCTGAATCAGTTCTGTGTTTCAAATTATCAAAATGCTCTTCAAGTAAAATAGATGGGGTGGGGGTGGGACACAAATCGGAAACAACAACATTGTATTAAACACATACAGCTATTAAACTTTGAGATCAAAGAAATGGCTAGATGTATGGACGAATGTTACTTAAAACCTTGTTAAAATCGCATATCAGACATTTCTACAAATAACATTTCTACTGAAATAAACTCACAGATCATATCAACAATCATTTTGTTTAGCAGAGACAATTTTTGCAAGTACTTTGCATGAAGTGTAAAATGTTTGACAACTTTATAGACTAGGTGTAGACAGACAAACGCATCCAAAAATAAATAGCCATTAATACTACTGGGGTGTATCACATGAGTTATGTTTTAAAACATGCACGATAAGTGAAATCTGCAGCTTTATTAAATCAACTTTATAGTTTAAAGGCCGTAAAACCCCTCACTGCACACTTTAAACACTTTTCTCAGACAAACATTAACATACAGTTTTCTCTGTTTCTTAAACACTCTTTTAGCATGTCCAGAAGTCCAGCTCTTTGTGCGATTAATAGCATCTTCCTCTGTCTTTTGGGTGCTAGCACAGGTGCCTTGATGGTGCAGAACGTTTCATTGACATTTGTCAGGTTTGTTGGACAGAAAACCTGCACAGTGTACAGTACAGCACTTATGGGTCACACTGCTAGTGATAAATTGATGTACATTTGTAGAGCTGAGCAGATTATGTGTTGTTCAGGAGACATGGCTCAGAGAGGACTATCAGGACACAGAACAAGTTTTGGACCTCTGAGGTTTGTAACGTAATGTTGTCATGATTTATTCTCTCAATAACATTCTAAGAGAATAAAACACAGAGTGCCTTTACATGGGCCTAAATAAAGCAGTCATCTGAACTCCTCTTAATGTAGTCACTGTATCTCTTTTTTCTATTTGTCAACAATCCAGGTGTTAGTTTGTTATAATACATGCTTCATATGCTTTTATTTCTCATAAATTAATCATGGCTGAACAAAGCGACTTTTTCAAGTTCTTACCATTCTACTACATTACAGTATGATTGTGCTGCAAGATTATCTAATTAAATTGTTTTTGTTTGAAGCAATCTCAATTCTATCCTCTAAACACTAAAGAGGTTATTTTGAGGATTTCTCAAACATATTTTTAATCGTGAAACATTTTAGAGTTTGACCACATATGAATATATGCTTAATGTCCATAAAGGACATGATGAACATCTGGGAAGTTAACAAAAATGGGGAATTATTTTAAATGAGAACATTTGAGAGAACTACTTTTGAAACAAACGGTTTAGATATGACTTAGAGGTTAGATTAACGATTATCAACAATGAGAAGTTTTTGTCAATTATGGGAAATGTTGAAAACCAACCACAAACTTTCATGTTAGAGGAATCTATTTCATAAGTCTCATTGACTAAACATTAAATGATTCATGGCATTCACTGGGGTTACTAATTAGTCATAATTATAACAGTAACAAAGGAGCATTTTTATGCCGTTGGATGTAAATGTTTATTTATCGAGAGATGTTAAATGGATACCTGAAAAAAGACTGAATAATAAACGATGAAGAACTTACGTTGACAGATGACAGACTGAAACTTGAAAGACTTGTACGAATGCTAATGAAGAAAATAAACTGACGTGGGGTTGATACAATTAATAGAAAAATTATTATTCAACTTGCATTGACAAATTGATTATAAAAAAGTAAATAAAAGAGAAAGAAAAGCAATATCTAAAAGCAGAGGCAATTAAAACAAATGAACAAAAGAAAAATTAGGAAAATGTAATGCTTAGCAAATATCTGGGGAGATGATTGTCTGTGATGAATGGGACTGAATGAAATGTGTCTAAACTAACCAATGTACATAACTTCCACAGAGATTTTTTTTGGAAGAGCGAAAGCATTTTTGTGGAAATTTGGTCTATGATTTTGTTTAAGTGTGCTGATGCATACTAATTTTTTAAAGATTTTTTTTATTCTTCTTCGTTGCTCGAAGATGACTGTTACACCTGTACACACCTATGTCAAGGTTGTTGTGAATCTTCTTCATTTAGAAATTACGATTTTCAGAGATAGTTTAGATTAGTTTAGTTACGTCTTGGTTAGGTTATGTTACAGAACATTTGAGTTAAACTACTATTGTTAATTTGAAACTAACACTTTTATTTTATTTAGATTCTTTTTTTGTGTGTGAAACTAATACGAAGGAAAAGGTATTTGGATTTGCACTCATTCTGTTTTTTTCTCTAAGAAAGCTGAATGGTGAGAGAGGTGATACTGAAACGGACCGAGTGTGGGAGACTGAGAGCGGTGAAGGATTCTAAAGGAGAACTTGACCGTCTGTCCACTGGAAGGGTCTATCGACTGGCAACATCTAAAAGGCATAATTTAAGGGTGAAGGGTTACACAGATAAAGGAAATGGTTATCTTCTATTAGATTCACCGATAGCGAATGTGGGGTGGTCTTTAAATTCTAAAAGGGAGAAATAACTGTGTTGTTAAGTACATTAATGGAATAACTAATGTTATTCTTAGCTATTCATTCTGAAGCGGCGTTAGGATTTATCGAGCACTGAAATGTAAACATTAGAAATAAAATCATTAAGGAGAATTTGACATTGGATATTTTACAGCAAAAAGGGTGAGTATGTAAAACAATTGGTTAATTATTAGCATGTAAAATAATAAGGCAATTATTATCATGTGAGAATTAGGAAATTATTAATTGAATAATTATTTGATACTTATTGACCATTTCTGTTTCAATATCAAATGAGTCAAAAAATGTTTGAAATATAAAAAAGAAGATTCGATAGTTATAAATTGTATATATATTCATTCTATAGATATACAGTAGAATGAGATGACTAAAGCAGATTAGGGTTAGGATTTGGTTTCATGGCATTTAAACCCGTAGGGAGGTTAGGGATACTGGTTAGTTATATAAATTATGAGAGTTCAAATCATCATTCATCTTAATTCAGAGGATCTTCACATGCCTGTCTTGTCTTTCGCAAATGCATCACAAATTTGCAGCAAAAGGCAAAATGATCTCCTTTACTAAAAAGTAAAGAGAGAGAGAGAGATTGATAGACAGAAATTGACATTGGGTTCAGCCCACTAGGGGTTTATATTGTGGGTCAAGCAGGCAGATCGGCCCTTGTCCCTTCTTTCCTCTCCCGCTCTGGGATGCACGCATGTCAATGGATCTACCTGTACAATGCAGCATATGCATGACTTCCTTTTCCTTAGTAAAGCTGCAACTATTGTATGTAGACAGAGATACGGTCATTGTTATCCTTTTTTAAACTAAGCTCAAAAACTTGTTGCTGAGCCTTTACATCATCGTCCTCCTTTCCTTCACAGCCACTTGTTGAGGCTTCAGGTTCACCGAAGCGAGCAGTTTTTCTCAAATTGTGGAGTCTGTGTGACGAAATTGTGTCAGAAATACATCTCCTCGGTCCCTATTAGTAGACTAAAACAAAGGCAGCTAAATGTGTATTCTTAGTGTTATTAACAATTTGCATTGTGTTAATGACAATTGTACTACTTTTATTTACAAATGGGACAAAGAGTTTTCGATGGTCATCCTTTACGAATATCTCAATGTACATTGTTTTCTGATCAGTGCACCTTAGTTATATATTACATTAGGCTAGAGAAGTAATTTCCTGTGGCTTTAGATATAAGGTGATTTTCAACAGTATTTTACAGGTCATCAATTTCCCCTTTATATACTCAGGACTCTCAGGGTCAGTCTTGTGGTGGGTGGCCATCAGGAAAAAACTAAAATGACAATAACAATAGATGTAAAGAATTGTGGTCATAACTATTACTATAAATTACTTACAAATGTGTGGATGGCTCTTAAAAGTGCTCATGTGTCTTAAAGTTCATTTAAAATCTCTTCTGGTGGGAGATGAAAATAAAAATAGTGCCTTATTATAATGATAGTCTCAAGTGACCCCCGCAGTTGTAAATAATTAAACTCATGTTTAAATTTAACCATACGTGTACTAAACACTTACCAGGTGTTATTAGGCCAGGAAAAGCATACAACAACAATTTCCTATTAAAATACATAGGATTCAAATTAATTCTGCCGGACATTTGATGTTCAAAAACATTGAAATTTGTGACCCTGAGCATGAATCAATAGATTAAATTTTGTGACTATATCACATACTTCCATGAGTCTGGGTTGCAATAATCTATATGTGTATATTTTGTGTTAGTTATTTGTAAAGGTATTGATATATGGGTAAGAGTAAGAATTCCTCTTGCGTGTGAATTAAAAGATGCAGAGAACACCTGACCTGGCAATCTCCTCATTACCCTAACAAATTCTTATGCATCTTAATGGGATTGCTTAATGAATACAATTTTTGCTTTTTGGTCCTACTCATCACTTGCTTTAACTTTAACTATTTTATTTAGCTCCCTTAAACTCCAGGTCGAAAACTAGATCTCTATTATTGATGCCATTTTGCAAACTTGTGTAGCCCAGGCTCTTATCAAAATAGGTGAAGGAGTTAGAATATAAGAATACAAATGGTACTTTTTGTACATCCTGATTATAGTGGCTAATCGGTCCACCCGTGAAAATTCTATGGCAAGAAACAGCTAGCTTGACGTACCTGAATCCTTTAATACAGCGAGAACTGTTAAGTTGGATCTTGGCTTACGTCAGATGCTCCTTCTGCTTCAACCTTTCCAGGTGGGTTTATTTGGTTTTTGTGAAACTTTCATTAGCTTTAGTGGCATCTTGGAATGCTATGATGTTTCAGAAAGCAGAACAGATAAGGTTGGATAAAATGTCTGGGGTTATATAAAGGTATAGTGTTAATAGTGTTTGTTGCGAGTATCCGAAGCACAACCATTCACCACTATGGCATAACCCAAAGTCCACTGGTCACATTTTACTGAGTTTAATAAAAGCAGTCAAACATACAGTGTTTTTGCACAAGGAGGACTATCTCAAACCTATATCGCACTTTTCCACAAAACTAAAAACCAATTGCCAACTGCTTGACTACCTTTTAGCAAAATATTCAGTGGCAAAAGATATCTGGAATTATGCAGAGCACTAAGATATATATTGAGAGGCTGATTTGTGTCAGCTATAAAATAGTCCACATGTCTAAATCCTCAGTACTCCTGAAATGACAAATTCAATTGCTGGAATGGAAACCATGAAGAAGGCTTTGGTATACTCTTAGTAGACCTAAAACAATACAGACATGATTCATCAATTCATTCAAAGGCTACTTTGAATGCCGTGCTTGGCGTTTTCTGTTTGCTGCAAACCACATAGTATGATCGCAGATGAAGCATCTCTTCACTCCATAATGCTCTGGTCCTTGGGGAAGTCTCTCCCCAGATGAAGGAAAGTGCAGTGCTGCAGGAACCCACACAGCATGTACTCCAGAGAGCAACACAAACAAAAGTGCTAAGCTATACTCACTCATTGTTTTATCAGAGATAGAGAGTTTCATATCACAAGCAGAAACAAACAAACAAACAAATGCAGTGAAGAAAGAATGAAAGCGGCTTATAACATAGAGGTGAGTTGGAGGGAAGTTAACATATGAACAGAAACAGATCATCTTGTATAACTTACTTAACACATCAAACATCTGACATTAAGTCAAATATCTGTAAACGATGAAACAAGGTGCCCTAATCAAGCTTTGTTCCAAACCATTTTTGGAAAAGTGTCTATCATGCCTGCTTTTTGTATCATATAATTATGTTTCTTCCAGAAATGTATAGCTAACATATACATTTATCTATTGTTTTTATTTCATGGCAAGAAAAATCATAAAAGTTGGAATTTTATAAACTACCCCAATCACCCTTAATCTACCCAACAATGGTTATTCCCAATTATAAGTTAGTCAAAACAAGATTTTTTTTTTATTTCACACATGTTGCTTTCTTTAATATGAGAGTAATATTAGCATGTTTCCGATCTACCAAACCTTCGACAGCATTCTTTAAAGCTGACCAAAACATACATTTTCTTCATAATAAATCGGTATATCCCTGTCTATTTTGATACATTTTCAATGTCAAATTCCTTCTTTGCAGTAGAAGATGCAGTCATGCTTTATTAATAACCCAGATCAGGTCATAGTCTAAAATACGTTGTAGCACTTTATAAGAGGAGGACCTTATGGTTTTTGCATGGAAGACTCTCAGAATGAAAAAAGTGTTTATTCTTCAGCTCGTCTGGTTGGGTTTATGATCAGAGCTGAGTCAAGGCTGTGGATTAGACATGCGTGGCAGACGTCGTATGCACACATGCAGATCTGGGATTGAATATTCCACGCTTCTCAAGAAGCCTGAGCTCCAGGAATCTCCTCATAATAACATTAGGAAACACTCTGGTGGGTTCTCACCTCTGTTCTTATCTGCAACAATTCCAATGTTGAGTTTAGTTTCCTGTTTTGGAATATATTTTATTTGATGTTAAGAATTAAAGCTGATTTACAGCTTCTTACTACTTTTGTCTTATTGTTTCCTCTATTGTGAATCATCCTGGCATGGAAATTGCAATTGAGTTTTTGGTAAATCCTTGGAAATGCGGAGCAGCCCTTTGATTGCCCTAGTAAGCATATCGTAGTCGTTGCATCGTTAAGTGATTCTAATTGTCTTGATGGCCTCCTGACTGCCTCTGACCCATGTGTGACCCCAGGCCAAGTCTGATGACGGCCTGTGGATGACCCATTTCTCGCCTCTGATCTGGGGAAGCATCGACCGCATTGAGACAGGTGCTAAAAGTTTGACAGTGTAGACCAGAGAGACAGAGAGTGGTGAATGCCTCCGAGTGTGTTTGAATGTTATTTTACTTAGATGAAGAAATGCTTTGATTTTGAAGATGTTTTCTGTCTTCTTGATAAGTTCTTGCTTTAATTGATGCAAAAAAAAACATATTTACTTTAAAAAAAAAATTGTCTGTTAATATTATGTTTTGAATGTAGAGGTGTGTCGGTTGAAAGAAGCGCAATTAAATTGTTTTTGTCAATAGGTTTTGTTTGATCGGTGATAAGTGCTGCTGATGTTGTCACATTTCCCTGTTAATAATGTGAAGGTTTTCATATGCTGCTATAATTTCACTATGGAGCCTGGTGTGTTTGTGGTGTCACAGCATCAATCACTGGGAATAAATCAGGCCCCATCTGAGGTTCCTCTTAGGCAACATCCAGCCTTTTCTGTCAAAAACTCTTGGTTCTCATGGAGCCAGTTGGAGCTAAGGGATTGGTCAAGACTAGATACAGAATGTTCCAGAGACAGAAGCTGTGAACCTCATGCTTCAGTCGTTTTCTGGAGCAGCATCAACTTTTAAAACCATCTAACCTGAAAACTTTCAACAAGTGTCAGAATAAACAGTGTAGATTGAGGTTATTTCTGAGAATAACTTTATCTCACATTTAAGTTGATCGCTTTTTTTAATACATTTCTCTTGGAAAACAAGTGAAAACCCTTCCAATTTAATTTTTTTTTCTTTTTTCTGTAAAATCAAATAATTTCTTTTCAAGTGTTACAGCTTGTACAAAAGACATCTGTCTCCTTAACTCATACTAAAGCAGGGACAGCCCAGTGTTTTCTCTTTTTATTTCTTTGTTGTATGGAAGACTCACATAGACACATTCTTAAAATTTTACATACTTCTTTTAAATGCATAACATCTGTCTTTGTAACTAAACCAATTATGGGGACTGCATGCCACAGTGTAGTTTGTTACTGATACCAATGTTATGCAGACATTAGTCTCAAATTCAGTTCAGAGGAGAAATTAAACCTTTAAGTGTTTGGAACGACATGGGGTTATGTGGGTAATGACTACATTTACATTTTTTTGTTGGAGTATCCACTATTATTTGTAAAAGTCTCACAGTCTTACTTAAGGGCAGACACAAATATAAGCGGGGTACCCCCATTTTGAATGGTACTGCAGGGGAAAGTAATGTCCCAACAGTCGTAGTGTCCAGGGGAAGGTCTACTAAAACTGTGTACTGGGGCTAGGAAACACATCTATCTAATGAGCAAAACCCAGCCAGCTACAGGCAGAGATGGAGAAAAGGCAACTTCATTAACTCCCACTACTGGATTTTTTTGTGTTCTGCAATTTTTAAATAAAAATAATGATAAGGGTAATAATAATAATAATAATAATAATAATAATAATGTCGCATTTCCATATGCTTTACAATTATCAGAGCATTATTCATTCACTCCACATTCACACTCTGGTGATAATAAGCTACCTTGGTAGCCCTTATAAAGAGACATAAAGAAAAACGTGTGGATATAATGCAATTTTTGCAGGGTCTGTGCTTGTAATGAAGTCTTAATAAAAAAAGGCATAAAAGATCATTTGAAGGTGCTCTGAATTCATTTTAATCTTAAGCATGTGCTCACTATAGAGTATGACACATATAGATACAGATATAGAAGGTATTGTTATTGAGGTCTGAATGCTGATAAATACCCTTTGATAGACTGGATTGCCATCAGCGGTGTGTTTTACAATATGTATTCCACCATGTATCCAACGTGAGCTGTGGTGGCTCCTGTAGAATCCTTTGAACCTAATTAGGCAAAACTAAATAGATGCCATGAAGGAGCCCTCTGTGAGTGTTTCTGAGAATGGGTGGGTTTGTGTGCACTCTGTAGGGGTCAGGCTGTGACTCTCGGTTGGGATCAGTGTGTTAGGAAGGAACAGTCAGGGCTTTTATCACATCTGCGTCTCTGACTCAGAAACTGCATTTCAGATTCCACAACAGAGAGCGAGAGAGGGAAAGAGGACGGGTAAGCAGCCCTCTCTGTGAGTCAGAGGTTTTTGCACCTTCCACACACACATGCACACCTCTCAGTCTCTCTGCCTACTCAGGCATATGCTGCTTATGTCGACATGTTTATTGCTTTAGAGCTGACCCCACAGAGAGAGACTCAAGCAGGGAATCCCACATCTGTCTGTCTGTCTGTCTTTATAATAGGTACAGGTATTATACATACTTTATCATTTTTTATATCAGGATTGATTTCTGTTATAACTCAATTGTACTCCGTAAACATACCAACAAAAATAAAATCCAAAACCCACCAACATAAATAATAAAACAAGGTCTTATAATTGAAAGTGATCAGGGCATATCTTAATCAAAAGAAAATAATCCAAATGAGGATGTAAATGTAGGATGTATATTTGCTGTGTTTATTATAAACAGCAATTTGTTTAATGGTGTATTCATACTCCTCTGCACTCACAATCTTAAGAGAGGGACCATATATGTCATTAAACTCATCTACAATAACCTACTTGATGCGGATTACTATTATACCTACTGTTACGTTTAGATGAAAGGAGTATAGGTAACCTTTGTAACATTTAAACATTCAACATGTGGAAGATGGAATGAATAAAGCAACAGGCTTTTGAAAATAGTTAACAGTTAAGATGTTAGTGATTAATATACACAAAGGTATTAAAATTAACTGTTTTGTTTCGAAAGAGCCGGACTGAATCATATATCTGTGATCTCGCTGGTTGCACTAAATGGTTCACTTAAACACATCAGGTCTTGAGAGTTGTTTGTTCGAACTATACTTTAATCAAAGGGCACCTCCTGCCTTTTGATGCGTGATAGGAAGTGGCTGAACTGCAGTTCCCCCAGCAGCCTAGACTGGTTCCAGAATGAAGCAAGTTCTCCTTGACTCCTTAACTTCAAACTAGCCAACTTTAGAGCTGAAAAAACATGATTCCACCCCTGTCTCCATTAGGTTTGTTGATTCATATCACTTGTTTGATCTTCATGAAAACTCTAAGGGGGTGAATTATTTTTAAACTTGTTTGTTAAAGATATATAATAAAAAAATTCTGCCAATCAGACACCTTCACTACAGCCATGTCCCTCTTCTAAGGAGGCATTTCGAGTACTGACTCCGCCCATTTTGAGCTTCATTTGACTTTGCCAGAAACCTATGGGAGATGTCTGGAACACTCTGTCCATGTTATATACAGTCATTAGCTTTTTTAAGAAAGGGGAGATATTGTTCTATTTTTTATGGGTATTACAGCCTGGAATAACAGGAACAACGGAAATACAGGTGAACAAACCCCAGAGGGGGTTTTAATGAACAAATGAATTACGTAAACAAACAGTGCTTGTAATTAAACGTTCGTAAGGTTATATGAGGTAAAGGCGCCATTCAGTAAAGGACCAATATGCCAAATTTTCCACGGTACCGCGGTGATGATTAACTGTACTGCGGTGGTCATTTTCACTGGTTACCAACTACATACACATTAACACCAACAGCAACAACAACAAAGCTTCTATTTATAATATTTACAAGTAAAAAAAAACACTCAATACAAAGGAAAAAGATGCTAAAATCTCCACTATTGTGAAATCTAATGATAAGTGTAAAACATCATCTTATCTAAATGAACGTAACAAATAATAAATGATTCATATAAAGATTTTACTCAAAATGTTTCTGGTTTGAAACAAAAACTTTAAATAACATATTTAGCTGTGTTCTACTTCACAAACCCTGAATTACGTCACATGAGCTGATGCTCTGCCCTCCTCTGCTCCTGAGTGTGGGACACACAAGACCACGCAAATGAGTCAAAAAGGCAAATTCAAAACACAACAAATGCATATGACAAACAAGATGACCAAAGCAAACTGCTCAAAAGCAAACTGTGTCTCACAATACAATGCCAAGCCTGACTAAAAGCCTCTTGAACCAAACTCTGCAGTTTGCTCACATGTAGAGTAAGTAGTGGTGTCAAGTGCTGATTCGCAGTGGTTGGTGATATCATTGTGTTGGGAACATAATATAGAGAAATATAAAAGAATAAGGAACCCTGCAAATGGTTAAAGCCCAATATATACATCATCAGGCCTACCATTTGCCATCTGTGAAGACTGTGCATTTACAGAACCCCTTGCTGAACTCCATGCGAAGCCGGATTTGCCCCTTAGGGAATTGTACCTTAGCATCAAAACTTTCCAGGTTGCTATTTGTCGAAGGGGTGCAGAGCATGCCTCCACAAAGCTGTGGCATCCTGTGAGCTAATCAGAGCGCTGCTTTCACGCTAACACTGCTCAGCAGCAGGTGGAATTCCTCACTATTTATTCCAGCTCAAATTTAATGACAGATAAGTTGGCAAGATTTCTAGATACTCAGATGCTCAGTAGCTGTGTTACTAGGAACCATATCAACATACTTTTGCACAAGTTTTACCAAATGACACTAACATTTGACTCTTGAAATTAAATAACATGTACTTACAGAAGAAGAAAACCCTTTGTAGGATTAATGGATGCCAACCAATATTTCAATTGTGAATGTTAGGTGCATTTCTCACAATGGAAATTAATGTATTGTTTCACTAAAAATATTTTAGTCAAGTACATACTGTGATTTTCTGGTTGAAAGGTCCTGTCCAATGTGAAAATCAGTGGCTCCAGTCCATCAAAAGCTAAAGTTAACAATTCTTTTTGACACATATCACAATATGACAGTCGAGAAATGTAAAATAAAACTAGAAATATGTGTAACAGTTTTTGTTTTCATTTTTGTTGCTCTCTGTCCTTGTGTTACAAATCCAATATTTGGGCCAAGAACAGATTGCTGCAACCTCATTGAACATCTGACTCCTCCCCATCAGTGCATGATGTCAGACACTATACTGTTAATTCCCCAATACTTTTAATTAGTTTGGCGTAGGGAAAGCTCTTGAAGACAATGTGGTTGTCAGTATCCAGGTTGCAGTTGGACTCTTGTAGTTTGGCAAAAAAAAAAGGCGATATAAGTCATTAATTAATAGCTTATTAAAAAAAATATTATTTCAGGTGGCTTTCTTGGCTCTTGAAACGTCCAGCTTTTGCAGTAATTATAATAATATTACAGAAAATAAACAAAGTTAACTACAAAGCCTTATAATGCAAGGATTTATGGTAGTTGCAGTATATTGAATATAATCTGCAATTGTAAAAAAATTTAAAGAAGTCATTTAAATTTAACATTTAAAAGCATCAGAGACAGATCAAAAAGTACAGAGATAAACAACAGGCTTCCTAAAGTTCCTCGCTGAAGTTTGGGCTTTATTCCATATTTCAGGGGCTAGGTCACTGAATATTACTTCACCAAGGCCTTTCAAGTGTTTAAAATTTTTAAACCCCAAACAAGAATTAGATCAGCTGTCAGAGAAGGTTACAAATAATATTTTAATTGATATTCACCCAGATGTATAATTTTCCAAAACGATGTCTGTTTTTTTCAAGTAAACTGATGTTCAATCTCTGATTGAACAAGATTTCCAGGACAGGCCAGATCCTCCGTATTGTGTACTGATTGTGGGAGCATATTTGGGTTTGTGCTGGTCTGTGTGTTTGGCTGCTCCTTGGGCAGGAGGAGCTCAATATTGAAGGTGCAGCAGAGGAGAGGTCTGTGTATTTAGCTGAATGAGTGTACAACAGTCTGGAGCCGCCGCATGCCCACTGGATCGCATCGCCATCAGATGGGTGGCACAGACTCGCTCACAGAAGCTCTTTCACTCGTGACAGCAGGCCTGCTCATAAAACAGACCCCCCCACCCCCCCACACCCTTCAACACAGAAACAAAAAGAGAGGGACTTTCCCAGCTGTTTTCCTCCCCGTACTTGATTATGAGAATGTTTTTACCTGATTGTCCCTGATGATATCACAGCTGCACATATTTTATGCTGAGACATATATTTTAATTTGTCATTTGTCTGCATTGTAAATTTATTTTCTGTCCTTTTTTGTGTGACACATTTTACGTTCACTTACATACTTCCTGTTAGACAAAGCAACTCAAAAAATGTGTAGAGATTGCATAGAGGAAGGAGTACTCGGTTCATGCTGCACATCATGGAGCCTAAAAATGTAAGGTTAACGTCTACATTCAACGTACAATTGTTAAGCAAATAGCTACACATACATTTCATGTTGAGTCAATTTTGCCTTTCCCAAAATTGACACAACAAACATTTCAAACATGTTTTTATTTGCTCAACGCATCATGACTAAACATTGACTGAATGTACTATTTTTAATCCAGTCAACAGCAGCCAATATTGTAAAATAGAAAATATTAATTAAATCAACAACTCATCAAAAATTGAGCTGACAAAAAATTTGCTTAATTACACCAAAAAATTTAGCTAACAATTTACAGTTTAGCTGTCAGTTCCTTGATTTAGAGATTTTATTGGTTATAGAGGCATGTTAAAGAAGGGGTCTTAAACTCAATTCCTGGAGGGTTGCAGTCCTATACAGTTTTGCATCAACTTTTATCGGAACCCAACTAATTCTAATAATTAAGCTCGCATTGGCTTGTTTGAAGCTGTTTGTTTTTTTCTTGAAACATGGTTGGAATAAAAACTCCCAATGGTTTGATTTGAGTTTGTGTCCAATGTGTTACAGAGTATGTTGTGAACCAACTGGTCGTAAACAAGGACTGGTAATGGGACACACATAGATGGAAGAGACCACTCAGGGACAAATATGCTCTGGGTGTCCTGAACACTGCAAAAAAAAAAAAAAAAAATACCCACACGATACAATAAAATACTCATAATATTTTATATTCATTGTAATTTATTTTCTATATGCACCTTTAAATGTGTTAATCTGATATGCATCAGCGCAAGACTGGTTTTGATAAAGCAAATGTTTTGGAAAAATACAATATGCTGTATGTTAAATTAACTTAAGTTTTTCTTTACCGTCTTTAATTTAAATTATGATAGTTGGTTTACTTTAAAAAAATGACTGCAGTAACTCCTCAACAGTTATGGATGCGGTAATCATGATCTTTTTAATTTTAGTTTTAATTCCCCAAATTTATGAAGAGTTATTGCATGATTTACAGCTGTGCTGCTGCACTGAGTGGAGCAAAAATTTTTACGAGCGAAGCTCTGATACAGTGGATGCGCCTGCTATCACATATGAGGATGTGCTGCCTCCTTTTTGTTTGTCAAATTAGCACCCAATTCCACTTATTTTTTTAACAAATTGTCTAATAGCAATATAAGATTTTTTGTCATCCATGTTTTATTAGAGTGTGTGGCATGGGAGCCGCTACTAATGTTGAGAACCCTTGCAAGAAAATAATTTTGGCCTCTATCAAGCCCCACCAAAGTCTACCAACAAACACTCATTCCCAGTAGTTGTAAAAAAACATTAGTTAATCTTTAAACTGTTAACCACAATGTTAATATGTATCTCTATTTTTGAAATCAAATACCTAAATTTTATTAATTTTAAGGGTTTATAGAACTTTTTTTTATCTACTGGTATGAGACATATTCAGCTGCTTTCCAAACTTAATGTAATGATTCATTTTTTTTATTTATTTATGCAAATAAAACAATTTAAAGTTATTTATATTTGTAATTTGATTACAAATTTTTCAAATCATGCAATTCAGTAGATAATTGTTACTTTATTGTATAATGAATATTTGTGAATTATTGAGCATTTACTTTTACATGTTTATTACACTTTATATGCTGCATACTATAGTAGATAAGTAAATTATTAATTAGTACTGTAAAGGTATAATGTAAATATGTCTTTGTAAAGAATCAGTCATGCTGTTCACAAAATCCTTTCTCTCTAAAAATTAGGAGAACTCTTCAAACATTATTGGTAATATTCATCATAAACTATTCAGTAAATTAAGAAAATACTCAACATTGATTTACTTAGGTAATGTTTACATGTTGAGAGGATTGCAATAGTTAACCTATAAAATATATAAAAATCACATTAAATTGTAAAGAACTGTCAGTGTAATCTATAAAAGAGGAGATATTAAACATGCACTGTTTTGTGTGGTTGTTTTATTCTCTGGGTTCAGTTTCAAAAGTCCTTAATCAGAAATGAGTTGTGACAGAGCAATTTATCTTATGTATTATATAATGAATCCATTTAAATGCCAGTGACCAGGAATTAAATGTGTTTTATTAACATGAGCGTTAATACGTGTTGATTAATATGGGTGTTAATTGAAATCTGCTCAGTTCTGGGATCAGCTTCAAGTGGTTGGTCGAGGAATCATAACTTGTGTCACTTCCTGTTACGTGCCCAGAAAGAAAGTGAGAAGTTGCCCACAATATATACTTCTCAAGAAATTTGAATTCTGGCTTTTAACTTTTGTTGCCCATTGGCCTGAAAGCTCTTTAAAATAATATAGAATATTTGCACACATTCATTTTATTTTATGTCTCAATAATGAAAAGTACGGTGAAAAACAATTACAAATTGAAAAATTTTAATTGTTGTTGTGTATTCTGGATTGATCATTTGTTTTGTTATTTGCGGGATAAGTTTATGGTCCATCCTGATTGGCAGACAGCAGAACTTGCTGCTAGAGCCCAGGCTGTTCTCAGATCAGATGCTGAGGGGAAACTCCAGCACCACATCACACTAGTGAGTGGGTGTGCCTGTGTGAGAGGGTGTGCTGCTTCATCTGCTGGGTGTTTGAGCTTCCTTCTGTGCGCGATGCTTGGACATGAAAGAGAGGGAGTCCAGGGGCATTTTGGCTGAGAAGTAAATACAGAACAGTCTGCTTGTTTTACTAGTTTTTGACTATATAGGCATTTAAGAAAGAGTGTTTATTGTAGCGGAAAAAAATTATTCTAGCAAATAAATTATTAGCATATACATTTTATTATAATTAATTTTTAAAAATTAAATTTTAACTTAAAATATTGGCCAAATTATTTACATTATTTATTTAAAATACACATGAATTGTCTCACAGAAGGAAAAGGACCTTTTGTGTAGGTCTCCTTTGGGACCTTTAGTGAGCTTTTAAAAGGCTGTGAACATCTGTCAGGTTTTTACAACTAATGTTCAAAAAACTAAAATTTAATAAACCAAACTAAAAACTTCCAGACATTGAGATGAGAAAGTTTCTATGGTTACATATGTTACTCACATTTTCCAAAGAGGAGAACGCTGAGCGACTCAAATATGGGAACATGCTTAAAAATAATCTAATTGAACAAATCGAACCCACATTCTTATTGAGGACCAATAGAAGCAGACAATTTAATGCTGACCGAGCCTTGACCGAGACCAAGACTCAGGGGAGACCAGAAAGTATCAAGAACAAGATTTAGCTGACATTATCACTATTACATATTACTAAAGAATATTTTTTACATTGTGGAGATGTGATAGAGAGCACTCTCACTGTCTGTAAAAAAAGTGCACAACATAAGATTGTATCATATTTTTACAATAGAAGAGGCTTATTGGGCATGAAATTGGACAAAAGAATACCTTTGCATCCAACCCTGAGATCAGAGACAGCTAAGACTGAAACCAGACAGGAAGCACCCCAACTCTACTGTCTACCGGGATGCTTTAGAGTACTTCTTGCTTCCTGCTACAAACCAACTTTTTGGAGACGCAGATTTCACCTACTGGACTTGGCACCTGCACCATGGCATCCCTGTTCTTGTTTGGCCAAAAAACTTGCCTTAACTTAACCCCAGAGATAGTCTCTGATTTATTGAGAAGAGTGTCATGGTTTATTATGTGTAACAATATTTTTTTTAAATGTTCTTGTGAGTCCTGTAGCCTTCCTTGGTGTGGCTGATTATCTCTGACTAGTAGAATCACTTGCAGGGAATTCAGAGGAGTATTTATGCCTCAGTCAGACTAGCGTTTAAGAGCTCTGAACGCCACTATATGGGTGTGCAGCAGCGGAGCTGATTTTATAGTGTGACCGTGGCATCAAGCTTCTGAACCTCTTCCAATCACTGCTGGTCTATGACATGAAACGATTCAGCCCTCCCTGGTTCCCTGCCAGGGAGTAGATTTTATTAAACCCTATTTGAAAATAAAATGCCTGTTGGTGCCAGGCTTTACACTTGTTTTTCTGCTTTAAATTTGAGCTGTTTAACATGAGTTGTCAATGGCATCTACTCCCTGGGCTTTTTATTCTCTAGTAATCAGTTGATAAATTGAAACTCCCCCAATTACTTTACATAATTGATAAAACATGAAGATAGAGGTTTTCAGAAATGTATTTTTACAACATTTTTTTACTTTAGTTATAGTCACACAAATGTGTGGATTAAACTTTATATGCTGTTAAAAAAAACGTAATAGGACATGATTGTTGCAGAAGGAGGGAGTGAGGATATGGAACAGCCGGCTCAGTTTGAACTCTGCTTTGGTGTTAATGTTCTTTCCTCCACAACATTTTTTTAAAACCAATTGTTGACAACATAAAAAAAAATCATATATTTTTTTTCATTGTCAGTGCAGATAACCTGCTTGTAGTATGTTGTAAATCAGACCAAAAAAACTCTATATAAGCTTGACTTAACTAAATAGCTTTGTCATGTTCGTGGTAGTTTAAGGGTTTTCTCAAATGGACATGAATTAGACATGATTACAAAACAATCCATTGTGAGCTTAAAGCCCTCTACATGCCAAATGAATTTAGGTCAATATACAGTGGTGTGAAAAACTATTTGCCCCCTTCCTGACTTTTTATTCTTTTGCATGTTTGTCACACAAAATGTTTCTGATCATCGAACACATTTTAATATTAGTGAAAGATAACACAAGTAAACACAAAATGCAGTTTTTAAATGAATTTTTTTATTATTTAGGGAGAAAAAAAATCCAAACCCACATAGCCCTGTGTGAAAAAGTAATTGCCCCTGCACCTAATAACTGGTTGGGCCACCCTTAGCAGCAATAACTGCAATCAAACGTTTGCGATAACTTGCAACAAGTCTTTTACAGCGCTCTGGAGGAATTTTGGCCCACTCATCTTTTCAGAATTGTTGTAATTCAGCTTTATTTGAGGGTTTTCTAGCATGAACCGCCTTCTTAAGGTCATGCCACAGCATCTCAATGGGATTAAGGTCAGGACTTTGACTAGGCCACTCCAAAGTCTTCATTTTGTTTTTTTTCAGCCATTCAGAGGTGGATTTGCTGGTGTGTTTTGGGTCATTGTCCTGCTGCAGCAACCAAGATCGCTTTAGCTTAAGTTGACGAACAGATGGCCGGACATTCTCCTTCAGCATTTTTTGGTAGACAGTAGAATTCATGCTTCCTTCTATCACAGCAAGCCTTCCAGGTCCTGAAGCAGCAAAACAACCCCAGACCATCACACTACCACCACCATATTTTACTGTTGGTATGATGTTCTTTTTGTGAAACGCTGTGTTACTTTTACGCCAGATGTAATGGGACACGCATCTTCCAAAAAGTTCAACTTTTGTCTCGTCAGTCCACAAGATATTTTCCCAAAAGTCTTGGCAGTCATCGAGATGTTTTTTAGCAAAATTAAGACGAGCCTTAATGTTCTTTTTGTTTAATAGTGGTTTGCGTCTTGGAACTCTGCCATGCAGGCCGTTTTTGCCCAGTCTCTTTCTTATGGTGGAGTCGTGAACACTGATCTTAATTGAGGTAAGTGAGGCCTGCAGTTCTTTGGATGTTGCCCTGGGATCTTTTGTGACCTCTCGGATGAGTTGTCTCTGCGCTCTTGGGGTAATTTTGGGCGGCCGGCCACTCCTGGGAAGGTTCACCACTGTTCCATGTTTTTGCCATTTGTGGATAATGGCTCTCACTGTGGTTCGCTGGAGTCCCAAAGCTTTAGAAATGGCTTTATAACCTTTACCAGACTGATAGATCTCAATTACTTTTTCTCTCATTTCTTCCTGAATTTCTTTGGATCTTGGCATGATGTCTAGCTTTTGAGGTGCTTTTGGTCTACTTCTCTGTGTCAGGTAGCTTCTGTTTAAGTGATTTCTTGATTGAAACAGGTGTGCCAGTAATCAGGCCTGAGGGTGGCTACAGAAATTGAACTCAGGTGTGTTAAACCACAGTTAATTTATTTTTTAACAAGGGGGGGCAATCACTTTTTCACACAGGGCTATGTGGGTTTGGATTTTTTTCTCCCTAAATAATAAACACATTCATTTAAAAACTGCATTTTGTGTTTACTTGTGTTATCTTTGACTAATATTAAAATGTGTTCGATGATCAGAAACATTTTGTGTGACAAACATGCAAAAGAATAAAAAGTCAGGAAGGGGGCAAATAGTTTTTCACACCACTGTATACTGGGAACCATTTATGACTTTTTACACCTAACCTATGGTAGAAACTAGTTTGCAATGCCACTCCATAAATGTGTCCATTGCTATTGTTTGTGCATGATTATGTCAACAACTCAGCATTAATAAAAGGAAAGTTACTTTTCAGATAGAGAATAGAGGAAGAAGCAGATGCCATAGTAAGTAAAGGTGTTAATGTAGTTTAGAGCAGATGGGTGTCATGCTCCTCTGATCTTAAAATGTTTTTGCTAGCTTGTAGCAGCTTAAAATAACAATGCCGAACTTAAGCAATACTTTATCACTAGTGACAGAAGAAATAGAGGAAGATTTTTGTTTAACTGTATAGAACACTTTATATTTTCATATGCAACAAATGTTTGCTGCAACAGTGTACAGATATAAAACATGATAAATAAGACAATCCATACATGATCCCAGAGGCAAACGCCCAATGGCTTTATTCTAATAGTGGTATTAACATGTAACACTTAAATGTAAGCAGAACTCAGTTTTATCTTTTGTGTTGCAATGACATTAGTTCATATTGATCAATAACAAATAGTGCAAGTAATGCAGGAGAGCATTGTTAAAAGTTACTTTTGAGGAATTTTAATGAAATAAAAGAATCTTCTAGAGCGACATTAAAATTGTATTTAATATATAATTTGTTCACAGCTTATTATTTTGTATGAGTCAGGTTATTTATTATAATGTATAAAGAGTGATGCATGGTAATGGGGGGAGCACTCTGAATATTTGCCTAAGACCCCAAAAGACTAAAAGAAGTGTCTGTGTTCTGTGAATCCCCAAATCATAATCTCTTATACATAATTTTCATGTATTGTTGTTTTTTAAAGTGAGCAACCACTCATTCCACATTACAGAGGAGCTGTCTTGTAGATTTAGTCTCTTTGAATTGACATGAACAGCCTCTCCCTCTCCATAGTATTACACTGGAAATTATCACACAGAGCGACAAGGGAAGTCTTGTGCTCTAAAGGATGAAGTTAATGAAAAAATACAGTATTTATTATTCATGAATAAAAAATTAAAAAGTGAAAAACAGGCTTTCCATTCATTTCTCTCTTTACTATTCTTGACCTAAAGAAGCAAACGCAAGACAAAAGCAGGATGAAATGTAGTGAAGGGAAATGTTGTTAATGTTGGTGATTTCGTGAAAAAAAATCCTAATCTACTCGCAAACTGTTACGTGCAAACATTGCAAAGCAGAGAAAGATAGAAGAATCTGAGTAAATGAACTTGCTTTCTTGTGTCTTTTGATTATCAACCCAAACTAGACAGCTTTTCTTGTACTTCAAACACATTAGCATATAAGGACACTCTTTTCATTAATGTTCACAATATGCCTCCCATCATCATGTAGTGAAGTATGAGCTTCATAATGACCTTTAGCAAGACATGTGAAAATATATCAATACCGTGTGAAATGCAGTCACAATGCAGTTTATTAGTAAATGCTGCGTCAGTGTTGGTAATCATGTCTCCGAAGTTTTATTTCCAAAACACAAATGACATATCACTAATAAAAAAATTGCAAGCACTGTGAACAGCATTATCTTTTGAATCAACAATAATTTTGGAGACATCTGATTAGGAAACATGATTTGGGCAAGAATTATATCCTGCCCTCAGTGCTGACATGCTTTTTCAAGGGAGTGAGTACATGAGCTGTTACCTGTCAAAATTCAAATCAAACAATAAAACAATTGGTCACTCTCTAACTTTGTTTTACCTCTAATATAGATCCACCATCAACACTCAATGAGATGACAACACCATACTCATCCTCATGCAATCTCAAGAGAATGTCCCATCATAAATTAGCCCCTCAAAAGAGCTTACTTTCCCAGCCTCGTCTGGATGATGGTTGATAGACATCGCGTTGTAGAGTCAGCATTGGCTCTTCTCTCACTTGTGCTGCGTGGGGCCAGGAGACTGCCAGATAGGTGAATATACTCCTTTTTTACCAACTAAAATCCGCGATGCCATTATAATGATTCTTCAAGAACTCTGCTAGTTCAGTCCTGCGGACAAAGTGATTGACGGGTGGCAATTTCTGTGTTATTGGTTGAACAAAGACCTTGCGGGCAGGCTTCAAATAATTATTTTGTTATGAATTATTTATACAATACAACAATTACTGTACATCTCACCCCAAATTGTTGCTATATTGGGCAACATTGCCAGAGTTCCACCCTTTATAAAGCATCAGTTCGCCCAGTCTTATTGAGCGAGCTACAGCAAAAGTCCAAGCTCACTTCATTCTGTGATCAAGAAAACTCACCCTTGCTGAAGAACAGGATCCCCAGACTCCAGAGTCAGCCATACCGGGCACCGAGTGATCAAGCCACCAGTCCAGACACCTTCCTCAAGCGGCCATATCTCCAAGTGGTAGGCCAGCTACCATATCCTCTTCATTAAGGTTTGAGCTTGCCAACAAACTGGGGTTCCCCAGTAGCTCAGAGGCAGATATGCGTGCTCAAATATCTCGCCAACAGAGCAAATTCTCTCGCTAACCCTCCACCGGGTGTCTCTATGGGGAAACGCCATGTCACAGCTCAGCACGCCACCCATGCACTTGCTAACCAGAGCTCATATTTTAGCCACCCAAATCCTATTCCTCAGCCTCACAGCAATGAGCCCTCTCCCAGCCCTCTTGCCGCTCCAAACTACACACACGTTCTTCCAATCCACAAACTACGTGGGGCAGCAAAACACTGGCCCTCTCCTCCCTCAGTGCCAATTTGGCCTGTATTAACTTATTTCAAGGTTACCTGTGGCGGCGCCGCTTCCGCTCGGAATGCAGATGGTGTCAGCCTTTCACCTTCAACCCGGAAGCTCCAATCGCTCGCTCATTGGCCATCCGCTCAGCCTATCCCACCAAAAGCAGCCATTACCCAGTTAAACGAGTAGGTTCCCTAGCGTTCATGATCCCTCCCAGCCAGTCATTACCTCCTTCATTTGCTCAGCTTAGTCTTTTACTCTTCCATTGCAAGAATCCGCACGCACGGTCAGATCCATTCAGGGATAACCATAGATTTTGCATTTTCGGTAAAGGCTTAAACGCTCTTAAAAAGCTCAAATCAGGCCATTCATGCTTCCTTTCTTCCAGAGTTAACCTTATCTTGTCATAGAAACCTTGCTGTTTCCTCCAAAGGTGATGTGAGGTAAATTATAGCATATCTGATTGACTCGTGTTGTCCTCAGTGACATGCATTTTCTATACACTGCAAAGTTCTGCTGAAGGCTCTAATATAGCGTGCATGATAATATTATTCAGACCATCCTTACAGGCAGAGCTTGCTTTTGTGGATCCCAGAGAAAACTCATCCTGCTTCAGCGCAGTTGTTTGTGGATAAAAGCAGCTGTTAGAGCATTCAATGATCAGCACTCAGAATCTAACAGAATAGTACACATCTGGCCACCACTTAGATTTATCTGATTTATCACCGTTAGACCACCTCAGTTTGCCTTAAGGATTGCCTTCCCAGCTCCTAGTCTTCTCAAATATGAATGACACCCTGACCATACCCAAAAAAGAAAATTAACTAAAACCGTTCATCTTGTTCCCAAGCCAATGGAATAGCTTTTACTATCTTATAATAACCTCTCCCCGTCCCCAAAGGACATCGGGGGAAAAAAACCAAGGCATCTACTGATGCAGCCCTCTTGACCTAGTTGAAGAATACTACTAAAGGAGATTGTTGCTCCTCCTGGCCCCTACAAACATGAAAAATGCAAGTCATCAGCACATGAGCTCTACCCTCTTGTTGTCGCCTTATACCCAAGGTCAAGAGTGAACTTTTAAGAGCTTTTTAATTATTATTGAATTATCGTTATTGAGGCGAGAGTTGCTCAACCCCATACCCCCCTCCCCCTTTTTAAAGACTCTTTTTAAGATTTTTAAAGATTTTAAGGATCTTTGCCTCTGGTCTTTTGATGATCAAAGCCTAGCTATTCCAGGTCACAAAAACTAAATTGCTGACTTCCTGTCATGTTTTTTCTTCCAAAAATCAGGTCATTGCTGCCAGAAGCAGTCCAGGACCTGACCCTGATGCCCCCTTAGAGCCCTGCTTGAAATCTCAGTTGAATTCATCATCCAAGTCATGCCCCCCTGCACACTACAGCAAAATGACTGGATGGAAGCCCTTAAATCACCGTTTCCAAACTTCAGACTTTTCCCTTGTTATAGTCTCTTTGCATATCTCTTTCCTTAGCACAACACAAAGCTGCAAGTAAGGTCAATTAAAGTTACCTCAGCGATCTTCAGTTCATCAAGCTGTATGGAACATCCTCATTAGCCTGAAATAACCAACTAATCTCCTTGCTGATTAAGGGGATCCAATGTTTTCAACCTTCTTTCCAGACACTAGGCTACGAATCATGGTAGAAATATTATCCAAATACACTTTTACCCTCAGGTTACCACTCTCCACACTCAACATTTACCCTCAAGGCCATGTTTGCTATTTTTTCTTTGAATTACTGATCTTTCAGAGACAAACAATGTCCTTCCTAATTAAGGAACGTAAACTGACCAAGCCAAGAAAAGCCACACCATATTAATTCTCTCTATCCCTCCACATTCAACCCTTCAGCTCCAACCAGAGGTTGGCCCAAGCTCTATCCCCAGCTGATCCCCTATTCATAGATGACACAAATAAACCAGTCAGCCATTTCTGGTTATAAAGCACCTGTAAACAGTCCTCAAAATATCTGGCCTCTCCCCCAAAAACTTTTCAAGCTATTCTATCCAAATCGGTGCTTCAATCTCAGCAGCTCAAAAAAGGACTGTCCAATCACCAGATACAAAACTTGGGGAAATGGTCATCCGACGCCTTCCAAAGTTACATCAGAACCATTCTTACCCACAATAAAATAGCCCACCAAATATTAAATACCAAATAAGTTCTGACTCTGCAGAGCCTCACTCATGAAATCCGAACTCCTGATATGGGTGTCTTCCCCATATGTTCATGCAGTTGGCTATTCTACCCTCAGGCCAACCTGCTTGTCGGATTGTTTTTGGGGGAAACCCATCTGGCACCTGTCCTCCCTTGCAACTGGCACTCTCAGGTCATCCACACACTCATTGCAGTAAAGGCCCCAAATCACACCTCTGCCCACACACACTTCACCTGATGGGGAGTGTCAAAGGGGGCCTTAACACACCATTATATCTCACACCCCACACATGCAAACTGAAACCACGAATCAGCACTTTCGATATCAGTGTGCCCCCTTAAGATCTCACACAGTTTGTGAGCTGATGAGAGCTGTGGGACATTCAGTGTCCATATCAAGATGTTTACATTTCAAACCAAATAATGAAGCATCATCTGCAGGTTAAACTAAGTTTTGAACAATTGTTTAAGAACTGAATTCATGCTGGTAACAGATCTCATCATATGCTCTTAGATTCACTCAGCTTAAAACACTCTGTCAACAGCATGCCAGCTAGGAGGGCAGGGTATAATTGCAATCTGAGTCATGTGTGCCTCAAATATTATGATTGATCCATAGGACAATACAGTGTTTCTCCCAAGTTTTTTTTAACCTCTAACTGTCTGTATTTGCCTTCAAATTTAAAGAAATTTCCTGCAGTTTTGCTTTCATCTGGTAAATCATCTGAACACATAATGGCACCTAAAAGCCTACATCATTGTATAGATGTTTTATTGGACAGATCACTGTTTTGCCTCATTGTCTTCCACCAAATTTTTTTCACATTGATGTTGACATCAACCAGTGACTAATTATACAGCCAGTCAAAAAATATATGGCAGGTCATTGTGTCAGAAACACATGGCTGCCAAACATGGATGGTGGAACTGTGCAGGAATTACACCAATGTACAACGAATATGCCAGTGGCATTCCTTAAAACACTTCAGTCTGAATTCTGGGAAAATAACCTAACCCCAAAAGTGATTAATGCACCTGGCACTGTGAGTGGATGATTAAATATCCATCCATCCATCAATTTTTTTGGCGGCTTTCTTCCCTTTCGGGTTCGCCACAGTGGAATGAACCACCAACTCTTCCGGCATATGTTTTACGCGGCGGATGCCCTTCCAGCCGCAAACCATTGCTGGGAAAATAATGAAATATAACCCTTAAAATATTGACACTGAGAGCATAAATTAAGCAATTTGTAGCAGCCAACCATTAAGCTGCTTAGGTTGGTAAAATTGGCTTGTTAACAAAGAGCAGACTCACTCAAATGAAATAAAATCCATTTAATTTGATCCAAAAATGCATATCCACAAACAGAAAATACTATGCAGAAGAAAACACTCATGAGTGCCTTGTGGTCAAAACGGTGTAGCTTCACTTACCAACCTGTTACTCTCTAGTGGAGTAAGCACTTATAATGTACCCTACTGCCGCTAGTGGTCAGGATCACTTCATGGCTCCTACAGATTTAAAATAAGGACAGTTCCATACCAAAGTACCTTCCATATCCAAAGCATTCAAAATGTACCAATTTAATCTTGAGTCAATCACAACATCCTCATAATGACAGTAAAATCAGTCATCTATTGTCCTTGTATCAATAGAACTAGCATGCTAGAGTGAGTCACTGTCTTGCTGATCACCCACACACCTCTTAGATGAGCTCATCTAACCAGAACCAGTGCCCTAACACCCCTCACTAAATACAAAGGTCAGCTAACCAGCAATGAACACCCCTAACTCAATTTACATCTACTCTCTAAAACATTTAATGTGTGTTATGCATTAACTACTAAAAATGATATTTCATCAAACTAACTAAAAAATACTTATTAGGGTAATTAAATATTATTCACAAATAGTCACTGTTGAATTGTACCAGAAGTACTATTACTAGGCAAGGCAAGGCAAGTTTAATTGTATAGCACATTTCGTACACAGGGTAATTCAAAGTGCTTTACATTTGAAACAAAGAATAAGAAGAAAGTACTTTTAATAATATCAAGCATAAAAAAGACATATAAAAGCATAGTGATTAAAAGCTGAAATTTAAAAACATTGATTAAAACAGATTAAGATGGTGAAGTGCAGAGGTAAAATAGTTGTTCGGACGTTGGTGCTCAGTCGACAAAAGCGCAACCAACAGGTGAGCCTGGATTTAAACGTGACTAAAGTGTTGGCACCCTTGATCTTATCTGCAAGTTGGTTCCATCTGTGGGCTGCATGGTAACTAAAAGAGTATTTACCCTGTTTGGAATTTACCCAGGATATACCTAATTTATTTGATCTGAGGGATCTCAGTTCTCAGTTTGGTGTGTATTCACTGAGCATGTCTGTTTGGTATTTAGGTGCTAAGTTATGTTTGGACTTGTATATGAGCAGCAGAACTTTAAAATCTATTCTGAAGGAGACCGGCAGCCAGTGTAGAGACTTAAGAACTAGAGAAAAGTGTTCTGACTTTCTAGTTTTAGTTTAGAGTTCGAGGCACTGCATTCTGAATGAGCTGTAGCTATTTTAATGGTGTTTTTGGGAAGACCGATGAGAAGAGCGTTACAGGAGTCCAGCCTGCTGGAGATGAAAGCATGAATCAGTTTCTCTAAATCTTGTCTGGAAAAAAAAGCATCTGATTCTTGCAATGTCTCTAAGATGGTAATAAGCGGATTATTATTAGCCTGTATAAGGTGGTGAGAAGTACCCGGTTAGTGCCTTTTAAAGCTATACTCAAATATTCAAAAGATGTGTAATCCCCAAGATTGAGCTGTTTACATACTTGTACATACTTGAGATTCCGCCTCCTTTCTTATCAGAATGAGAGACATGACTATATAAGAAGTTTCTTGGTGCAGCCTCGTTTAGTATGATTGTACTACAACTATCATCTAGCCATGTTTCATTTAGCAACATAAAATCTAAGTTATGTGTAAAATTTAAATCATTTACAAGGTGTGCCTTGTTTCTAAGTGACCTAATGTTTAGAAGTGCTATTTTTACTCTGATTTCTGTGGGTTCAGATATGATGGTCTTTGGCTTGCAGTTTATTTTAATCAGGTTTGGCCTGCACGATTTCTGGTTTCTAGCAGACCTTTTCTTCCACTTGTTTTTTCTATCTCTAGTTTTTTCTATCTCTAGTTTTTTCTATCTTTATCTCTTTCTGCTATAGGAGGGGAAGGTGCCCACCTTTTTTGGGGCGATGGTGGGGGCTTGCTATAAACGAGTCGGAAAGCTTGGTTCCTGCGGAGACTAGTTTTTCAAGCTGCGCTGAGAAACCGAGATGGGGGGATCCTGAAGATGTGGATATTGTTGATGTGTCCTCCAGGGAGTTGTTCTGTTGACTCCGGTTGTTGTCCAGGGGGTTTATCTCATCTTTTTTCGGGGGTGGTGTAGACTTTGAGATGGTGTGGTTTTCCTCATTCGGTGATGGTGTAGCCATTGAGATGGTGTGGCTATCCTCATTCGTGATGGTGTAGTCTTTGAGATGGTGTGGCTATCCTCATTCGGTGGTGGTGTGGTCACTGAGATGTTCTGGTAGCTTTGCATGTTATCCAAATGTTGATCCTCATCATGTCTAGCGGAAGTCAGATAATCCTCATTCAGTGGTGACGTCTGCAGGGTGGGTGACGAAGGTCTTGGTGGTGTGTTTCCACAGTTAATTTCATGGTTCTTGTGTCTTTCAGACGGATAGCGGAGGGAGAAAAGTATATTATCCATGACCATTCTTGTTCCAGATCTGTTCAGCTTCCTCCCATCTGATGTGATAAAATCTGGCTGATTCCAGAACACATTAAAATGATCAATATACTGGACACCTCTTGACAAACAGGCATGTTCTGGCCTTGTATGATGCCCAAGCAACCTTATCTGTGCAATTTGCCGGAAGCGGACCACTTATGAAATGCTGTATTTTGAGACTTTCAAGTGTATCAAATAGTTCCATAAAGTCCTTCTTAAGCAGCTCTGATTGTCCTTTCTTTACATCATTTTTCCCCACATGAAGGATGAGTTGTTTTGACTTGTGCTTGCTCAAGATATCTCCAATCGTTTTGTTGATATCTACACAGTGGCATGAGGGAGACAGTATGTTGCCATAGTTTTGCTTCGTAGATGCTGGATTATATAATCCCCAATAATTTTCCCCAAAATTATTTGTATTCCCCATAAAAAATCCCCAAGAGTTTTCGGCGGCACTGAGACATGAGTTGGATGTTGCTTATTTCTTGACCCTCTGAAATGTGAACGAAATGTGTGTGTTCTCTGATTGTTGACTGACGGGCTTGTTGATCCAGGTTTTTATTTCAGAGCTTTCAGGTTTTGCTTTCAGAGCATTAGAAATCGTGTTGTCAAAATAGTGTAGGCATTTAAAAACAGAAAAAAGTGAGAAAATAGAAATCTGATGTGCGAAGTGAGGAGCACAAGCAGAGTACGTCCGAATGGCAGCAGAGCAGGAAGTAGACCTGCTCTGTACTATAGACTAGAGGTGGGCATTGATTTTTTTTATATCTAGATTAATTATGAAATTAATCTAGATTAAAATGCCTCATTTGAATTCTGTCAAAGGCATTTAGAATATGTATTCAAAATAATGCCTTGCTATATATATGAGTAATTTAGAAGTTGACAAAAATAAGTATAGTAAAGACAAAGATGTGAATTGTATATATATATGATGATGATGCCGGAAGTGACTTCACACACAGACCCCAAACAGATTTTACTAACAGCTGTGAATGGACGAGAATCTCCTCTTCCTCAAAATTCAGAAACTAAAAGTAATATTGATCCCAAAACACTTTTCATTTAGACTTGTTAGCCAAGGACAGAGCTTGGGATCAAGTCATTGAGGCTGTCGGTCCTGAAGGGAGCTATTTGTGTTTTTATCTGTTAATGAGAGCTCAAAGAAAAATACAAGTTAACTTTACATAAAGTTAGAACAGATGTTCCTTTTTAAATATGTGGATATTGATAAATTTACCATTCATTAAAGTACTTTTAATTATATCCATCCTATGTTCAGAACATTACATATCAAATGTAAAGGGATCTACATTTTTATATGCTGATTTGTTTTAACAATGTAACATTAGAAATTGTATTTTCATGTTTTATGGGCAAAAATATTGTATTTATGTGTCCCATCAGGCTTTTACAACAATGCCCTTTATATGTTATCGTAAGTAATTCATGGAAAATAAGAGATTAAAACAATCATAAAAAAACTATTAAGTATTTTAAAGCTTTCAACAAAGCAATAACTTGTTATACGTATTTAATCAAGAAATGTTTTAAGTTATTTGTGGAGCTGCTCTATATGAAATCGAGTTCTTGCCTTGTATGCACTCAGCTAATGTGCTATTTATTTGAATAAAATTAAACCAAATGTATCTTAGTTTTCGATTGCTAATCAATACTAAACACTGTATACACACAAAAGCTTTCTGAACATAAATAAAGCAATAGCATGCTTTAAAAATCAACAAGACAAGAATAGAATAGAATAGAAAATAATGCCTTTATTGTCACTATACACATATACAATTTGCATTATAAGCATATACAATGAGATTAAGAGCATCTCGCTAGTCAGTGCAACATTTAGTAAAGAAAATACTATAAAGTGTCTAGTACAATAGAAATATCTAGAATAATAGTGCAAAAAAGAGGGGGGGGGGTAGATGAGGTGACAGTTCTGTTTAAGAGCTAGACAATGTATAATGTTAAAATTGCAATTACACAGCAATTATAGTTTTTTCACCTATAAGGTTATTGTCCGTTGTAAGATTAAGCCAGTCCCTGTGTGCGCCTGTTAGAGAATATATTTGGATTAGGAGTGGCTTTAATCAAATAACACAAAAGGGAAGAACAGAGGAATGCCACTGGCTTCAAACAAGGAGAACAGGCTTCGTAAGCAAACGTAACAGTCCGAAGAGGAGATAGTTAAGTCGTGTGTTGAATCCAGTCCAGAAGGGGCACGCGGAGTTCCTCAGGGATGAAGAGCCTCCCTTCTGGACCTCCCGGCAGAGCAGGATGTTGGCAGTTGGCCTCAGCAATACGTTCGTCGATGTTCCAGAGGATCGGCGCGTTGAAGAGAGCTGGAGGGAGGATAGGTTCAGGTACCTCCACAACTGAATCAGGAGAATGAATCCTGGACAGGGAATCAGCCTTAGTGTTGCGCTTAACACTTCTCGGAGGTACTGCAGATTCTTATGGTCGATTCTTATTCTTATATAATCAATGCAATAAGTGTTCAAGTAAGCACAGCCATTAATTGATATACATATAATTTTAGAAGCAAATACACGAATATATGGCAAAATATGGCGTTTCTGCAAGGAATACAATGAGTCAGTCACAAAACAAATGCTTCTTCTAAAAACAAGAGAGAATCCAGCTTCTTAACGTGACCCTTGGTGTCTAAGTAAAAGCATGACTATACATCTTGTAAAAGAAACATCTTGTTATGTACAGTGGAATGTAAAACTGGAGTGGGCTGAGGTACTAAGGGCTATGATTCCTTTGATGTCGAGAAATCTTTTACTTGACGTCTCTATAGAACAGGAGAGATGTGGTCTGTAGTGGGTGTGAAAGAAAGGAGACAGCCGGCAAAATTGTCAACCAGTTTAAGTTTTTGGAGAGGATTGGGTGGTAGAGGAAGCTGGATTCATGGTCCTCTAAACATGAAGGGACCTTTGGTTCAAAAGGCCAGAGACGGTTAGTGTTGTGAATATGAACGTAATTTAAGAAAATGTATTAAGGTTAAAAAAAGAGTTATTCTCCTTTTCATGACATTTAAAGCATACTTTATTATGTGACAGAATATGTTATCTCATCGTTTTGGGGAAAAATCATGGTCATTTGTAGTGAGATCTGTTACTGTGCTTTTGCTAAAAACAACTGCTTTGTTGTGTTAGTGCCTTAGAGCTGGCTGTTAGTCAACTGTCAATACAGAAATTTATATTTGCTAATGTACCATTTTTACCATTTTACACAATATGTAGTATAACATTTATTATCAAATTATATTATCAAAAGGCATCGGATCACTATCTCTTTGTCTAATTACATGAAATGCTTTTTCATTTTCTTTTTAATCATTCACAATGTTTGTCTGTATATCTATCAGGAGTTTCTTAAAAATGCCCTCTGTCAAATCAATTTCTACACGCATTCATTTCACTTAATATGTGTATGTTTACATGAAAATGTATAACATCATATAATATCTTTTTAGCTGTATTATATGATTGTTGTTAACAAATATGTTTTCTGTGCTATCTATTGTTTCTTAAAACTTGTTGAGTTGTTGTAAATCCATGTTGATTCAAGCAGTTTGTGTGAAATTATCAGATCACGGACAGGTACATTAAATAAATAAATAGTGTTTTTAAGTACAGGAAATGCTATTTGTTTCCTTGGCTCTCTGATAGAAGACCCCAAGCTGACCATTCTGCACCTGTACAAAGTCTCTGAATTAAAATGCCTCTTATTGAATATGGATGATTATATTATATTATGATTAATTATATTATATATAAAAATGCTTTAACACATCGCATTGTTCATATACAAATTTACATTTTTCAAAAGGTGACTTTTCATAATATGTATACTAACATGTGTCTAATATATAATTTGTTTTTTGTGCATAGTATGCTTGTTTCTACATTATCTTAATCTTTCCCTTTTTTCTTCCTGTGTTCACAGTTTAAAGTGTCTGCTCCTTGAAGCAAAACCTTATTTTTATTTTATATTATATTTTATATATTTTATACATGTGAATCTATTCATTTTTAATAAGTAATATATTTAAGTTTTAAGTAATAAATATTTAAGTAATATTTAAGTAATAAAAACAAGTTTATTATTAAAATGGAACATTTTAATGGAAGTAAAATAAATTTTTGTATTCATGATTATATAAATCTACTTGTTTCTACATTCTTTTTCTCAGTTTTTCTTCATAAATTGATTAGTGTATTCATATAATGTGACATACAAAATCTCTTTGTTTATTTATTTGATCATTTATCGCTTTTTTGATCCTGAGTGGTTCATGAGTGGTGTGGTGGAAGTAGTAGATCCCTGACCTTAGTGACCAAATTCTGTCTGACTGTCACTATTATCTTTAATACTGTGATAATAAATTTGATCCTGATTGTGATTATTTAGGCATGGAGCAGCAGGGCTGAAGCAGCACATGTGGTTTCCCAGCGTGAGGGCTTTGCTGCTCCTCGTCTCCTCTCTCTCTCATGCCGCTTCTCTTCTGTCTCTCCTCCGCTGCTCTCAATAACCTCATTTGCATCTGCTAATTAGATCCTGTTAGCATAATTCATGTGCACGACACCCTCTCCAAGCTAATGAATAGACACATCTCCAGAGTCCATAATCAGCCTCCGTTCCTCCCAACAACTTGAGAATGAAGCACAGGGTCATGTGTTTAAGAACTTTTTGTTTGACAAACTTCTGTTGGGGAGTGCACAGAGTGAAGAGGAACATGTTAGCTAGAGACTCTTGGGTTGGTTAGTGTAACACAATAAACAAATGAAGGCTCAGACACTTCAAGATGAGGATAATTTATTTGTGGCTGTTGATGCATGTTGCCTAAAATACGGTCTATCAAAACTAATCTAGAGTGGATAGATCATAAAAGTTTGTGTCAAAAATGCATTCCTCAATGTTTGTTTTTACATTTTTTATTTTAACTTTACGCTGTCACACACACACACACATCTGTCCTGCGCTTAGCTTTTAAAGAGGGAATGTCAGGCAGTGGCACAAAATTAGGCGATACACTTACAATCATGGGACAATCAATGGGATTGTATGATTATCATTCAGACATCGTTGAAGTTGTTAAATATTCTTTTCTGTTTATGGAATTGGCAGCGTCTAATGGTGACTTGTGAACTGTCAGAGCAGACAAGTTCATGTGTTAAAGGTGACTTATTATGCCCCTTTAAAAGCAATTATATAAATGACTCCTCTAGGCTGTCGCTGTATCCCTAATAACCTTCAGAAGGCAGTATTTATCTTAAACAATGTCTTTGTATCTCCTTAAATCGTTGGACTCCCCTAAACAGGCCGCTGTGGGAGGGCCGCTGAGATGGGAGGTCCCCATAAACAGACCATTATAGGGTCCTCAAATTTGCCACCCTTTCACCACGCCCCCTGTTGAGCTAAACTGACATTAGTCTGAATTTGGTAAAAAATGGTTGGTAAAAAAAAAGGTTCAAAACCTATTAAAAATGGAATACTTTATAAAATTGCTAGAAATTTGCTATACATGAGGTAATAGTCCATTGTGAGTATGACACAGAAGTTGAGTCCATTTAAGAATTTGAAAAAATAATTTGTTTTTACTCTTTTACATCCCATGCTATCTAGTTTAGAGTGTAGCTTTTTTATAGATGTACTTCTGGAAAATGCCATAACATTTGAGAGAATTAGACTGATTGAGACCCTAAAGGTAAGTATCGGAGTATTTTAGAAACACATAGCTTAGAAATGCTCTGCTAATGATACACTAACACTTTATTTAACTTATAAACGTATCGAAACAGACATAATAATACATCATTTAATTGTTCATTTAAACTTAGCCTCTTAATAAAACTGTACTCCTCTCTGAGGTTGGTCAGAAAGCATACATTAACAGCCTTGTTATAAGTCCTCTATGAAATAATGCTCTGTAGGAACAGTCCATTGCAAAGTGCTGTCCAAAAATACAAGTAATCTTTTTATAATACAAGGTTTGACTTGTTAGAACACTCACTTCTGGGTCAGACAGTGCATCTGTTCTGCATTAGCAGTTCCTCTCATTGCTCAGTTTGAAGTGAAACAACCCCATGACAGGAGCAATGATCATCATTTAAATTTTTTTTTCATTGGTGTTACAGATATTATGTGACTGCTATATTTGTTTTGCACTGATAAAATCCTTAAAACTTCTTTTGACTTGAATGAGGTCGCATCAAACAGTGGCGAAACCGGATGCTTCTGCCTACATGGTGTGATTTCCAAATCTGCTCAGATGAAAAATGAGCTGAATTCAAATTTGACCTGTGACTTTCATTCAGAGCAGCATTTAAAACTAGTTAATGTACATGAATATTCATTAAATGCTTTGTCATCACATTATTTAGATCAAATTTTATTAAAAGATGGCTAAATTCTTGGACATGTCTGGTCTATAAAGTAAACTTTGCTTAGAGACATCCAGCTGCAGTTTCAAAAATCAGATATATTTTTTCTTTCATTCACCGTTTTCTTGCTTTTATTCTATGCACTTTTGTTTTGGCACTGTTGATGCTTATGCAAAAGTAATTTGTATTCCCTTAATATTTAAACTGCATTTAAGTCTCTTACTTACATGTCCCCCCTTAGCTCTTTTAGTAAGTACTAAAAAAAAAACATCAAAAGAATGATTAAAATAAAAAATGACACCCCTTTGCCTCACCTAAATTAGCAAAAATTTGATAAAAAAGTAAATTAGCATAAGGAGGAATTACAGTTTCAAAACTAAAAGCTTAAAATATTTCTGCAATTTTTGCGGCACTTTTCAGTTTATTGGTTTGTAAAGAGTATCAGGAGTTCACGCAGATCAGAGATAGTGGCCCTGATATCTGTGGTCATGAATTCCTTTGAAAGAAGGTGCTGGTCACCTGAAGAACATCACTGGACCCCCTGCAGTTTGCCTTCCAATCTAACAGGTCTGTGGAGGATGCAGTTAACATGGGGCTGCACCACATCCTGCAACATCTGGATAAGCCAGGGACTTATGTGAGGATCCTGTTTGTGGACTTCAGCTCAGCATTTAATACCGTCATCCCATTACTGAAGCAAACTCTACCAGCTCTCCGTCCCTGACTCCAACTGTCAGAGGATCACAAGCTTCCTGAAAGACAGACAACAGTGTTTGAGGCTGGGGAATTCACATCATGTACCCGAAGCACCAGCACTGGCGCCCCCCAAGAGTGTGTTCTCTCTCCACTTCTCCCTCCACACCAACGACTGCACCTCGTATGACTCCTCAGTGAAAATCCTTAAGTTTGCAGACGACACCACCATCTTAGGTCTCATTCAGGATGGTGAGGAGTCTGCGTATAAACAGGAATTGGATCAGCTTTCTCTCTGGTGCAGTCTAAACAACCTTGAGGTCAACACCCTCAAAACAGTGGAGATGGTAGTGGAGTTCAGGAGAAGCCCCCCTGCACACCCTCCCCTTACTATCATGAACAGCACTGTGGCACCAGTGGAGTCATTCAGGTTCCTGGGCACCATCATCTCTCTGGACCTGAAGTGGAGCACACACATCGACTCCATTGTGAAGAAGGCCCAGCAGAGACTGTACTTCCTGCACCAGCTGAAGAAGTTCAAACATTTACAGACACTGGTAACCCAGTTTTACTCCACGGTCATCGAGTCTGTTCTCTGCTCCTCCATCATTGTCTGGTTTAACTCCATGTCTAAAGCAGACGTCTGTAGTCTTCAGAGGACTATTTCATATAGCTGAGAAGCTCATCGGTGCTTCTCTACCCTCCCTCCTGGACCTGTACAGCACCAGAGTGTGAAAGGGGCTAACAAAATCATTCTAGACTCCACTCACCCTGGCCACCACCTTTTTGAGCACTTGCCCTCTGGCCGCCGCTTCAGAGCCACTAACACCAGGACTGTACGCCACAAACAGAGCTTCTTTCCCCAAGCTATCAGACTGCTGAACTCTTAGCTCCTTGCCAATTGATACCTGCACTTGGACTCTCGCATATTTCATCTCCTTGCATTTTGCACTTAAGCTAAACACTAAACTTATAGACAGCTTATCTACAACTATTGTAGAGTCTATTGGACATGCCAATTTAAGTTGCGGATTAAAATATATATAAGAACTTTAATTATGTTTCCAAAAGTCAAATGTTATGGGTCTGTTCCTTAAAAGCAGCAAATCATATTGTATTATTTCAGAAGGCTTGCTTTATTAGAATAATTAATCTAAAATTTACAGCATTGAGTTGTTGATTGAATTGTCTGACTAAACAATGATGCCAGTAAGTTCATTACAATACTTTTGAATTTATGTTGATTTAAGCAGATTTACTAAATTTTTAAAGCAAAAAGAATCTCCATTCACAGGAACTGTAACAAAATATCAAGTCTTTAAGTTCTGGAAATTATATTTGTTTCCACAGATACAAGGTCTCAAGCTACACATTGTGTGCCTGTATTAATACACAATTTACATTTTTATATTATAAAATTTACATTATAAACTGCTTGGTCAAATTGACTTGATGATGCATTTAAACTGCTCTAACATGGCACATAAATCCAGGCACATGCTTATATCTTAACATCTTTCAATGGTTGGGTTCTCATAACAGGTGTCCTTTACAACGTCTAGCAGAAATGTTTTAACAAAAGCTTTGTCTGCAGACTATTGTGAGACCGGCAGTGGTTTCAGATCTCAAATTACTTAAAAAGTGAACAAAAAAAGTGTTCAATTGAATGTTCTTGTTTTATGTTAAATACAACTATAATTAAAATTTGTTTTGTTCACTTTCAATTTTATCCAAGTTTAAGTTCACTCATGTTAGAGTGTATGAATTTGAAGTTGCATGCACATCAAGAGGCCATTTGTTCTCCTGCGGGTTCAAGGTGTGAGTTTGTGAATGTTGTGATGTGTGACTTACATGCACATTTGTTCTCTTGCGTGTGCTGTCTGTGTGTGATCATGAGCACATTCGCCCTCCTGTCAGTGTGTCTTGTATGTGTTTGCTGCTCTTGGGTCCTCAGTAGGGGGCAGTGAGTCAGATGACCGGGCCGGGGGCCACAGGAAGTGACATCAGTGCGGTCTGGGAGCCCGTCTGCTGTGCAGGATCACTTTCTCTCTCACACACACATGCACACACACACACACACATTAAAAATCATGATGATGGAGCTCATTATCACCTCCTGATCGCTCCACTCTCTCACCAACTCCACACACATACACACAGATGCACATGCGGCATGAGAACTCATATACAGTTTAGAATTATACACAGAAAAAAAACATGTAACCCTGAAACCTGTTTAATAGAGAGTTGGACCTTTCACAGTAAAAGAGAAATATTGATAAGGAGTTTAGACACCGAAATAATATTTTTGAAAATAAAATACTGTTAAAACTGTTCAGTATAGAGCTGTGTGTTTGCTAGTATTTGCACAGCAAAACGGGAAGGATGTTTAGCAAATAGCTGCAATTTGGCCCATATTCATTTGAAAAGAAACAAATGCTCAACTTTATGAAAATGCCATGTATCATAATTTCCGTTTGTAGTTCAGGTTCCTAAATGCAAAACAAAAAACTAGTCACACCATGAAGAGGGAAAAGAAAACATAAAGGTGTGAAGATTAGTTATAGACCAAAATGGTCACTAAAATAAAACCTAAGACCTTGAAATCAACAGTTTTATTCACATCATCAGAAACATCTATAAACGTGGAACAAATTACAACCCACTTCTTCCTCTGCAGAAGACCTGACATCTGTCTGTCATGATCTCTGGCTGCTCAGATGAATATTATTAACAAGGATGATTGAATGATTGACAGCTGCAGAGAGCGCGAGGGGTGGGGGTGAAAGTAGTGTGGTTTAGCACCTCTGAACGACATCTTGTCTGAGGAAGTGGAAGAGGAGGTGAAGGGGGAGAGGTACATGCTGGGGGATTCCTCTGGCCGGCTGAGGTCTGCGTGATGGAGGCCTTCTTCGCTCTGGTATTCTCACACGTGTACAATTTGGAGTGCAAGTTTTTTACTGACGATAAACAACTGATTCTAACTGCTGGTCAGTATTCACAGTTTTACCAGGTTTAGGAGTTCTAATCAGTGTGCAAATTTCTCTTGCCTCCTGAACTATATCAAAAACTAACATTATTTTTAAATTAGATTACTTTAACATCGGTGGGGGGAGAGCTAGGGGGCAAAAGAATCAGCCTACTTGCGTACTGATGAGTATGTGGATTGTAGTAAGCAATCCGAGTAGTAGGTTCAAATTCAAATGTGAAACCAGTACAAGCAAAAACAATTGTGCATCTCACAATGCACTGTGGTACACCCCGCCCCTGAAAAAGCGGAACAGTCAATTATGTGATGTTATAACATGAGATGAAGTATGTTTGAAATTATTTTGTGCTACCAAATACTTCCTATGTTCTATGTAATAGGTACTACATGGCAAGTCAGGAGGTATTAGTTGATCAAATAAAGTGCCTACTTATGAAGTATACTGATTTGAATGCTACTCTTGTATTTTAATGGGCAGGCAAATCAGGTGGTTTCTCTTCAGCTCATTTACTATGTGGTATATGAATACAAGCCAAACAGCCGATTGTGACTTGTGCAAGCTATCCTGCCACAGTTACTCATCTGGGGTACTGTCCAAGTTCTAGACTTTTTATTCAGACATCTCATCTAACAGGCTTTTCCATTGCACACTACCTTCGCTTGTGAAAACAGTCTACTATAAAGTAAATGCAGGGGTGTAAAGTAACAAATTACAAATACTAATGTTACTGTAATTGAGTAGTTTTTTTCTGAAATTTTCATTTAGTGAGTAGTTTTAAAATAGTCTACTTTTACTTTTACTTGAGTAAATTTTTAGTGCATTAAAGGTACTTTTACTGTGTTATTTTTCCTCAACCTGCCGTTGTTACTTTTGTATTTGTTTATATTTATCTATGCGATTAGCACCCACACTGTCCAATTAATCACGCATAAAATACGCTAGGCATGACATTAACACAATGCCGGTCTCTAGCGCCAGGGTTTGCTTAGTCATGGAGAAGGACGCGGGAATTGAGAAAGATAGATTTCGTCAGCAAAAAAAAAAAACACAAGTTAAACATACATGGACGTACATGAAAGAGATTTTTCAATCGAAGGAAAAGAAAGGACAAATGTGTCCTCATGGCGTGCAAACTTTGCCTGCCCAGACAAATTGAAAATTGTATCAGCCTTCTAGAATTCTAATTTGAAATCTAATTTGAAGAAACACATTGAGGTACCAGTAAGATTTGTATGTTAAATCTGCAATAAATACAAACCTCCTGCATGTAATATGTGGCATGGAGGCTTTATACATGCTGAAAAAGTGTAAGTTAATGTCCATGTGGTCAAATTATTGTACGCAATTACAATTTAAAGGCAGTTGATAAAGTCAGTAATGTAGTAGGACCACTGTATGGCTGAAATTGGAAACAATAACTGCTCTTATTGTACTTAAAAACACATAGACATTTTAAAATATATACACATTGCACACTTCATGTAGGGCCTATTAACTGCTGTACAATTTTAAGCGCCAGGTTAAGTGATAGTTTAACATTTCCTAAAAAACCACAACAGCTAGGTTTTTTTAATCTCATAGGTACACAGATTTAGCATGGGGTGTCAATACTGTCAGCATATTATTGGTTCAGATATAATATATGTAATATATTAATTATGTACAGTTGAGGGGAAATTATTAGCCCTCCACTGATTTTTCTTTGAAAACATTCTCTAAGTGCTGAACAACAGAGCAATGGGTGTGGTTCCTCGCTTGTGCTTGAAGAGATGGGATTGCTTCAATATTTTCCTGTTGTGAAAAACCTGAACACACTCTTCCTACTTCTGCAGCATGTAAGCCCCTTTTTAATTGTGCTGGGCACCTTTTCACCCCAAATCGTCCAAGGCTGGATTGTACAAACTTTGAGAACAAGCTCATTGTTAAATTTAACCAAACCTTCAAAATTCAGCCTTTTTCATGCCAATGTCAAACTGCGTTTGCTTCATATTATTTGTGGACTTGTCTGGACTATTCATTCCAGTTGCATTTTCTTGTTTGTACTACCAGACTATAAAATAATTTTTATTATTTTAAGCCATATATTTCTGTACAGTTATTAACTGATTACAAGTTCATTATTCAGTGCCTTCAATTTGCAATAAAACTGCTGAGGGAAAATGTCTATCTTTATACTTTTACATTTACATTTATACATTTGGGAGACACTTTTGTCCAAGACGACTTATAGTAGGGAAGAGACAATATGCAATTTCTTTTACAGTCAAAGTTTATCTCAGCTTGCTCATAATAGAAGTTGTATTAACTGGTCAATAAACCATAGCAGGTAGAAAATAAAGACAGAGGAGGAAAAAATATTTTATATTAGGTGTTCCCTGAAGAGAAGAGTTTTCAGTAGCTTTTTGAAGGCTGTTAGTATTGCTGCTCTCCTGACTGAATCAGGAGTTTGTTCCACCAGCCAGGGACAGTGAAAGAGAAGGTTCTGCTGAGAGATCTTCTGCCTTTTTGGGGCGGAACCACAAGTTGCTGTTCCTTCTCTGAGCGCAGGCTTCTGGAGGGCATGTAGGAGTGTATGAGCTTGTGAAGGTAAACAGGGGCTGATTGGAGATAGTTTTGTGCGCCACCATCAGTGATTTGAATTTAACGCGAGCTTCGATGGAGAGCCAGCGAAGAGTGATTGTTGAGGATTCCAACTGAATGGTGAGGATGTGATGTAAAGATGGATTGGCCGGGATTATCAGAAGTTCTGTCTTGGCCATTTTGAGCTGTAGATGATGGTTTTTCATCCAAGTAGAGATGGGCTGGGGATGACAGATGGAGTTGAGTGTCATCAGCCGTAAGAGAATCCGTGGATGATGGTGCCCAGAGAGGTTGTGTAGATGGAGAAGAGAAGTGGAACAAGGACTGAACCCTGGGGAACCCCGGTGTAAAGTCCATGTGTGTTGGAGACCTCACCCCTCCACATGACACTGAAAGATCTAGTTTTATTATGAGCGTGTCCGACAAAAGGTCTAAATATTTTGTATGGGGCAATTTCAGTTTCTCTTGTCATTTCATGAACTTTTTTGGTAATGTCCCATTGCAGCAAATGAGCGGCCCTCATGCCAGCCATGTCTTTATCACAGACATAAATAGCAGCATTTTTTTCATTTCATAAGCATGTTAAACATTACTCAGTCACAGAATTGGGTCAGCACTTTAAAACATTTTTTCTAGATACACAAAAAAGTAGGCAGATCCACCAGGCCAACATATAGTGCCACCTGGTTGGTTGTAATGTTGTCGAAAACCACATTTTTGGTTTTAATGTTTTATCAAGGGCTGTTGAAAGATTGAAAATGAAAGTTTAAAAAATTGTTTATGGGCTAGTTGATGGCTGGAGGTAGTTTGGTGGACTTTAGTATAACAGTGTAGCCTAATGACTGAGTGTAACCTGAAGACACATCTAATCATGCACACTCCCAGTCTCCTTAATATTAAACTCTAAAAAAGTGCTCTTACAAACTACTTTATCCTATATAAATCTGCCTCTTATCTGAAATGCATTGATGCCAGTCCAGTATTATGACCTGTTTTGTTTCTCATTTGTTTTCCACTTTGTAGTTACTTTGCTTTTAAATTGTTTTTTCAAGACTCTTCAAGAGGAATAAATATTTCAGTTTCACTTACCTTGTTGTGATTCTTCTGTTCTGATTGTGACACCAGAAGAGCCAGTATTCAAAAACTGAAATTAAGAGGTTTCAGCATGAATTGAATCAAGTACTGAATTGAATTAAGTAGTTTAATTAATGTTTTAATGGCAATTTAAAAATCCAACTTTTCAAATTAATTTGAAAAAAGAATACAAATAAATATAAATGTAATAAAAATACAGAAACAATACAAAATTAAGTACAATTCATATAAATATAAATCTGCTCTGTAGCGCCAGCCAGAGGACAGCAGATTGAACAGGTGGTTGCTAGGGTTTAATGGGTACACATTGGCTTGGTGGAAGCACACTAGCAGCTTCTCCTCAGGTCGTGTTTCCTGAGCACCCGCATAAAGCAGGGACACCACTGCAGCGATGTTGATGCGTAGAAGCTTAAATGTGTATACTCTTTCCACCCTCTCGCCATTCAGTTCAATCAATCAATCAATCAATCAATCAGTTTTTATATAGCGCTTCTTTAGCAATTGCTTTCAAAGCAGCTTCACAAAGTCCCCATGAGGATCAGGCAGAGCAGACAGGAGTTCCCTCTGAGAGGGGACTCCCGCTGACTGAGGCAGGTGCTAATCACCTCCCCAGCATAAAGAACATACAAACTAAAAATCCATCGATGAACGGTTTGCCGGACAGGACCTGAAAAACAAAAAACAAACAAAACAAACAAAGACAAAACAGGAACTAAGAAATGGAGAAAACGGTTAGTAAACTGTAACATAGACAACAAACAAGTGATCAGCATCAGCTGCAGGAGGAGAGATAAATGATGATGAGAAGTTAGAGAGGAACATTGAACCACATTGTTTTTTTCAAACAGTTTGTATTTATATGGTGCTCACTCACCATATCTGTTTAGACAAATACCAAGAGATAATTATTGGAATGCCAGTTTAAACAGATATGTTTTTAATTTAGTTTTGAAATCTGTGAGCGTAGTTGAGCTGCGGACAACATCCGGTAGTTTATTCCAGAGCTTCGGGGCTCTATATGAGAACGCTCTTCCACCTCTTGTGGATTTACTAACCTTTGGTACAATCAATAGTCCTGCTTCTTTTGATCGGAGAGAGCGAGCTGGAATATATCGTGATAGGAGACTGCTCAGGTAGGCCGGAGCCAAGCCATTCAGTGCCTTAAAGGCAAGGAGCAGAATCTTGTAGTCAATGCGATATTGTACAGGAAGCCAATGAAGAGAGCACAAAACCGGTGTAATGTGATCATATTTCTTTGTTCTTGTGAGAACTCTAGCTGCTGCGTTCTGGACTAACTGTAATTTTTGTAGCGTTGCGGCTGAACAGCCGGCTAACAGAGCATTACAATAATCCATTCTGGAAGTCATGAAAGCATGCACTAATTTTTCTGCATCTACAATAGACAGCATGTTCCGCACTTTAGCAATATTCCTGAGGTGAAAGAAAGCAGTCTTAGTAACATAAGAGATATGGTTCTTAAACGTCAGTTCACTATCTATAATAACGCCAAGATTTTTAACTGTAGTGGAAAAATGAACAGTGTGTCCCCCCAGTTCCAAATTTAAAGCAGAGAGATTCTGTAATTGCTTTTTAGAGCCAATAAGTAATATTTCTGTTTTATCTGGATTTAGCATAAGAAAATTTTCATTCATCCAATCATTGATATCAGCGACACATTCTGAGATCTTATTTAGCTTTAAAGGGTCGTTAGGTTTTGCTGAGATATAGAGCTGGGTGTCGTCTGCATAGCAATGGAAACTAACACCATGTCTTCTAATAATTTTGCCAAGGGGCAGCATGTATATTGAGAATAGGATGGGTCCCAAAACGGATCCTTGAGGAACTCCATGCTCTACTGCTATTGTGTCCGATGAGTCTCCATTTACATGAACAAACTGACTCCGGTCAGAGAGGTAAGAGTTAAACCATCTTAGAGCCTGGCCCTGGATGCCTGCATCGTTTTCTAGTCTCTCGAGGAGAACCCTGTGATCTATCGTATCGAAGGCTGCACTGAGATCTAGCAGAACTAGAAGAGAGATATTTCCTTGATCCCAATCAAGTAATAGATCATTTGAAATTTTAACCAGCGCAGTCTCTGTGCTGTGATGCGCTCTGAATCCAGATTGAAGTTCTTCATAACAGTTGTTCTTCTGTAAGAAGGAGCTGAGCTGTGCTATAACAACTTTCTCTAATATTTTTGACAAGAACGGAAGGTTAGAGATTGGCCTATAGTTGGATAACTCAGTAGGATCCAGGTGCGTTTTCTTGATTAGTGGTTTAATTACTGCATGTTTTAGCTGTTTGGGAACGTAACCTAGCGTTAGAGATGAGTTTATAATATTTAGAAATGGTTCTTGAGCTATTTGTAGCAATTCTTTCAGTAATTTTGTTGGTACAGGATCTAGAGAGCATGTTGATGATTTAGACGCTGTGATTATTTTTAGCAGTTCTTTCAGGTCAATATTTGAAAAATTCTGCAGTGAGTGAGTCAAAGTTATAGGGTTTGAGTTAAACTGCTTTGATTGAATATGAGTTTTAGTAATTTTGCATCTGATAGAGGTTATTTTATTTGAGAAATAATTCATAAAATCATTGCTGCTAAATTTTATAGCTGCATTTGAATCTGTCGATGTTTGACTGTTTAGTAAATTAGCCATTGTTTCAAATAAGAGGCGTGGGTTATTTTGATTTGTTTCTATTAACTTGTGATAGTAGTTAGTTCTTGCAGTTTTTAGTGCTAGTCTATATTTAGACATGCTCTCTTTCCAGGCAATTTTGAATACTTCCAATCTAGTTTTTTTCCATTTACGCTCATAGTTTTGGTTTGTCTTTTTAGCACCTTTGTATTATCATCAGACCACAGAGTGGCCTGTCTATCTCTGACTTGTTTTAATTTAAGCGGGGCTACAGTGTCTAGGGTGTTAACGAGAATATTATTCAAACTGTAGGTGATCGTTTCAAGTTCATTTTCATCTGCAGGTACTCTAGAAAGTTGAGTAATATCTGGTAGGTTTCTTATAAATGCTTCTTTAGTATTTTGGTTTATATTTCTCCCTAGTTGGTAGCGTTGAATGCTACTGCTAATGTTTATAGTCTGCATAGCACAAGATACAAGATAGTGGTCTGAGATGTCCTCACTTTGAGGCGATATAACAATGTCACTTAGGTCAATGCCATGAGATAGAACCAAATCTAGAGTGTGGTTTAGACGGTGAGTTGCGCCGACCACATTTTGCTTAAACCCACATGAATTTAGGAGGTCTGTAAAGGCAATACCCAACGAGTCTTTTTTGTCATCAATATGGATGTTAAAGTCTCCAAAAATAAGTATTTTATCTGCTTCGACCAAAAGATGTGCGACAAAATCAGCAAATTCTTGAAGAAAGCTAGAATTGTGTTTTGGTGGCCTGTAGACAACAGCTAATGTTACAGAGAATGCACATCTTTGTTTTGATTTTGCCGGTGTAACATGGAGCACAAGTACTTCGAAGGATTTAAATTTATGTTCTGTCTTTTTGGTTGTGTTTAGGGTATTTCTATATATTGTGGCAACACCTCCACCACGACCAGTTGAGCGCGGTTCATGATTGTAACGGTAATTTTTGGGTGTCGCTTCATTCAATCCAAAATAATCGTTTGGAGTGAGCCATGTTTCAGTTAGGCACAGTATGTCAAGGTTCAGTTCTGAGATTAATTCATTTATGATTACAGCTTTTGGTGTAAGAGATCTAATGTTTAGGAGACCAAATTTTACAGAGTACGTTTGCGAGTTGTATAATTTGTAGTCTAATTTTATATTGATCAGATTATTGGTGTTAAGTAATTTGTTGTTTATAGTTATTTTCTGTTTTCGTGGTATGGACACTGTTTCGATAGCAAATGTTAGGTTTTGACAGGTTTTAGGTTGGTTTCTGGGGCAGTGTTCAAAGGTGTTATATTTGGCATTATTTAGTCAGATGCTAATAAGGGCCCTAGGGATGTTATCTGACAGAAGTTTAGAGCCTAGCTTGCTTGGATGGAGGCCGTCAGGACGGAAGAGATTAGGGCGCTCCCAGAAGAGATTCCAGTTGTCAACAAACAATAACTGCTCTTCTCGACAGAAGGTGGTGAGCCACTCTCTGAGCGCAAAAAGTCTGCTGAATTTATCGGTTCCCCTTCGATACGTTGGCAGAGGGCCAGAGACGATAATTTGGGTCGCGGGGTGACAGGCGGCGAGCAGTGCGGATCAGTTTACTGTAATCCGCTTTTAGCACCTCTGACTGACGACGAGACGTATCATTAGAGCCGACGTGCAGGACCACAGCCTTGATGTTGCCATCAGGCTTCAGGATTGCAGGTAAACGTGCGGCTAAATCAAGAACCCTAGCACCGGGGGAAGCAGTGCGTACGTGCTTTGTTCGTACCGACAGTCACTTGGACGTGTCGGACGATGGAACTGCCAATCACCAGAGTGTTCATCTCAGGTTCGCTGAGAACTGTGAACCGGTTCTGGGTGCGGATCTGAAAACTTGGTTGCGCGGGAGGAGTGAAGGCCCCCCGAGGACGGGTTCGCCTTCTCCTCTTCTGATCACAAAACAAGAAAGTGGGACTGTGATGGTCCAGTGCTGGCGTGCAGTTTACTGCAGCAGCATCTGTCCTTCTGTGCACAGACGCTGAATTAATATTAGAATTTTTATGAGCGGAGATTGCCACACATTGTTCCTTGAGCTTGGATCTTTTGGCCTGTAAGAGGCTGATCTGAAGCTCAATATCTGCTAATTCGGATTTGATGACGCTGAGATCGAATGACTCCTGATCTTCGCAATTTGGTGAGGAACAGTGTGGTGAGGCCATATTATGTAGAGTAATATCTATCTGCTTTATCAATATTGTTTAGGTTATTATTTATTTAATTAGACTGTAGTTAAAAAGTTTTTAGCTGCACTAAACTATAAACTACACTAACACTGTTGTTTAATGGGGCACGGTAAAAATAAATAAAAGCGAGCTTCGCAACCAAATTTGCTTGGTCTTTAACTAGGTTATAGGTTTAAGGAATCAATTTATTTGTTTATTTCTTTATATAATCTTAATATTGATTATTTTATTTATAGAGTTTCAAGATAACTAACAAAAAATAAATAATTTTTTTTTTTTTTTTTTTTCCTCTAGAGTTTGTTAAAACTTATTGTTGAGCTTATTTTTCAGTTTAGCCTACTATGGATTGAACAGCCTTGTGCAGGTCAGTCATTCACAAAGACAGCTGAAACCGTAGCTAAAACTATTTTTTCAGTTTAGCCTTCTATGGATAGATCGGCCTTTAACAGAACCGTCAGTCACAAGGGAAGCTGAACTAAAGAGCCAAATTTGTGTACTAGTTGTATTAATGAGTATTTCGTCTAATTAATTGTTTGAGAATGATGGGTTGCACTCCTCCAAGCAGAACTAGGTTGTTATTAATTGTATTACTAATTGAATTTTTTTATTTTATGAATTGAATATTTTTGTATTATTTTTTAATTTAATTTTATGTCTAACTGTTAGACAAGACTAATCAATGAGTTGTTTTGGTTAGACTAGTTGTGCGATTGCAATCTTAAAAGAGCTAAGTCCGAGGAATTAGTTTTATGTGATTTAAAGTAGGGTTAGCAAAAGTTAAACTGGCCAAAAAAAAGCTAGGAGCAACAGAGATCCAACTGAATTATCCAACGGCTAGTGTGTTAGTTTGTAACGTAGTCGATTTGTTTAAAAACCTGTATAAAGAATAGAGTGCGCAAAAAAAGCTCAAGAGCTGCGTGTGTTTTAGCTTTTAGCCTGTCAAGGAAAGAACCGTTTGGGTTGAGATGTTCTTTCAGTTGTTTATATAAGTTTACGTTAACTTTCTATTGTTATATAATGGTTTACGGTACGTTTAGCGGAGCAAAGACGTCGACTGACTTTCGTTTTCGGGGTTTAAAGTTGGCCGCGAGCGGGTGCTGCTACCGCGGAAGTTAGCTTTAGCCCCGAGGGCTAAGCGCGTTTCAGCGGAACCTAGAGTAGTGGAAATCGGTAGCGACTGTGCAGAAAAAAACAAGTGGTTCAATGTATTATGAATATAAAGAAATGTGAGCCTGTTTTAGCTGAATAGTCGTAGGTGATGCTTGAAGTAGGCGCTTGCTTCCACTTTAGAGAGCGCAGGGAGGCTTGCATACAGCAGAGGACAGGATGTGACGACAGCGGATGTGACGACAGGTCTGAACTGGTTCCTTGATGAGTTCTTAGGCATTGGTGATGTTCAATCTGAGGTTGTATGCTGAACAGCATGCTATCAGCTTCAGTTCCTCATCTCTTATTGTTGGCGCTGAGCAAGTCATTATGACTCTGTAATAAATTGTACTTAAAAGAGGTTAAAACAAAGGTCACTCTTTCCAAAACAGACTTTCAGTCTTATGTTAAGGGCACAGCATGTGGAAACATGATGCAGCTATAAACCTAAACTGCATAAACCTTTTGGCTCGTTTCCACTGTGGGCTGTCCGACCAACGGATACTTTTTAGTACCCGTTGAGATGAAGATGAGATTTCGAACTATTATATGGGTCTGTATATATAAAACGTTGTACCCATACATGTACATTATACAAAATGTAAGAATTAATTTATAATGACTTCTAATTCAATAACCTCAGGTTATAGAAGGATATAAATATAAGTGTCTGTGACCCATCGATTTGACCTGGTTGAAGTCCCAGCCATTTCTTTTCAAGCGCCAACAGTATCTGCCTTTTAAAAGAGTATAAGCAGTCTCAAAACAGATGTCAATCTCCGGTGTTGAAGAAAATACAGTCGCATTTTCTCTGACGTCACTCAGCAGAACTGGAATGAGTGACGAGTTTTGATTGATGTGTCTAAAACAAGACCACTCAGATCTGCCACTGGTAAATTGGTGGAAACAAAACACAAAGCAATGTGAGCTGAGTTGTTACTAAAATCTGGTGGAAAGTGGCATTAGCTTCATGCTTAGTTTGCATGCATTCAGAGTGTTTTAGCCACATTTCAAATGAGCAATTTCAGGTGTGCTGACAGAATGATTTTTCACAGATCGCTATAACTTTTAGACATTACTACTCATGTATAAAGTCAGCTTGAGATTTGGTGAATCAACTTATAATTAATAGAAATTCAGGAGACACATATCGCTAAGACGTTTAATTGCCAAGATAAACTATAGACTGACTCTGTGGCATCATCAGGTGGCAGCAACAGCATTAATATTTGGGATACCTACTGTACGTGATGGACCATTTCAACGCTGGTACGCTGATGAGGAATTCAGATCAATATCAGTTTCTGGATCCTTTCGCATTATATATATATATATATAACCCTATAAGGGTTCCATAAAATCTATTTTGTAAATTAATGGTAGTCAGTTCAGTATTAGAGATGTTTATTTTTCAGTTCAGTATCATGTAACAGAATTAAAATACTGTAAATCTGAATGAGTTCAGTACCAGAATAATATTTTTCCTCAGTTCAGTTACAAAGGCACTTAGTAGAAACCTAAAAAAGTATGCATATAGCCTATATCTAGATGGATCAGTTCTCGGTCACCCCATCCTGAATTGTCGTCTGCTAAGACATGATTGCTAGCATGAGTGACAGCCTCAGTGGAGTGTGTAATGAATAAAGGAGCTCTTGTGTCTCCATGTCACCTTCCATCTGCCTTTAAACCTCGTCTCCAGCATGAGAACTCACTTTCCCTCCTGTCAGCTGTCAGTCATTCTCAAAAGGCTCACCCTTGCTCACACCCGCCGGCTAACAGTAAAATGTTAGCGTGCTAGAGCCTAATGGATTCCGAAGGGTTTGATAGTGCTGGTTTAGACTGGGCCAGTGGGGAGGTTTCTCTCTCTTCTGCTCTCGTGGTGTTTGCTTAATTAACAGGAGCCTGTCGGAGACTTTAAAGCTGTTTTTGGAGAAAGCGTGTGTCTGTGTGCTAATGCTGTTTGAGGTATTTTTACGACTGGAGGTGTCAGGATTTATCTTGGCAATAGTAAAAGTGATTAGCTGTAAATGGTATTCATCCTCTGCTGTACAGCCCCTTTCAATGACAAGCAGGAAACACAGTTTGACCCGGAAGTGTGACAGCAGCAGACCTGCTCTGGTAAACAATTCCAGAAAAGTACGTTTTGGATGTCCGGAGCCTAACATTTTGCTTTACTTTGTGGGCATCAGAGAAAACGTGGAGAGATCACTTTTGTTTGTGAGCAGCACTTCACATGGTTCATCAGCAAAGAACAGTTTTATTTATGATGAGTCTGGCGCTTTTCCAACTGTCCCATGTTAATTGATTTGGAGGTCCACGCAATAAGTGATTTTTTACTTGTGCTAGCCTAAAAACATTAATGAAATACACAATTTTAACACTTCATACATCAAGCCGAACGTACACTACATTACTTCTATAATCCTATAAGGAAATCTGGTTTCAGGATTCTTTGCATTTTATCTTCCCTCAAATCATAAACATGCACACACTACAGGATTCATGTGGAAGGCACATCAGAACAATCATGTGGAAGGCACAACGCTGTTGTGTCAGACTCTCATGTCAAAAAGTAAAAATCGCGACCAGATCTTCTATTGGCATTTTACTGCATTTGTCACAAGTACGCCTATAACAAAATAAATAATTAATTAAACCAGTACGCCGTCATTAGAAATCATAAAGCGTAAGAGTAAGTGCATCTGATTTACCTTGTAAACACGTAGCTGAGGGTCCTTTCATTCTGTGGACTCAAACTCAAAGCGCTAATATAGAGGGCTCAAATATTGATTTTAAGTGCTATAACAACGGCATCATATGAGACCTTTAAATAAACCTCTAGGTAAACTAGAAGCTTCCAGGAGCTAAACTTCGGACTTCTTTCATTGAAATATTAAAACATGTCTGTTTGTGTAAATGCCTATAATATACTTCAATAGTAGTCAAAAGATGAATTAATGCTACAACCGTTTATTTGTTCAAGTTAGCTATACAAAGTTTGTGACTGCAACTTTCAACTGAAAGCTGACAGCTTTCAACTTACTTTCGTATTAGTTTTTGTTTGCGTCTGTTGATGCATTAGATCGTGTGGATCCAATACTGTTTCGTAAGACCAAAGTGGGTGTGGGACCTTGTCAATAACAAAGATTTGTTTCAGCCCACAAGACAGCCAGCTTCCACTACAGCCTGGCATTGTCACCACCTTTGTTTTGATCTTCACTCCACCTACTGTAGGTCCATTGTGCTGGTAGCACCTTTCCAGCACTCGAATACTTCGGCTCATTTGTCTTTGGGCTGTCCCAAAGTTTAGCTTCCTTCATCTCTCCAGTTCTCTTTTCCTCTGGACTTCTACCGCAGGATTGGCGAATTGACTCAACCAAACTCAACTTGCAGTAAGTCTCCACATCTCTACTGATGACCTCAAATACTCCCTTTCCACTTCAGCCCCATTACCTGCGGTACACACCCTGACTCCCCCAAATGGTTGTTTTCACTATGGCCATCATTTGGTTTGTCTTTCCACCATGACCCAATGTCTGGATCATCACCTGTCAGTGTTGAATCCTCCTACTCGCACGTCTGCCTCTCCTGTAGGCCCTCTGGCATGGAGATGGACTTAGCAAAAGTGATCAGTACTGTCAATAGACCTTTTATACACTTCTATTTTTTATACTGGGAATATGTAGGAGGATTCAGCAGCAAATGTCAGCCAACTGCAATATACTGGAAAGCTGTGTCATAGAAATAATTGCTCAAGAGACATGAAATACAGAACACAGCGGCATTTTAATAATAAAACCCAAATATGATAAAATCATACCTTAGAGCCATAATGGGAATAACACAGTGTGAACGCATTTGCAGGAGTGGAGAGGGACAGTCAGATAGAGAGACAGGCAAGAATATGAAGACTATGTCGCTGGGTTTTGTGCTCAAGGAACATGTCCCACCATACTACGTCATTTCTGCCTCTCCCTCTCTTCCACTTCCAGCACACACATCACTCGCTCATACATATAATCAATCTTTTTATTGATCTTTGAAAAAAGGTCAATCAATCAATCTTTATGGGAAAAATTCATTTCTTTATTACTGTTATTAATTATAATGATAAATTTTTACATCACAGCTGTTTGAAACAGTTAAGTAACCAACCTTTATTTTTATTAGCTATAGCTAATATAGAAGTAAGACCAGGTAGGCTGGGTGATTAGGCGCCATGATGGAATCTCGTACGTAATTTAGAAGGATCATTTGGTGTCTCATGTTTGGAGAAGGCTCTTCAATGCAGAGAATTAACCAAAAAAGGAAATGACCTCAACACCTGACAATTTTATTCAGCTAGAGTGATCTTAAAACTAATATTATACATAACAAGGAAAAAAATCATTTAGGGCACTTTCAGACCGGAAACGTCTCGTCTGTTCTGTTTTCAAGAACGGTCACTCCCGCTCAAAAAAACATTTCTGATCCCTTTCAGCTGCTTATGTAGATACTGGAGTCACGTGATAGACATCGCTCCCATCCTCAGCCTGCAGATAGTTCCCACAAAACTTTTTTAAATCATTGTATTGGATTTGATCAAAATAATTGTTCATTTTGTGAACAGAACTTTGAAAATCCAGAACAGGTGTTTTATGATTGTATAACAGCCTCCATATTTGCACAGTTCAGAAGATGAAAACATCCTTTCTCTGCATTATGTATACTGAAAAATCAAGTACGCTATTGCATCCTGTCGAGCCCAGGCAACTTCCTCTTGGAGCCACATGCCCTGCCCATCCCTCCGCTAGACTGTTTGTATCATTCTCAAGACTTCCTCTGGAAGCAGTTTTTGTAATAAAAACAAAAAACTAAAAGATTTCTTTCAAACATGCAACAATGAATTGTTACCGGAGCCAAGTGTTTCTGGAAACGGAATACAGACGCCAGTTTGAAAGTGCTATTAAACAACCTTAATCCGAACATAGCTATGCCACAAATAATCACAAATAACAAATACAAGCCAAAAACACATCTGCCATAAAATAAGGTCTGTATGACTCTTCTCTATTTACCTGTTTGCTATGTGAATTATTGTATTGTCCAAACATATGTAATTCTGTTTACTTTCACCACTAAAACAGCCCATGGTGAATCGAGTGCTAGATTTAAGAAAAGCCACGATCCTTTAATTAAAGGTGGCAGCCCTTTATGAAATAAATACAATACGATTATTTTAGTACTAAGCAGAGAAGTTGACGATTAGCTATTCCACACCATGGTTAAATAGCTGTTAGTAGTTAAGCTAAAATCTCTGTAAGTTACTTGTCAATCTTATTTTTCATGGAAAACATTGCACCACTTTGTTAAAGCTCTCTTATTTTCTGTTTGTGTATGTTACATTTGCCTCAGTTATTCATCTGTTGTTTAACATTCAGCAATGTTAAATATAACCCAAAACAGAACACAAAAGGTTCTGTGCAAATTCAAAAGCTCTATACTCCTTTTGTTAGTTGAGAACCAATTAATCAAATTAGTTGCATCAGACTGTTGCGTAAAAGCTGTACTAGATTAGAGAAAAAACTGATATGTTTACTACGTCTATTTAGTATATCATAATAATTTATTACCAATCTCGGATTTGTACAGAACTTTGACCAAAATGAGGTTTCACTATTAGTTAAGTGAAGATACATCTATTTGCATTACATTTATATTAATTGTCGTAAAGTCAGAGATAAGTGCAATTCTGGGCTTCGTATATTTTATCTGTTCATAAATGTTTTTAGACTGGCTTGTTGCTGCACCTCCTTCAGTGAGCTTTCACCCAAGAGTAGGGTTTCCGCCTTTATGTATAGCCAGCTCTATCACTGTCATTCCCATTCTGACAAATTAGTCTGTGGTAACAAACTCTTGTCTTGGCAGTTGCGACTACACAAATTTTACTGCACAATATACTACACAAATTTTAATGCTAGGGTGTGTTTTTTGAGGTGTCACAGCTATTGCTCTCTTTCACTGCTTGACGCGTGTGTGAGGGATCCAGTGTGTATGTGGCAACTCCTCGTCTTTAAAACGTGACTTCTCTGTTTACTTCACACATGCCGTGTGTGTTTCTCCCAACACTAAAGATACGGGTTAAGAGAGAGACGGTCTGTGATTGCGACCAGTGCTGCTCGCTTTCTGGTCTCTATGTGTATGTATGTGTGATTGTGTTTTAGCTCTAGAAACATCCCTTGAGTCCTGAAAAGCTTAGGTGCTGTTAATATCAGTGATGAAAAAAGCCCACAAATATGTTTCTGAGCACTACTTTTTAATTGAGTCATTTTACCTTTAGTTATAATAATGTACTGTTTTATCCAATCAGCAAACTCCCACTCTCATTTAAAAAGAAAATGGCTGGTCCCACACAGGCTGGTCCTTGAGTGGATCCACAGACAGATATTAAAATAAGCAGTTTACAGGAAAACAAACATATTTACAAGGTAGAACCAACTGTGAACTGCACAGGACTAGGGAACAAAACGTTTCTGATATTTTGAGAAATAAGAGCTGAGGCAACAACACTGAAAATTTAAGAGCTCAAAATGCATAGATTTTTTTATTATAGTTTTTTTTAACATCTACACTGTAAAAAGTAATTGTTAGGTTTACTTAATTGAATTGTGAAAACCTGTTGCCTTAAATCAATTATGTAATTGCAACATTGCGGGAAAACTACATAACGTGAGATGTGTCCAACATGTAACCGAATCAGATCATTTTTCTAAATAATTTTTTTGTTTGTTTTTTTAAATAACAGATTGTTCAGACTAAGTTCCATGGCCCAGGGACTGGGGACCACTGGAATAACATTATTGTCATGTGACCCGTGAAAAGCCGAGCTAGTGTGTTGTTTTCCCTAACTTCAAGGGCTCTAAACAGCTTGAAGAAACTCTTCTCCTCAGGTGTGCTGAAATAAATAATACAGCTCTGGTCCTCAAGTCCTGATGCTCAGACATTAAGAAAAAAGCTCACATTCATATTCCGTCTTCTTTGGAATGCTTTATCAATATATTTACCCTCTCTGTCACAACCCGACTAAGGAGTGACTCAGTCACAATCTGACTAAGATCTGATTAAGATCTAATTTTACCTCAACATTGGGTGAAGAACAAAAAAGCCATGCCTAAAATACCAGCCTCCAACCCAGAGACACTTATAGTGTATTTTTATTTAAATTTTCATAAATTAAATAGGGTAAAAATAGCATAATTCACATAATTTATATAGGGCAATTAAGGTCAGCTGGATAAGGGCATTGACTGAAGATCAGAACGTTGCTATTTTGATTCCTAGATCCCCAAAGTTGATGAGTGATGAAACAATTACTTTTTTATCTACAACAACCACAACTGAGAGGTGCCCTCCCTGGGTGTTTTTTAGTCATCGCCGCCCACTGCTCCAGGTGTGTGTTCACTGCTGTGCATGGTCTTCGGACGCTTCCAGAGCCCGAAGCCCTCCTTCGCACTGCTCGCCTGGTATGCGTTTATACACACCAAGTCTTCATCCAACACTTAATTTATGCAAGTGTGCACTCATGAATCTACAAAGAAAAATACCAGGATGAATTTCTAGCAAAGCCATGGCAACTACATAAGTCAACGTTAATTTAAGCAACATGCGTGGCAAAAATAGTATGATTAAAAAGACAGTAAAAAATAAAACAGAAGCAAGTTAAAGACTATATTTTTCACAACAAGGTTTTATGGTGAACTTACATTTATAATGAATTAACTCAGACTTTTTATTAGATGGTTAACAATTCTATGTTGATGTGTATGGTGTTGATCTTTTACCTAAATATCTACGTTACAGCAGATCATTTAAAAATAAGGCGGGATCACCTTCTTCAATCTCCGGTTTGAGGTGAAAGATTGGTGTCTTCAGCTGAGTTGAGCGAATAAGACGTCTGGTTGAGCTGTCTAGTCGATTTCTGCAGTACCCTCTGATTAAAAAGACACGGTATTCATTTTGCTTACTTAAACAAAATCTATCTGAAATAAAATATGAAGGAAAATTCATATGATAAAATTAAACTGCATTTATTTCATCCTGAAGCTTATGCACACTTCCCTAAAAGTGAAAGCTCTTTGATTATACTTTGAATCCATCCATTCGTCGTCTTCGTGCGCTTTTCTGGGCGATGTCCCAGCTGTAGCAGCATGAGCAAGGAAGCACAGACCTCCCTCACCGAGGACATTTGCTCCAGCTCTACTGGGGGGATATTGAGGTGTTCCAAGACATCTATGCTCCCGCTTGTTCTGATATAACTGATCAGTTTTTGTTGTTAAACTTTAATACTAATAAAGAATCTGTTCATTCAAATCTAATCATTTAAGCACTTCTCAATTATTTGAAGAAGAGTGTTTCAAAAAGCATTTTTCTTTTAGTAAGTAATATTGATATTAATAAGTTTAAACAGAAATAAAGTTTTAAAAGAAGTTTTCCCAGCGATGGGTTGCGGCTGGAAGGGCATCCGCTGCGTAAAACAAATGCCAGAGAGTTGGCGGTTCATTCCGCTGTAGCAACCCCGAAAGGGAATAAAGCCGACATGAAGATGAATGAGAAATAAAGTAAACCTTTTAAGCATTTTTTTTCTTTTATTAGTGATCCATTCAAATTATTACTCCAATAACTTCAGATATGTATTTGAGTAAATGTTTTTCCGATGGTATTAACAAGTGTGCCGAAACATCTTCATGGAGCAATGAGGCTAGCTTCTGATTGATTCGACAGTCTCTTTATGGCCTTGCAGCAGTTTACAGTAGATGGTTACAGTAGAACCTGACCATAAGGCAGCACAAGTCAAAAAATATTAAACATAAATGGTAACAGGTCACTCTGAACTTCTTTGATGCAATATTTAAAATTAAAACTAGCTTTATATTTATTTATCATTAAGGTCTCATTTTTAACCTTTTTAATCTGCTAGCTCAAGGTACATTGCATATTGGAGTTTTGCCGGTCAAAGTTGTCTCCAGTTAAATTTTTGATCGGATCAGCATCCGGAATCACACCTCTAATTCTTGCACTTCAGGGTCTCACTTTGACACACATGATCCCTTTCAATAGTTGTTGTTTTTTGGTTGTGCATTACGAAAGTATATAGTGCATAGAATTTTGTTTGAATGAGTGTGAAAGTGAGCTAAACACTGTAATAAACACTGTAATGCGTACCTTCTGCATCCACTGAATAGTGTGTGTGTGCCAGTGTGAGAGCCGGATCAGAGATGGACAGGCTCATTAACACTTTCCGATGCTGCGCTCCATGTGTGAAACTGAACTATTGTTAAACATACTCTGAAAGTGGAGAGCATTATAATTACGAGTGCTGCGTCTGAGAGATGAAGAACGGTGTGATTATAAGATCTTAATATAATCTCGTTTAAGATCAAGGTCCTGGAGGTGCTCATCGTTAACTGTGTGTGAAACACTGCTGGGTTGGCGATATGAGAGCAAAATCATGAGTTACCACCATTCCGTTTAATTTGTTGTTTTTTTATGGAATTACTGATATTAAGAGTAAATGTAAAAATGTGGTAGCCAAAATCAAATCCCAGATTATAAATGCACAGTAGTTTTGGGATTTCAAAGCTGTGTTAGAAGATCCTTTGCACCTCTGACAAAAATGCCTCTCAACTGTTGGGAAGATTTCAGATTTGGGAGTGCTGAAGAAAAGCCCATTGGTGATGATCATTGTTTAATTTAGGGTGCTTCCTCAGATGTGTGTGTGTGTGTGTGTGAGGGGCTCCCCACCAGCTCCACATCACCTCACGCACATGCACGCGACTGGTGGGCGAGGAGCGGGAAGTGTGGCATGGGTGTGTGTGCGTGTGTCTGCGTGTGTGTGTGTGGAAGTGTGCCGGCGGACAGCTTGCTTCACTCAAGAGAACAATAGAAGAATTGTTCGGCAGGGGATCTGGCAACACACCTTCCCTGCGCTCCAGAGACGCACTCAGAAAATAGATTTTACTTTGTGTGTGTGTAAAGGGTGAGACAAAGAGAGACATGGTGTGATCATTTGTATTTATGTTACTGCCAAAGACTGAATTTCAGACAGCCTTTCATCAATTTCAGGGACGAGACATCATCCAGCAGGTTTGTATGAGCTTTTGGTCAATGCAGTCTTTCTGCAGAACATGCAGCAAACTGCATAAAGTGTGATGCTTCATTAGGACAATTAAAAATGTTTCTCCTTGTAAACGATTATTTAACATGATTTAATAAATGCTTGATTTTATCTAGGGTTTTTGTAATTCAAGCATTAAGATGGAAGCCGTTATAGTCAGCTATATTGTCCAGAACCAACTGACAAAGAACATGAAAATGTGGGAAGTGCAAATATACACTCCAGAGTTTATCCAGCAGTACCACAAAATATAATATTCAATAATTATATATGTTTTTACATTCAAATGACTTTCTTTCAAGGAAAGTATTGGGATTATAATGATTTGATCCGACAAAGGAGCTCTGACAAAGAAATGTATTAACAGAATGTGTGAGCAAAACTGCTAAAGACAATCTTTCTAGTTTTGGCACTTGGATTAAACATTGTTCTTGCTTTTTAATGTCAAAGTAACTGCTTTTATGTCATAAATCATAATACATTTTACATTTAGACACTATCTATTTACCCAATCGAAGACCATGTTGTTTTAAGAAGTTTTTTGTGTGTCTATGTAAATAAAATGGAAAACAGAGAATAAAATAAAACATAATCCTGTTATGAGCTGTACTTTGAAAACCAACCACAAATACTGGCATCCAACGTTTCTTTTTTTTTTTTTTTATTAAATAACAATTTAGAGTGTATAATGAAACAGCTAATGGTTACATGTTCGGAAGCTATTATAGTAGATGAATATGATAATATTTGTAAGCAACTCTGCGTATTATTGAAGCTTTTTTATTTACTTGTTTGACTGAAATGAATAATTTTCAATAGCACTATGTTGGCACCCCACCCACCCCTCACTCTCTGTCTCTTTGTGTTTTTTAATTGAGACGCAGTGTTGGCGGTGTGCGAGTGTGAGATGCTGGTTGAATAGAAGCGGGTTCTGCAGGTTAAACGAGTCTTTAATACTTGCTCTTAATCCCTTCATTACACTCCGCAAACTGCCGTTAGCTACCTTGCTCTGGGAACACCAGCGTGACAAAAACACAGGCAGCAGGTTGAAGGGAGCTTTTGGTTAAATGGGAAAATCCACAAGGCCTCGGGTGATTCCAGAACAGTGCTGTTGAACTCCAGAGCAGATATTGTAAAGAAACAGAAAAGTGGAATAAATGGAATTAGTTGTTTTAAAGAAAACCTTCCAGTTTTGCGGTTTAGGCTTGAGAACTTAAAAGATGTATGTTAAACACCAAGACGGATTATTTAAAAATTACATATTGTCCCACGATTTAGACGTTTGCTGAATTATTCTAACTTTACTATTGCTGACCAAAATAGCAAACTACAGTTGGATCAACGTTTCAGCTGACGTTATTTCAACATCTTTGCTCATAATGTTAAATCAATGTCAGGAAGCTTGGTCAAAAGTGAGGGGAGGCTTATGGATTAAGGAAACATGCAAGACACACACAGACGTGTGAAATATTATATACATATATAATAATATATTATTATATGAGCTTTAGCAGATCACTGAAAACCAGCTCCGATGAACAATTACCAGAAGCAACTGAGCAGCTTACTCTCACTCAACGGACACTGTCACACAAACTGACCTAAACAATAGTCAGTTTAGCCATATTTGAGAAAAAGCTAAACGTAAAGTAAATGTACAAACAAATCCCAACAAATGTAAATGTTTCTCTTGTAAGAATCATTGAGAAAATATATAACTTGATCTCACAAAGTGTCTCTCTTCAAAGACAACTCAGTTATTTTTTAATTTATGTAAAAAAGAAAAAACAGAATCCTGCAATTTAAATGCAGTTGGCTATCTGGCACTATATAAGTGGAAAAACAAGTGCATGCTTTTACTTGATCTTGATACTATTGGGATTTCTGTCATCTTTAGTTTTTTATTTGAATACAAGTGATTACAAGTTGTTTTATTAATATTATTTCACAGATTTTCTTAAATGTTCTCATTTAATTAAGAGTTTACTTTAGCCTTCTATTCAGTATAATCAACTAGTCACATAGATATGTTTGTTTTTCTCTAAACAACATAAAACCATAATATAATATTGAATGTTACATTTGAAAGCAATTCTAAAAAATGCTTTGAAAAAAAAAATTTTGGTCAATTGTTGAAATCACATCTGCACACTGCCTTCAGAAAATCTGTACTACAAAATTCCACTATATAAATGATTTATTAATTAAGTGAGCAAATAAAATATGGCATTGCATTCAAAGTAACTGAATGAGATCAAAAGTGTGCAAACATTTTTAAATTAAATACATTCATAACTGCATTACATTTAAATAAATAAATTATAAACCACTGTCAGATACAATATGAGTAGGCATGAATGTTAACCTTATAAATGTAAGCAAAAGAACAAACAGACAATGAATATGTGCAAATGTCAAATAAAATAATAAATGTACTTTATAAATGGATACAGTTTTAACGTATAGTGCATCTAACTAAATGGGTTACTAATCAAGGAAATAAAATAAATAATCAAAAACCATGAAAAATGTTTATTACTATATACTGAAAAGTGATAAAATCTAATATTGATGAATACATACATTAAGAAGAATAGAAACATAAATGAATACTCTTGTTTCAATGAAATGTATGAAAATGTATAAATTAATTGCTGATCACAAAAAGTGAAGCAGATAAATAACTGAAACAGCTTATACGATAAAGAAATTGTACGTCACAAAAAACAAAGATAAAAGTCAATAAATAAATATGGATAAATTAACAGCCCTCACGCTTATTACTGTTTGAGGAGCTCTCCTCAAAAACTGATGTGTTTTGAGATCTCCTTTCTTCTAATGTTGTTTTAGCTCTAATAGCAGGATGGAAGCAGTGAAGGATGAGTAAATGCAGATTCATGTTTGAGCTCTGCGTTCTTTTAAAGAGGAGCAAAGCAGTGCAGAGGCTCTCCTCATTCAGTCCGTGTGGGGCTCTTTCTGTTTGGCTTTCTGCTCCATTAGCTTCCTTAAGCAGAAGCAGACGGAGGTGCAAGATTAATGATGAAGGAGGATAAAAGAGAAACTCATGATTTGATGAGGCATTCTCAAAAGAGGTTTTGAGGATGAATTGAAAGGTTCAGGAGAAAAGAACTTGATTGTGTGAAGAGAATGAAACAGAGGTGGACTTTTGAGATGTAAACGAGGACCAAATGAAATTAAAAGCTGTAAATGAAACTTGAAAAAGGAAAGCTCCGTCGCTGCCAAGTTAAAGGAGAACAACAAATTTAAGGTCTTGCTGTACATGTCTGTCTCTGCGGTTCCTCAGATTTACAAAGCCCTGGATGAAATGAGGCGATTACACAGCTCGGTAAATAGAGATGTAATTTTCATGGTTTTAATGAATTTATTTATTTATTAGACAACAGCTTCCAGATGATAAGACAAAATATTATTATCATTTATGAAAGCCACTATCTTAATTAACAATATGGTTTAAATGCATTAGAGGGTATTTAAGTAATGGGTGAATTTGCACGATTTTACTGTCAGATGTATTTGACATCCACAATGTATAAAACATACTGAAATATTACTTAAAACCAAAGCATCTTCAGTAGTGATGTTGATCAGCTAAAGCTTTGCACAAATCTAATGACAAAGAAAGTCCAGCAAGACTGAAATGCTTCTTTCAGACTGTATACATCAAAGTGACCTAAATCCTAATCCCAATTTTGCAACCTGCACTAAATATGACAGTACACATTTAGAGTGCTCCTTGCCCAGCTCAGTGTATGAGCTAACCCTTCCAGGGTACACAGGTGCATTTTCATGGAGGTAACTGGACTCCTGTGCTAGGTTGTGACTATGCAGCTGCAAGGTACGTGAGTCTAAATTTACTGACTTCATATCACTCTGCTAGTCTTAAGGCCGCTACACATCTATCTGAACCATTGACCACATTTCACATGGACAGAGTGTTTGTGACGTCAGCCATAGGGTTTTGGCAAAGTCAAATGAAGCTCAAAATGGGTGGAGCCAGTGCTCTTAAATGAGTCCCTCAGAGGCGGGAGATGGCCGTAGTGAAGGTGTCTGATTGACCAAAGGTTTCATTTTTTAATATTTTAACCTAACAAATAAAAAAATAATTCACCCCTCTCAGAGTGTTCATGAAGGTTAAAACTAGCGATCTGAATCAACAAACCTAATGGAGTCAGGGGTGTAAACCTTTTTTTCAGCCCCAAAGTTGGTCAGTTTTAACATGGGAGTGAACTTGCTCTGTTTTGGAGTCAGCCTCAAGTGGCTGCTCTGAGAACAGCATTTCAGTCACTTCCTATTGAGCTTCAAGCGGGAAAGGAGGATCTGAATTGGGATTCGCACAAATCCTCGGATGCTTCTCTGCAGGGTGAATTTCGCAAGATGCAGTGGATGCAGTGACTCTCCTTGCCATTGATTGGCACTCATGTGTAATGAGGTGTTGTTTGTGAAAAGAATAAATGTGACTCTTTAGTAATAACTCTTTTCACAGAATTAATCGTTTTCTTTGAAGCCTGCAGATTACACTGTTACTCAGATTAGTGTTTTTTGCTCTATTTTTGGGTCTTTGTTGTAAAGTTTTGCATTTACGTCAGATATTTCCCTGATATGAACGATACAAATGCTTTCAATCGAATCGTTCTCATAAATAAACAAGAGACAAAAGAACGAAGCATGAAGTTGACCAAACTTTCCATTACTCAGGGATAACAGCTAGATGCTGGCTGTTTTACGATCTTTGAGGGCTTTAATTAAATAACTTTTGATAGTCAGACACTGGCAAAACAAGCTTCTGAATGTTTATATTCTCCTCTTTGGCGGTCTCTTCCTCTAAAACTTGTACATTATCATAAATGTTTCTTTTTTACAATTTGTCTGTTTTATTAATTCCTGAATTAAACAAAAACAATTTCACTAAAGGTGAAATTAAGTGTTTTAATTTCACCTTAGAAGAAGAGTTATCTCCTCACCTGTGTGCACAGTTTTAGTGACACAACGACAGATTCGCTGCGTGAGAGGATGTGTTTCCATTCACACCCAGATAGATACAGGAGACATCTATTCCACATTGTATAAAGAGCAGTTCCTTACTTTTAAAAGATGCTGATTTATCAATAAATGGAGCACAAAAGGAAAACAGGAGCTATGCCTTTAACAGATAACATGCAGATGCACACTTCTTTGGTACTGTTTTGTTCAGTTTTCAGCTCAATTAAATGTTTGGGCCATAATCCTTCATGAACGAAACACTTTTTTTATACACAGTCCGTTGGAATTCAGAAATGAGATGGCAGCATTCTTTAAAATGTGATGTACTGCATTTGAGGAACCGATGAATTAGCACTCTGTTATGTTAAGATGCTTGCAGCAACTGAACAAGTGTAATTAGCTCCCAAAGCTTGTACTTGTTGCGTTGTTATAAACACAGCTACCCTACAAAATATAACAGATGCAGCTCTTATCCTTGAAATTGAAACCACCTATCAAATCAAAAAGGCACCTTTGGTTGAGTCTGAGCAGTCTTGTTTAGCTTGTTTTAGATCAGTGCTTGTTGTTTACACCAATAACTGAATTTCGGATACGTTCAGTTGTTTTTATTTTTTGCAATTGATTTATTAATAACTAAGTTTTTACACTTTTTTACTCAAGTAAAGTATCTGGTTGTAAATGTCAAGAAGTATGTTACATGTAATAAATTCTACTCAAGTAAAAGCACACATTTTAAAAACCACTTTAAAACTAGAATTGTACCTAAAACATGACTAAATCACAGAAGTGTGAAATGCTATTCTATACTTTGTACCTCTGATCTCTGAGGTGAGATTAGTGTTGGTAATATCTGTAACCATTCAAGCACTTCAAACACAGACTCTGCTTTCCTTTTACCATTATTTCCCAAATCCTTCCATTTCAATCTTTCTTAGTATATCGTACAATAGTATATGTCAATGTCTAAAGCTGAACTCATTGGATATGTTCAACATGTTCTTGTGAGTTAGAATGATAAAATAATCTGGATGTTGGTTCAGATATCTGAACCTGCGATCAGCCTAGACATGATATATCCAGACGAGGCATTGACACAGACTCATATCACCTTAAATGCTCTTGATCCTGAAGACTCTATATTTCTACACTATTTCATCTTAAACACATTCTGTTTTTATCTTTCAGTCTGTATCTTTCTTTTACTGCTCCTCAGTCTCTCTCATTCTATCTGTTTCTCTCTCTCTCTCTCTCGCATTCTGTTTCTTTCTCTCACCCCCTCTCCACCCCCTCTCCATCACTCCTCTCACTTTCTCTCACTGTATATTTTAGCACTTTCTCTTAAGACTCTATTCGACTCGCTTTAACGAACTCGGCCAAAAACCCAGATGACTGACTCTCTCCATCTCTCTCTCTCTCTCTTTCTCTGGAGCAGGAGGAGGCTTGAGTTGGAAGACACTCTCTTATCGTAGGAATTTCGCACTGTTTTAATATGTATCTTTTAACACCTGTAAATGTCGTGTGTGATATTCTTGGTAACGCATGCATGCATGTGTGTGTGTAATGGGGATGGCTGCATGTGCTGAAGTAGATCACGGACAGAATGACGGCTCTTGAGGAGGGAGCAAGCCAGACATGTTTAGACAGCTTTGTTCCTGATCTGAATTCACCTCGTATTCAGAAATCTCAGCACACACATCAAGCCTAACATATACCTTTACAATACACTAGACACAATGCATTACCCTTGATGGATTGGCCTCCATATAAAAAGGAAAAGTGCAACCATGAACATCATTCACAGGATCTGATATAACCCATATAATTATTAACCATTGTATTTTCCGTAATTGTTGAAAAAATGGAGCTGCTAGACTGGGGGGTGAATAATTTGTAGAGACTGTGCTGCATCCCATTCTGAACACTTATAAATACCCTTAAAGTAGATACTCATTTTCAGAAGAAAGTATAAATATTTTTAGTGTATAAGACAAGAGTGAGCACGATATGGGTGCACTAAAACATCATGTGACGGACTGAAGTGGAAGAAAGGCTCTTGAGTCAGAAATGAGAGAAATTTTGATTATAATCAAAACATGACCCAAACAATCCACCTTGCGGCGATTGAAGAGTGAGACAGATTCAAACCATGGAGCTTTAAACTTGAGCTAACAGACATACATGGACGTAACCCATATGGTTCTATAAACAGACTGAAGTGACAGGTCCATCTCTAGCACTGAAGTAACTTTCAGAATTATACTTTTTGAGCAAGAATACCTTTACAAGGACAGTGTTAAAGGGTCATATGTCCATTCCATGTAGAGAATGTATTTTAATTAAATATTTTCTACGTCAGGATGTAGTTATGCCACATCATCACGGATGATGTGTGTGAGAAGTTAACTCCTTCAAGATTCTTGAAAAAAGGTCATCTGCAAGCTGTGCAGTAAGTGCTAAAGCACTAAAGATAAAGCATTAAGCAAAACAAAACATATAAACAGATATTGAAACTTTATTAAAATAATAATTCATGGACTTAAAATTAGTGCTGTCGATCGATTGAAAAAATGAAGTAATTAATCACACAATCTTTTGCGATTAATCACAATGACAAGATATAATATAATAAATATATAAATGTAAATAATTAATGTAATTGAAGATAAAAAAAACTATTTAAATTCACAATAAGATTGTTTATTTAATTTTCTTGTTTAACCTGTAACACAGGTTTTGTCGTAAAAACAACATACCTGCAATAAACCATCAATATCCTTTGCTTCTCCTCTTTGGTGGCTGTTAGTTTGTGGTCTCTTTAGACTCTTGTTTAACAGGACTTAAGTGCCATTAACAGCTTGTTTAGTGATTCCTCGTTCCTTTCATCTTTGGGAAGAAACTTTAGGTCTTTAAACCTTGGATCAATTGCAGTAGCGATTTTCAGCCATGTGAGATTAGTGCTGTCCTTCCTTTTAGTTAGTCTGAGGTAAAATCATGATTAAATTTAACTATAGGCTGATCGTCCTCTGTTGACTACAACATTTTGCAAGTGGCACAAGGCTGACAATAGCACTGAGCAGGAGTTTTTTTACATGATATTGTTCAACAACATATTTATTTATTTTTAATATTTTAAAATATTGTTTTACAATACTCTGAACTTATTTTTATTTTATGCAGCATACCTTGACAGTGGACACACACTCACAAACAGTATTAGCCTACCTGCAAGGTTCTGTCCACATGCAACTTGCTACTCCATTCGTTGGTGAGCATTGGATGGAATATGCTTTAGGTTCGTAACAATCTCGCGACATTTAGCTGGCACACTTTCAAAACCGCTACTGTGAATTCTAACAGTTCACTGCAGCATGTGGGCCACGCAGGACAGGTGTTAACATTGAAGTAACGTTAGTCTTGTGGCAGCAAATATATTACGAGCACTGTAAATGTGCTTTAACTTGTCCTCGGTTTTTCCCTTCTCTCGCCACTTCAAGACAATGATCCACACTTGCCTCCGTGTACCACCGTTCATCAGTTTTAGACATAGTTAGAACGAATTAATGTAATTTCAACAAAGTGTGCTGTGATTTTAAGTGGTTGTCATTGGTAACAGAAGCCCATTGGTCCCCCGTGAGCGTGAAGTGTGTTGCATGCCGTAATGTGTCCATCGTCCGTGCCTTCTCATCATCACGACGTCTTATACATAGTTTAAATCACGTCGGCCACAACAGGCAAAACTGAAACCACATGAATTGCGTGCTTTTTTTATAACCTTACATTTTAAATTAATCGTATTCGTTAACGCGTTAATTTTGACAGCACTACTTAAAATAGGAAATTTTTTTATTCAAACTCATAAAATACAAAACAATAAACACATTTTTCACTTAATTCATCTTACAATCTTGAATTGCTCTACCACACATACGTAAATAATAACTCAACAATTTTCTCTGGAACATGTGAATAAAAAGGAATATGCTTTCTTTTCAGTTAATTCCTCACCCACAAACCCTTCATCAAATAACAGTAGAGCGATTTTGGCATCAAGCACAAACAATTTAAGGATAAAGTTTTTTGTTTTGCATATAACAGTATCATGATCACTCAAATGGGACTGATGCCAATCAAGAAGAAGACTCAGTTTTTATTTTTTATTTTTTTCATACTTTGTTTTGTAATATCATTAGCTGCCGTAAACATAAAAGAAGTTGAAACCTAATAAAATGTATTTAATGTATAAAAAAAATTCCACAACATTTTCAGATCTGTATGTTCTCTACAGTGGTTTGTGCTGTGAGCATGATGCTGTAAAAACGCTGCTGTTGGTCATGTGCGTGTAAAAACAGTAATTAAGGTCCTCTGTGATAACAAGTTCAAGTTGTCACAAAAACACATCCAGAGCTCAGCGATGCCCAAAATCAGCCCAATTATTACCCGCCAGCCACCTCACACACTTACAATCACACACTAATGTGTTGCTGGATTGTCTGCGATGTGAGCTGATACACTCTGAAAAAATGTGGACAAACATTTTGCAGGCAGAATTACAATTGAAAAACAACACAAAAGCAGGTAATGGAAACACTGTACATTTGTTTATATAATAATAATTTAGAAAAGGTTTTAATATAAAACCTCTAAACTCAGAAAAATTACTTTTTTATTGTATCACATTAAATGTCTTTTTCACCATTTAATGGTTGGTGTAAGTATCAAATTGAAACAAAAAATAGCTTGACACCAAATTATATGTTCTTAAGCAGTAGTGTTGTGGCATACCATAATGTTTGCCAATGTAGCGATAGTAAATAAATGTAAAAAATGAAAGTTGTTAGCAACAAACCTTGTGACATTTTATGAGCCACTTCCATGAACATTTATTGCCTCGTCTGGCCTGACGTCTTTGCGTGCAGCAAGTTTGACTACCTATCAACACAGCAGCTCCAATATTTTGGATCATTTTTTCAGCACATTAAGTGAGGCACGTGCCTTGAGATTTTCTGATCACTGTCTGATACATCTCATCCCATCTCAGGCCAAAGCTCAAAGCTGCTAAACCTGTGGTAAGAATTGTTAATAGATGGACCACTGAAGCAGAGCGTAATTTACAAGCTTGCTTCAACTGCACAGATTGCAATGTTTTGAAATGCTTCCTCAGACCTGAATGTTCTCACTGATTCTGTTACATACTACATCAGCTTCTGTGAAAAGATTTGCATCCCCACCAGGACTTATGGGACATATAACAACAATCCATGGTTCTTGGGGTCTCAGCCCCGGTCCGGCCATTTTGTCTGCATTCCTTGTCACCTGTTTGTGCAGATTTTTCTCCTCAGGTGACTCCATTTGCCTGTTCGGAAGTGAATCAACTTCTTGGAGGCAGACCGCAATCGGCTCATTTGTGAATCAGCAGCGGCAGCAGGAGTTGAAAAAGAGGGCTTCGAGAGCTTTTTGGCAGCAAGGGCCCTGCGGAGTCCTTGGCTCATGTGGTGTGGAGAGAGTGGGTCCACTCGATGGCCACTTGTGCTTGCTTGCTCCTGCTCCCTGTTTAGTGTTGACTTTCCCTCCGCTTATGTTCCTCTGCGATTTTAGTTGAATTCTTTTGTGGTCATGTTAGTTGGCTTCTGATCTCCAGGGTCTCAGAGGCAGCTTCGTAAGTCAACGTGACATTCATTTCACACGTAGGATTATTTTCTGTTATACACTAGTTTAGGGGTGTGCGCCAGGTTTGTTTGTTGTAATAACTTTCTAGTTAGTGTAGATTAGTTCTAGCTTTGTGTGTTTTTTGTTAGCTTAGAATTATCTCTAGAAATCTAGTTAGTTTACCTTTTGCTGTACCTGGTGTCCCTTAGTCTCTGAACCTGGAGTGTGTGTATTTGTACACATTGTTCACACCATTTTGTTAATTAAAGCACATTTGATTTGGTAAATTCATGCGTCCTGTTGTCTCCAGTTTTCATTTCTGTTCTTCTACCTTTTTGTTACACTCCGACCCTAGATGCAACTATCAATTATGGGGTTGTAATAAAGGGGGAGGGGGTGATACCTAAAGAAGCCTAAAATCACAGGTCTTAATGACTACAGACCAATAGCCCTGACATCTGTGGTCATGAAGTCCTTAGAAAGACTGGTGCTGGGCCACCTGAAGAACATCACTGGACCCCCTGTAGTTTGCCTACCGATCTAACAGGTCTGTGGAGGATGCAGTTAACATTGGGCTGCACTACATGTTGCAAATTCAGGACATCTGGATAAGCCAGGGACTTGTGAGGATCCTGTTTGTGAAATTCAGCTCGGCATTTAATACCATCATCCCATCACTCCCTTGAAACAAACTCTCCCTGACTCCACCTGTGAGTGGATCACAAGCTTCCTTACAGACAGACAGCAGCTTGTGAGGATAAGGGGAATTCACATCATGCACCCGAACCACCAGCACTGGCGCCCCCCAGGGGTGTGTTCTCTCTCCACTTCTCTTCTCTCTCTATACAAATGACTGCACTTCAAATTACTGTAAAGCTCCTCAAGTTTGCAGAAGACACTACCATCATTGGTCTCATCCATCAAAATGATCAGGAGTTCAGTTTGAGAATTAAATAACAGAGGTTTAATATTCTGATACAATAAAATCATACAGCTGGGTGTTCTCCGCAAAGTGCCAAGAGAAGATACCTCAACACAGTTGTTACAAACATTTATAATAGAGCTCCTCCTTTCTCATCTGATCGTCCTTCCTTGAGAGAGAGAGCGGTGAGGATCACGTGAACAGTACAGTTCTGGGCAGTGTAGTCTTAAGCTGGTGTAGTCTGTTCTTCCTGTTTTAACTATGCTGTTTTCTGAGAAATGCAACTCTAGACTGACCTTCAACAGAACTTTCAGATCCTCTCCTATCTATTCATATCAGGGACTTTCCAGCCCTGCTTCTAACGAGCCATTACCCACACCTGTAACTACAATGTTATCTGACTGAATGTTCTTGAAGACTAACAGTGAGTTCTGAACGCAGGCAGTCTGTTTCACTGGAGAGACTTTAGTTATGGCTTGTTCTCTATTATATCTAACTACTTCTGACTATTCTGATACACACATCAAAACACCTATTATTTCTAAAAAATATATAATTATCATTACTGGCCTACTAATGTAAAACCCTTAAACCCCCACCCACTAAATCAATGATCCCATATACATTTATCATTTACTAGCATACTAACAAGAATCCCTTAACCCCACCCATTAATTCAATAATCCCATAATGAGTGGAGAAAGACTGAAAAGGAATATTTCTTTTGATTAAGCTGTAAAGAAGTTCTGTTAGCAGTTGATTATATGACAGAACATCAATAAGCATTGATTAAAAGCAACTGAAAACTCTTCTCTTCAGAGAAAACCTACTATAAAAAAAAACCCAAAAAAAACTACTACCTTCTTTTTTCCCTCCTCTGTCTTTATTTTCTTCCTCTACTTCCTCTCTGCTTAGGTTTATTGATCAGTAGATACAATTCTATTATGAGAAGCTGAGATAGACTTTGACGGTGTAACAAATTGCATATTGTCTCTCCCCTAATGTAAGTCGCTTTGGACAAAAGCGTCTGCCAAATGCATAAATGTAAATTAAACAATAATACAAATCCCACAATAGTGACTAATGTATGGATATACCAAATATTGATATAAAAATGTTAGATAGTTTTGGTAAATTATTAGTTTTGGATAAAACTATTGGGATTGCATCCATTTTTAACAACATTATAGAATCAAAATTGTATTAAAGTTTTTGGCCTTTTTTTTTCAATGAATATTTAGGCAACACATTTTAACCTATGAATACTCTTCAACAGTTTTGAAAGTAGGGCTGTCTAGAGCTGCTGTAGCACCATTCAGGTATCGTGCTGGCACTTTCCTTTTCCTTCCATGGCCCGGAGGAACTGTGGGAATATTAATACCTGCATCTTTTGCATTTTCACTGGCTTTCTGGAATATGGTTTTAAATTCCTCTTCAGATTTCAGATTCTTACCTGGGTCTAGCGCACCATCAGTTACTGTGTGGGCAGTAGAGAGATCCAGATCTTTTTGTTGCAGAGATCAGAGGCGACTCCAGTTGCCTGGAAGACTGTGGTGGTGATTTCTAAGCAAAGAAGGAATTCAAAGTTGATAGCCCTCAGGTATATCTTTGCATCACCAGCAGGTGTGTCAGGTGGATCTGACTCACTGATGTATGTCAGAGGCTTGATTAAAGCTTTCAAAACTTTAATGAGGGTTTTCAGGGATCTTTCTCTGCAGGCCCACCGAGTGACAGAAAACTTCTGCAGCTCAACAACACACTGACCAGGATACAATGACTGCTGGAATTTTAAAAATGTTGTATGCCTCTTTGTAGAGCCGGTGTATAAAACATACAGTTTCTCCACCAAGGATAAAAATTTCACAAAGTGAACACTGGACTTGGCACTCTCATCTAGTACCAGATTCAAGCAGTGTGCCTGGGAATGAAAATAAAGAGCTTTTTCATTCTGTACACGGATCCTGAATTGTAGACCTTTGTATATTCCATTCATGTTCACAGCTCCATCATATCCTTGTCCCCTGATGTTCTTCAAGTCAAGTCCTTTGTCTTGAAGGAGAGAGATGAGAACATTCTCAAACTCTTTTCCTGTTGTAAACTCAAGAGTGCAGACCTGTAGAAAACGCTTCTTTACTTCCATGTCACTAACATAGCAAACTACAAAAGATACATGTTATTTGTAAGAGACGTCTGTGGTCTCATCTAGAAGGATGGAGAAGTTTTGAGCTTCTTTGTTTTCATTCTGTTTTTTCCTCCTAATGAAGGTACCCAAGGACATTATTATGTCAGTCTGGCTTCTGTGTGAAAAAAGGGATACTTGTGGTATTTTCACGGAGCCTTGATTTTCCTGAATAGCATCCAAATGCAGCTTCATTACACTATCATACTGGACAAGTGTTTTCACAAGTTCAATAAAGTTGCCTTGGTTGCCACTTGCGCTTGACTCATTATTTTCTCTTGCTTGCCCTTGTCGTGCCAGATACAAGGAAATATCAATCAACCAAGTTTTGTATAGCGCTTTTTTAGCATTTGCTTTCAAAACAACTTCACAAAGTCCTAGTGTTCCTTCTGGAGGTCCCTGTACTAGTCACCTCCCCAGCACAAAAAAAATATGCAAACTTAAGATTCATCGATGAAAAGTTCGCGGGACAGCACCTGAAAAAGCAAAAGACAAAACAGAAACTAACAAACGATAAACAATGGTTACAAAAATGTAACAGCTGCAGGATGACAAATACCAGATTAAACAGATATTATTTTTTATATTTTTATATTTTTAAGATATTATTACTAAAGATATTTCTATTGTACTTGACACTTTATAGTATTTTTCCTTACTAAATGTTGCACTGACTAGTGAGATGCTCTTAATCTCATTGTACATGTTTATAATGCAAATTGTATATGTGTATAGTGACAATAAAGGCATTCTATTCTATTCTATTCTATTCTATATGTTTTTAATTTAGTTTTGAACTTTGTGAGTGTAGCTGAGCTCTGGACAAATGTTGAAGTTGAAGTTGAATGGATGTGCAAAAGTGTGGGTATTTAAAACAAGATATTTGGGAATAAAAGGTCTACAATTTTTATCACCACACACTTGTGAATATTTAGCAGGGTAAACAATTATTTCATGTGACATGTGTAAAACTAAAACATGTAATTTCCATTGTTCTCTACAGTTATCCCTCTCTTGGGATAAACAGGCCTGTTCAAGTTTGATTGCTCATGTTGCTGGATTCTCTTTTTCTCTTCTGGTCATTTCTAGCATTCTATTCCACTCCCAGCCATCCTCTGGATACAATAGAGCAAGTTCCGTGTAGTGTTAATCGGGCTCTATTGCACAAGTCTAATATCTCTCAATTTACAGATCACAATTGAAGTAATATATTAATCCTGGGCCTACTTTAGTTTCAATTTGTAGTCAAACTTATAGTTTCCTTTTTATTAAACAAACATTGACATTCCCATAATAACAGTTCATAGAATAACAGAGTGAAATAGTATCAGCAGTTCCTAACTGCAGTGCATTTATAGAGAAAATTGTAAGCAGGTCTTTATTGCGGAGCATACAGAGAACTCATTTCACTCTTACTGCAGCAATCATTTTTTCAACAAACAATTCACCTAGATCTAATTAGTATCTGTTAAAATTAATCAAGAATTCATTCATATCTATTTTTATTTTTAATAATTCATCTCTCCGTCAATTAAATTTAGAATTTGAACTATTTATAAATAATACTAAAACTTTTGGATCTTCATTTTGTCTCTGAGTTTTTTCAAACACCCTCGCTTGGAAAATCTTAACACCATACAGGGGTTAAACAACAAAATGGCAATCTAATTAACTTTACTTTCTTTGTTAATGTGTCTGTTGAAAATGGGCCCCACCTCTTCACTGCATCTGATGAGAAAAAAATATGTACAAAAATGTATAATAAAAATATATGCACACACATGGTAACTTGAATATTAAACTCTCTCGTAGAAATCACTCCGGAGGCAGGGCACAGAAAAGCAGCTTGACGGCAACTTTATTTTGCACTTCCCATTTAAACAAAACACTGAAATTATACTCTGTTGAAGCTAAAGGAGCTACTTGTGAGGTAGAGAAGGAAGGAAAGCCGAAAGAGAGAGCGTGAAAGTCTCCATGCACCCTAATTTATGCCCTCCCAAGGGACATGCCCATCACTGCCTGGAGACTCCACCCACTCCACCAGTCACCGCCCTCACAGGCAGGCAAAGACCTTAAACACACATTCAATATGCTTAATGAAATGCTAATAAAAATACTCATTATTACTAATGTCCAATATAATGATTTAAAATTTCTATCACACGTGTTAACAGCTAATGCCATTCAATTCTTCACAGGTGATGCCGATTTATGCTGGTTATTGTAAAACCACAAAACATGTTCATGGTAAAGTTAACATCTACTCTTAACAAAGAGTAATGTTGATCTCTTAAATGGTGAAAATCAGGGCAGGCTTCTCTTCCGCATTAGTTTACAGCTGTGTAACAGCATACTGTTTGAAACAAATATGAACCAGTTAATGTTAAGTCAACGTGAGGAGTATCATTAGTGAATCGCGAGATCTGCAAAAATCAATTTTGGTGCAATGCAGTCGCCAGTTTAAAACAAATTTAAATTTGGATGGTCTAAAGGGGACGATGGCTCCACGATGTGTTCGGAACACTTTTGGACTGCTGATCTCTCAAGAGGGCCGTCCAGCATAGACCAGATTTGGCAGCCCTTTCAATGTTGACGTCGTGACCATGTTTGCTGTGGAGAAGCTGACCAGCACATATTGTGGTTGTAAAATGTAAAATAGACGTTCAAAAAAATTAAATAAGGGCGGACTACGACTTTCAATCCGAATTTCTCTTTACTTCTCTTGCATAAGATCTTTGATAAGCAACAGGGGTGGTTATAGATCCAGACTCTCCAAACTGTGAGCCACCTGGTCTTTAAAACCAGTGGTATTTATACAGAGTTATCAAGATATGGTTGACACATGAAATTCAGATTCATGCAGAGTCAGATCAAGCAATGTTCAAAGAACACCTTAATTTGTAAAACAAGTGTCACATATTAACTCTCACAGACCTTATGTCTGCAGTTTTAGATCATGCTTAACACGGATGACACGTTGTAAGTTTCATGGTGATGATATTAATTACTATTTATACAACCTCTTCAGAGAAAAGGACCGCTCCTTTAAGGTCAGACTGGTGTTTTCATAGAATTCAGACCAATTTGTGAATTAAACAAATGTTAAGTTAAATCCCTAATTGCCAAAATCCCCAAATAAATATTGTATTTTTTGATATAACGTTTAACACAGTAAGAATTCCAAAGTCATGCATAAAATTAACTGAAAATGTTACAACGAAAGCTGCAAAAAAGGTCAGTTCCAAGTGAAGACATTCCTGATGCTTGTAAATATGTTGAGAGTTGTTGTTTGTTTTTCTTTGTTCTGCACTACAAGCCCAGACCAATTTTTCCTATTGATCAGACCTCTGAGGTGTAAGTGGATCAATCTGAGTAATCAATAGAAGAGTTCAGAATGTGTGTGAGATTTTCACCTCTGCATGTTTGAACAGAGACACACTCTCTTGTTCGTTGTCTACCTGTTTCTCGGTGTTTGTCCACTCTCTCTCTTTCTTTCTTTTTCCCACACACACGCACACACATGCTCTCACACAGTCAGACGTGTTAATAGATTTGATGTCTTATTTTCTCACCTATAGGTAGGCACGTGCACGTGGAGTCCAGAGGGGTATGGTGGGTATAATACGGTGTGTCATTTATTGATGTGTACTGCATGTTATTTTGTAGTATAGTGCATATAATGTTTTAAGCCAGAGCAAGTTCCTAAGACTGAACTGGACCCATACATCTTTTAGCAATGTTGTTTCATAAAAAGTCATTTTTGTTTAGGGCTGAGGTGTTGCTTTAGGTGGGTCACAGCTTTACACATTTTAGTTTGGTCCTTATAGTAATAATACCTCTCTGGCTTCACTCAAACAAAGAGGACCTTCCTAACCACGATCATGAATGTTTCATGGACACCCCTGCTGTACAGTAGTGATGTTTATTAATGAATCATTCTATTTACTAGTTTTCCAAATTAAACTGAAATGTTCTCGTCTGCAGCATGCACTAAACCACAAATTACTTAATGGTTTTTATCAGAGGACAAGCAGCAAAGCTGAGAGTCACCTATTGTGTCTGTAGGCTTTTCTTCCATATTATTATTATTGTTATTATTATAATGGACCAAGCCCCGAAGAGGCGCATGGCACCTATTGTAATTATTTCCGTTGTTGTTATTATTATAAAGAAGCCAAGCCCTGATGGGGTGCATGTCACCTATTGTGATCGTTCTCATTATTATTTTTACTAGGGGCCAAGCAGCAAAGCTGTAAGGAATCTATAGGGTTTGTTGGTTTTCTTATTATTATTATTAGGGGCCAAGCACCGCTTGGCCACACGATGTATATGTTAGTAGTTCACAGCCGCCATCTTTGGTTGACCCAGGCTGAGATGCTCCCACACGACCAGAAGCTTTTCCTCAATGCATCTGTGGTCCAAGATGGCCTCTTCGGCATCACTGTAGTTGAGGTTCCGCGAGGTTCTCTACGATCAGGAAGCAGGCAGAAGGTCTGGAAGAATTTATGATGCCGTGTAGGAAGAGACGTGGCAGCTCCCCTTCTAAGTTGGTGACCCCACCGCCTACTCGACATTGGAGGAAACCTCCTCAGTACTCCCCTGATCATCAGCCCTCACGTCCGAGACATCGACAAGAGCGGCTACGAAAAGTCCGTTTCATAAACATTTTACTTCCTGGGTTATGTGCGCAACCAGGAGGCTTGAATTGCAGATCCGTATGCAGCTCTCATTTTAGAGAAACATTCCAAGGCGTGGCATCTGATGCAGGGCTGCCCGTATGGCTCCCAGGTTCCGTGTCGTAGTCAGCTTCGAGTGAGACCTCCTCGGCTGCAACGGGATGCTGCTCTGAGGTACAACCTGAAGGTCTTGGTAGGTATCCACCCAGGCTCCCTGCGGACCTCACCGGTAAGTCCGCTAGTTTGCGGCCCCGCTTGGGAACTATTGGCGAAGTATGTATGGCACCATTAGTGAAGTTAGGAAGCTTAATGGGAACTTTCCATTATGTCCCTCGGCACGGACCCTTTGGTTGGCCTTGAAGGTTGAGTGCATCAGGACTGTGTCCTCCCCTCGGCTTTTCTCGTCTCTTGTCACCTCGCACTCTCTGAAAGGTGTTTGAGGTTGTTTAGTTCTGTTATACAGGAAAGAGTTCAAATCCTGGTGTACTGGACGACTGGTTGATCCTGGCCTAGTCGAGGTCTCGGTTGATTTGTCACAGACACAGGGTCTTGTGTCACCTCAGCCATTGGGCTTTGGATCAACCCAATCTTTAAGCCTGAGCATATCTTTCTGGGTATGGAGCTAAACTCGTCGAACATGTGAGCACGCCTCCCTAGAGGTTGTGCCCTGAGCCTCCTGAAAGCAAAACGCAGAGTCTGCACAAATTGGTGGTCCCTCTGAAAACTCCAGAGACTTATGGGCATATGGGTTCCACAGTAGCGGTTATTCTGCATATGAGACCACTCCAGCTTGGCTCAAGTTCTGTCATGAGCATGGCATTAAGGCAACTGAAGGTAAACATGGTGCCTTGTTGCCGTCTCCACCTCCGGCTTTGGAAGGACATTCGGTTCCTCTTCAAGGACCAGGGTGGAGTGCTGTATGCCGGAAGCACAATCTCAGGGTTAGATAGAGAAATAGGCTTCCTGGAGCATAAATCGTCTACATCTTAGCAGTGTCCCTAGCAGTAAAGCACTTCAGGAGAATGCTGCAGGGATATTATGTGCTGTCAGGACGGACAACACGGCAGTGGTGGTGTATGTCAATCGGCAAGGAAGGATACGCTCACTCCATTGTCAACTCTCGCTTGCAGAAGACACAAGTTTATGGTCAGATTCCTCAGAGGGACAAGAAGGGTTAGCGTTGAATCAGTCTCTTCAGCCGTGCTAGATGGTGGCAGCACGGTCTGAACTGTACGAAGGGGTTTCCAGCTTGGCCTGTGCCATTCCTTGGTGATATGTGTGCTATTTTTTGGCTAGGTCTAATTAACAGGTCTAATAGCGTAAGCGGAGTATTCCTATGTACTGTCCACGTGTGTGCTCTCTATAAGGAACTACCGGCTGAATCTTTTATGACCCCAGGCACAGGAGGGCCGAGTAGTTCCTCGTAAGGCTAACTCCTCAAAACTTTTGCTCTAACTAGTTCCATCTATGCTATTTTCCCTTCTAAAAAGACCTTTCCATAGTGGTTCAAGGCACATTTTTTCCGTAGGTCCCTCAATGAATTATGTGTGGGCGTCTTCCTTTCAGTTCAGGGATTGATGCTTCCTCATCTGGTTTGAGTCGGTATGAGAGAATTTATTGCACGACTTCCCATTAAAAGTTAAGTCTATACTTAAGGCCAGGGCGGAGAAGGGCCCACTCGGTGCCGGACTACTGATGTGCCCGGCTTGCTTGGGCGTCGACCTGACGGACTTAGGTTGTGGCATTTTGCAGGGATTTCCCATAGTTGTCACTGACATAAGTCGAAGTGACTGACTGATGGGGAACATAATGGTTACTTTCCTAACCCTGTTCCCCGAATAGGGAATGGAGACTTATGTCATAAGTCATAACAGGAAGAACGTCATGCTTGCATCCACCTTATGCGGGACAACGTGATCACATGACCTTCAGCACGTTCGCTGATTGCCGTTTTATAAATAGTGTGGCGAGAGTAGAGCGCTCCTAGCAGAGCTTCCCATAGGCATCAACAACATAAGTCTCTGTTCGCTATTTGGGGAAAGGGGGTTACGAAAGTAACCATTACATTTCTCTTTATAATATTAAAGAGCGACAAGTTTGTTTTTCTCTTTCACTGTGTGTTGATTTTGTATGGCCAAATGATCAGTGCTCAATCAGTTCCCTTTCAGGAACTCGAGCTGCGTCCAACGCTATGGGGAACGCTTGCTGCGTTTCCGGCTCTGAACTATGTGTCTAATCTCGTCCAATCGACAGGTGTGACGCCATCCGAGCGTGACGTCGCACCCGGAAGGGTGCAGTATAAATGAGGACGCGATGGAGACGACAACCAGCTTTTCTGCTTTCAGTAAGCGCTGTTTATGTGTCTTTCGAATACGGGTGGCCATTTAAAGTGTGTGAATGAGAATGAAGCGCTCCTCAAAAGCGAAACATAAGTTCAGGCCGTGTTTTCCTCCATGCCCGCGGTTTATTTCGGGCGAGGATTCTCACGCGCTCTGCTTGTTATGTTTGGGAGTGGATCATGCCCAGTCGGCTCTCGAGGGAGTCAGCTGTGAGCATTGTGAGCGAATGCCGATGCGCACACTCTGCTCGCGGAGAGCATTTTTTGAGGAAAATGCTCTGCCCTGCAGCTCCGGGAGCCGCGCCGCTGCTTTTGCCGAGGCAGAGCAGCCGCTTCGGTCCTGGGGCTCGCTAGTGGAGCTAGCGGAGGGTACGGGGACAGGCCTAGCCTTATCGCCGTCCTCACCTGCTATCTCCGGTCTACTGCCGTCGGGGGAAGCGCGCCTTTCGGTGTCTTCTTCCCCCCACGCAATGGACGAGGGATTACTCCTGTCTTCCTCTGAGAAGGTTGATATCGAGTCAATCCCTCCACTGGTAGCCGCTGTGCTTGATCCGGCACAGCCGCTCCAGTTTGACGAGCTGCTGGAGGTCGTGACTCGTGCGGTGGAGAGATTGGCTATCTCTTGGCCACCAGAAGCACAGGGTCCTCTTCCAGAGAGCAAACTGGACGAACGCTATCTGCGCCCTCGGTCGCAACCTCCTCGCCGGGGCCTACCATTTTTTCCAGACCTGCATACTGAGGTGTCCAGGTCTTGGAATCGCCCCTACTCAACCCGCCTGTTTTCCCCCGATGTTCACTATTACGCTAACATCCAGGGGTTGCAGGAGCGAGGTTACGGAACGATCCCGAAGATGGAGCAGACGCTTGCGAGCTATCTCTCCCCTGGCACGGCATCGTTCCTGAAGGCCCCGGTGCTCCCCACCAGGCCGCTTAGAGCCACCTCGGCCTTAGTGGGGAAGGCTTATTCTACAGCCGGGCAGGCTGGCAGTTGCCTGCCCTCCATGGCGGTATTGCAGGCATACCAGGCCGAGCTCCTGAGGGACCTCGGTCTAAGGGATTCCCCGGTGGTGGCGGAGCTGAGAAAGGCGACAGATCTCGCCCTCCGCGCCACAAAGGAGACTGCTCGCGCATTGGGGAGGTCAATGGCTGCCATGGTGGTTGTGGATCACCACCTATGGCTGACGTTGTCCAAACTTAATGAGAAGGACAGGTCATTCCTCCTCGACGCCCCAGTGGTTACCTCGGGCCTGTTTGGCGGCGCTGTCTCGGCAGCAGTCGGCAGGTTCCAGGAGGCCCGGACCCAGTCCGCGGCCTTCCAGAGGTATCTTCCCCACCGCCGTCACCCTGGGAGTTCTGCCGGGTGGGAGCAGACCCCTAAGGCTGTGGCATCTGGGCACAGGGGGGCCCAGAAGCAGAGTGTCGCTGCCCGTGCCCCTCCCGAGGGGCAGCGACAAAAGACTCAGCCCAAGGAAGTGGCGGATCTGAGGACTGTCATTTTCCGTAAGCGGGCTGAGGCAAAGCGCTCCTGATGGGCTGGGGAAGTCCCCGGTTTCTTGGAGTGACGCACGCCAAGATGTTCAGCGATCCTCTGCCGGCGACCCCTCATCTATTACTCTGCTTTCCCTGCCACCCTTGGTGCTTCAGGGAGTGTGTATCTTGCCCCTGCGTCCACCCAGGCTCTCGGTGGCCGGGGCTATAGGGCTTCCATGGAACCCCGTGCCCATCTCAGGAGCCACCACCCGCCAGTTACCAGAGGCCGGCCTCGAGAGGTTGGCTCCCCTGAGCTGCTACGTGGCGGCCTGGTCCAGCCTCCCAGGCATCTCCCAGTGGGTCTTGCGAGTTGTGAAACTGGGTTACAGGATCCAATTTCGATCCAGGGCTCCCCGGTTCGCCAGGATTTTGCCTACTATGGTGGATCCCTCGCAAGCTCTGGTCATGAACCAGGAAGTGGCCACACTGCTCTGCAAAGGGGCCATCGAGATGGTTCCTCTGCACGACCGGAACTCCGGATTTTACAGTCGCTACTTCCTGGTTCCAAAGAAGGACGGGGGCCTGCGCCCCATTCTCGACCTAAGGCTCTTGAACCGTCGCATCATGAGGGTGCCGTTCAAGATGCTTACCTTAAAACAGGTCACGGCGCAGATCAAGTACGGCGATTGGTTCGTCTCCATCGACCTCAAAGATACCTACTTTCACGTCCCCATTTGTCCTTCTCACAGGAAAATTCTTCGGTTCGCCATAGGGGGCACGGCTTATCAGTTCCGAGTACTTCCTTTCGGCCTTTCGCTCTCGCCCAGGACCTTCACCAAGTGTGTGGACGCAGCCCTGGCCCCATTGAGGCTTCAAGGTATCCGCATCCTCAACTACATCGACGATTGGTTGGTGTTGGCTCGCTCAGAGCCAGAGGCAGTTCGGCATCGAGATGTCGTTCTCGCTCACATGAAGGTGCTGGGTTTTCAGCTAAACCCCCAGAAGAGTGTGCTGGTCCCTACCCAGAGGTCCACTTTTTTAGGTGTGGTGTGGGACTCCACCACTATGTAGGCGTGTCTGTCTCAGACCAGGATCTCTGTGATCCTACACGCGGCCAGGAGGGCGAGACTAGGCCATTCACTGTCGGTACGGCAGTTTCAACGACTGCTTGGCCTTATGGCATCCGCGGCAACGATTCTTCCGCTTGGACTTCTCCATATGAGGCCCCTTCAGTGGTGGCTGAGGAGTGCAGGGTTCTCTCCCCAGGGCAATCCGCTTCGTCTTATCAGGACCACGAGTCAGGCCCTATGGGCCCTTTCTCGTTGGAGGGACCCTGTGTTCCTGTCACAGGGACCCGTATTGGGGACGCCTTACCATCGGATGACTATCACCACGGACGCGTCTCGCACGGGTTGGGGGGCGGTGCTCGGGAACCGCTCCACCCATGGTAGGTGGGACCGGCCCCATCTCTCGTGGCACATCAACTGCCTGGAGTTGCTGGCCGTATTTCATGGTCTTCTGCACTTCCTGCCAGAGATCAGAGGTCACCACGTGCTAGTACGCTCAGACAATATGTCCGTGGTGGCCTACATCAACCGTCAAGGGGGACTACGATCGCAACGGCTGTGCAGATTGGCCGGTCGTGTCCTCCTGTGGGCCCAAGACAAGCTCTGCTCCCTTCGAGCATCTTGTATTCCGGGTCGGTTGAACGTGGAGGCAGATGCATTGTCGCGCCTGGGACTGACACCTGGGGAATGGCGTCTCCACCCGGAGACCGTGGAGTTGATCTGGTAGAGGTATTACAGAGCTCAGGTGGACCTTTTTGCGACTCGGGAGACCTCGCACTGTCCCCTCTGGTTCTCTCTCAGTCCTCCCTCGCCTCTGGGGATAGACGCCATGGCACAGGAGTGGCCGAGGCTTCCCCTGTATGCTTTTCCCCCAGTAGCTCTGCTTCCAGGAGTCCTGGAGAGGGTACGTCTAGAGGGCCTATCCCTCCTCCTTGTGGCCCCTCGGTGGCCAGGGAGAGCAGGTTTGCGGACCTGCTGGCCCTCCTGGATGGCGTACCATGGGAGATCCCGACCAGGTGGGATCTTCTCTCTCAACACGGGGGGACGGTGGTGCCTCCCCATCCGGAGTTATGGAGGCTGTATGTATGGCCCCTGAGGGGGCACAGCTCCTAGAGTCAGGTCTTTCGGCTAAGGTCGTTGAGACCATTCTCCACTCCAGGGCTCCCTCTACGAGGAGATCCTACGCCGCGAGATGGCGACGGTTTACAGCCTGGTGTGTTTCACACACCCTGGATCCAGCTCGTTGCCCAGTCGGGTCAGTACTGGACTTCATACAGGCGCTGTTCGCCAAGGGTTTTTCGCTGTCTACCATTAAGGTATATGTATCGGCCATTTCGGCCTGCCACACCCCCATTGATGGGCTTCCCTTGGGCAGGTCCCCCCTTATATATCGTTTTCTTCGCGGTGCCAGGTGGCTGAGGCCCCTGGTCCGTCCTAGAGTCCCTGCATGGGACCTGGCTATCGTTTTGGAGGCCCTGAAGAGGCCTCCATTCGAACCCTTGGGTGACGTGCCCTTGCGCTTTCTGTCTATCAAGACAGCATTTTTACTTGCCATCACTTCCCTTAAACGGGCAGGGGACTTGCACGCACTTTCTGTGGCTCCCTCGTGCCTTGAATTTTCCCCTGGGATGGTTAGCGTATCGCTACACCCTAAACCGGGCTATGTTCCGAAGGTGCCTTCCGTCACCCCGGGCACGGTCAGGTTACAGGCGTTCTTTCCTCCTCCTTTTGAGTCCTCGGTGCAGGAGCTCCTGCATAACATCTGTCCGGTGCGGGCTCTGGACATGTATGTCTGCCGCACGGCTCAGTTTCGGAGCTCGGATCAGCTCTTTGTGTGCTATGGTTCACACAATAAGGGCTCTCCTGCTAACACGCAGACGGTGAGCAGATGGATTGTGGATGCTATCGCCTCAGCTTATGCGGCCTCTGGTCTCCCGGCCCCCTTTGGGGTCAGAGCGCATTCTACTAGAGGTATGGCGGCTTCTAAGGCCCTTTCATCCGGCATTTCTATGCTGGAGATATGAAACGCAGCGGGATGGTCCACGCCTTTGACTTTCGTCCGGTCCTATAATTTGGACCTTGATGACTCCCCAGCTTCGGCAGTCCTTCATTCGGCTGTCACACAAGATCAGTCCGGGGCTGCATGGCATGTTTTGACACTCGTTCCCCATAGCGTTGGACGCAGCTCGAGTTCCTGAAAGGAAACGTCTCAGGTTATGTAGGTAACCAAGGTTCCCTGAGGGAACGAGACGCTGCGTCCCCAGGCCACTCCGCCTCGTCCTGACGGCGCTTACTGGCTTCAAAGCTGGTTGTCGTCTCCATCGCGTCCTCATTTATACTGCACCCTTCCGGGTGCGACGTCACGCTCGGATGACGTCACACCTGTCGATTGGACGAGATTAGACACATAGTTCAGAGCCGGAAATGCAGCAAGCATTCCCCATAGCGTTGGACGCAGCGTCTCGTTCCCTCAGGGAACCTTGGTTACCTACGTAACCTGAGACGTTATCAGAGAGACTTCGTAAACACTATCTTCATAAAATGTCTTCTATTATGCATTTAAAATGGGGAAATACTCTGTATTTAAGTGTTAAGAGCTCAACTTCTCTGCATGGGCGTTGTAGGTTTGGGCCTAGACAATTCTATAATAACCATCCAAAAGGAAGCTTGATATTACGATAGTATGGTTCATACGTTTAGGTTTGGGGATAGTATCCTGAGAATTACAATTAAATACAGATTTTTTTAGTTTGTTTAATCTGAGCACAGCAATTAATGCTGGATATCAAATCACTATAATCAGCAACACCTCAAAATAAATTAATACAACTTTAAACTTTGTTTTCTGATTTTATCAACAAACTAAATTATTAAAGTATACCCAAACTGAAATGTTGAACGGTGAGCATGCAGTTTTTTGAGAAACAACAACAATAAAAAAGACAACATTCATATGGTTTTATTTTAATAAAATCTCTCTCTCATAATATAAGGTTAGACAAAAAATAACACATGTAACAGATTAAAGGAAGCTATGAATTTAGTATATTGTAAAAACATAGAGAAAGCTTTATTAGTGAGTGATTTTCAGGCAATGTGAAGACAGAAAGTTCACTATGCCTTGCAAAGGCTTGTGCTTAAGACTTATATAGCTTATATAGCTTATATAGAAAGGTGAATTTCCATGGCAAGCATCTTTCACATTTTCTACAGGAAATTTACATTCTAGTTCTTCTTCTTATTATTATAGGTTCTTCTGGCCAAACGTTGGTTAGCTCAGGGAATGTTTCATAGCCCCAGAAATCGGGTATCAAATCGAGCAGGACTTTTTTGGAGATGTGTGCTATGTCTTTATTAAGAAATACATGCTTGGCTGCCCCCATAAGTAAGCAAATAAGCGTTTACTGTTGACTGCTAATATCCACAACGTATTTATCTCTTGTAGTCTAATGTTTGTCTGTATGCAGACTGGAGTTTCTTTTGATAAAAGAGTTGAGTGTATCTTGTTTACAGCAAGGAAGAGAAACAAGCTTAATTTTCTGTCACTGGCTCGATCAGTTCTCAAACACTGTGTGCTGCTGCTTCGCACACGATATCTTAATAAAAATATAAATATTATAAATGTATACAAATATTTTGAAATTAACCCTCTCAAACGGGAAAAATCCACAATAGTAATTATTGGGGATCCCACACCAAGAAAAAGCTTGATATTATATTGATAGTATGGTTCTCAAGTTTTGGTTTGGGTAATTTCTTGAAAATTACATTGAATTATGTTTTTTGAGCGCGTTTAATCTGAGCACATCGATTAATGCTGGATATCAAATCACTACAATCAAATATGAGGAAACTCAGATATAAGTAAGACAGTCAGAGAAATTAACAGCGACATACAACTGTAGAGGTTGTTTTTTCTTATCCTTAGTAGAGAGTGGATTGTAACTTGATACCAAATTTGCATAAATTAACTAGGCCACGCCCACTTTTCACTAAAACTTCAAAGTCAAATATTTTGAAAACAAAGCAAAATACAGGTGAAACGGTTGTTTTGTCCTACCCTTGGTAGAAAGTGGAATGTAACCTGAAATAAACTTGACTGCTTGTCATAATCACAGGTTCCTGCTAAATTAGTGAAGAAAATATAATTTAATTGTAAATGCATTATTATTTTTAATTTATATATATATATATATATATGTTCCTGAGGTGAAAGAAGGCTGTCTTAGTAACATGATTTAAGATATGGTTACGTCAGTTCACTATCTATAATAATGCCAAGATTTTTAACTGTAGAGGAAAAATTAACAGTGTGTCCCCCCAGCTCCATATTTAAAACTGAGAGATTCTGTAATTGCTTTTTAAAGCCAACAAGTAATATTTCTGTGTTATCAGGATTTAGCATTAGTAAATTTTCATTCATAAAATCATTGATATCAGCGACACATTCTGGGGTCTTATTTAGCTTTAAAGGGTCATTAGGTTTTGATGCGATATAGAGCTGGGTGTCTTCTGCATAGCAATGGAAACTAACCCTGTGTCTTCTAATAATTTTGCCAAAGGGCAGCATGTAGATGGGTCCCAGAACAGACCCGTGAGGAATGCCGTACTCTACTGCTATTGTGAGTCTACATTTACATGAACAAACTGACTCCGGGTAGAGAGGTAAGAGTTAAACCATCTTAGAGCCTGGCCCTGGATGCCTGCATCGTTCTCTAGTCTCTCGAGGAGAGTCCTGTGATCTATCGTATTGAAGGCTGCACTTAGATCTAGCAGAAATAGAAGATAAATATTTCCTTGATCCCATTCAAGTAAAATATTGTTTTAAATTTTAACCAGCGCAGTCTCTGTGCTGTGATGTGCTCTGAATTAAGATTGAAGATCTTCATATAAGCTGCTCTTATGTAAGAGGAAATGCAATTATGTTACGCAGTTGCTTAAAGAACTTAACCCAAAAGCAACACGTGTTATTGTTCCTTTCAAAATCTTCAGACTTTTCCCACAAGACCTGCAGAACTTGTCATATTATATCTCACAAAAGGGGCAAAACATTTTTCACAAGCAAACAACAAAAACAATGAACTTAAACACCAACACTACAATTTTGAAAAACTTTCGCTGCTAACAGTGTAACGTCATTTCCTATCTATGATCAATTGACAGAAGTCTTGTTCAACTGGCGCCAAATTGTCGGTTATCAAATGGTGCAACCCCTTTCCCTTTTGGCTGGAATGTCGTTGTGTTTTCTGAATTTGCCATTGTGTTTTCGTTGTGTTTTTTTTCTCTTTTGTTGTTGTGTTTTTTTTTTATTTGTTAATTTGTCTGTAGTCATCGAAATGTATTGCGAACAATAAGAACAAGTTGAAGAGCGATTCAAATGAACTTCTCTTTTATATATCCATGTACTGTAGTTACAATACGGGTAGGGGTTCCTAGTACTCAATCATTCACTAGGAAGAATATTTCCTCAATACTCACATCTTTCACAAACAACACATCACTAATTTCAGCATCAAGCACACCTGATTCCCTCTCGCCCAAGTCTGTGTTGTTACGGACTTGCGGTCACCAGTACTTAATGGTTCAGTGAGGATTCCTGCCTTCATATTCAGGAAAGCTCAGACAACACTTCACTGATATCCAGCACATACGCGTGTCTCTGTGGTTGCCATTTTTGGATAAAGTTAGTGGTCATGCTGCATCATGTCGAGGCACAGTATGTATCAAGCCGCGCATGCCGAAGTGGTTAATGTATTTATGTACAACTTGAGCAACGTGACCAAAGCTTCAGCACATTTTACCGGGTTTTCGTCCCAACCCACGTCCTGTAACCACGTCTAATTGGTCAGAAACATCGGATCCGAGCGTTAAAACTGTTATATACAGTCAATTGTCTGAACCAAGCATCCTAAAGCTTTAAAAGCTTTTCACTAATGAAGATGAAACATCCATGCCCAGTAGAATTGTTTTTTTGCATTTATTTTTATTTAAGTCGTTATATTTAGATATATTATATTTAGAAATTATATCTTTAATTCAATATATAAGTATAGCGTTTCTGTCAAATACTTTATGTTTTTTAGTAAAGTTCTTGACATTTATAGTGAAAGATCTTGCTTGTTTGATTAATTTGTTTATATTTTATGACAATTATCTATATATAAAGAGTAGTCAAATTTTCATAAAATCTATTTGAAGACATTATATTACCTGGTGTTGACACCAAAAAAACAACAACTCTGTAATTATATTTTCAGATATACACAACATTGTGAATGGATATGTTTCATCCAAAGATTGTAAAGAAACGATCAGATGTGGCCAGAGTTTCATGTGTCGGATTGTTTCGAAGCCTCAAATCAATTTTTCACAAAGCTTCGGTTTGCCCTTCACTAACATAAGGCACACTGGATTACAAGGCACACTGACACCTTTTGAAAAAGTTTAAAGATTTTTAGTGCGCCTTATAGTGTGAAGTCTTTAAGTTGCATTTAACAGTTAAATGTGCCATCAACTATCTTCAATTTCTTAGATCCACCTGGTTCTATACTGGATACTAAAAGCATCAATAAAGATTTTTTTTTTTAATGCTTGTTTAATTTTCAAGGTGTGCTGCTTCTGCCTTTGTAAAGCATCAATTTAAAGATGCTTTTTAAAATCAAGTATATTATTATTATTAATTGTATGTTGTACCTTTTTAATTCATTCATTCATTCATCTTCATGTCGGCTTTCTTCCCTTTCGGGGTCACCACAGCGGAATGAACCGCCAACTCTCTGGCATATGTTTTACGCGGCAGATGCCCTTCCAGCCACAATACATGTACTGTTGAGTCTAATGAAACAATTATGTTCCATGGTGTATTTACCAACTTGGGAATTCTTCAAATAAAGTCAGTTAGAAAACAAACACCAATATTGCTTTTAGTCATTGAGTCATACAGTCTTCTAAGTTTTCCAAAGCTTCAACTATCAGCAATTCATCACTACATTAATTAAACACTTTTACATTAAAAAACTCAATTCTCTACTCTATAGAGCTCTACATCATTTCTTTTTATTGAGGATAACCATTAATCATTATTTTACATGCACATTTGAACAGGTACATCTCATTTAACCTTTGTGGGGTATTCCCATTTTAAAAGCAATTAAAAATCTAAATTTTACTCCATAACACATTAACATAAATGACTTATCTCAAATTCAAACAACATAGAGAACTTTTCTTAAATTATTGCAACCAGTCCCTACTAGATAAGAATATACACTTGTAACATTTTTATTCTTATAAAAAATTAGAAACGGGTCATTTTGACCCAAAGGCCACATAAGGGTTAAATGATTTTGATTCACACTTTTATACTGACACATATGACTACACAGAACTTCATACAGTTTTAACATACTTGCATGATACAAGATTGTACAGATGCATTGCAGATGATAATTACAGTGAATGTAGCTATACAATTTCTATTCAAAGACACGTCATCTTTGTAATTGTAGTAAGTAGAACAGGTTTATTTATCTTAACATGTGTTCACTTCTGTTTCAGATGATTATTTTCCATGCAATGTCATTCAAGCAGTTGACCTGAACAATTTTGAAAACATTCACATAACATCTGCACAGCATCATGACAATTTATATACATCACAAAAAAACATATACATTATCAATAGTTTCCCCACAAACAGAAACAAGGTCTTTTTTAATGTTCCAGTTTCTCTCAGGTCGTTATTGAGTTCTGCATTGTACTTTATACAGCTCTTCTAAATAGTCTATCACAAAAAAAATATTACAAATACTAAATACTTTGACAGTCTTAAAGACTTAAGGGCTTACCTGAAGGACATCACTGGACCCTTACTGGACCCCATGCAGTTTGCCTACCGATGCAATCATTCTGTGGATGGTGGCACAGTGTGACACACTGTGTCAGTGGCATACCTCATATGTCACTGTTTTTCAAGCCAACAAGTTGTGGGTTCAAATCACAGGGAGGCCAAGGTCTGTTTCTTGTCAATCTTTTATTGATATGTCTTGTTTTTATTTTTCCAGTCATGAAATTGAACCTTTGTAGGGAAGACTGTGGATCGAATATTGTTATTATCATGTTCCTGGATAAAGGACTATTTGATCACAATTTTGATGCTGAATTTACCATTAAAATTGTGCAATCGAAACACAAACCAGTAAGGTTTCTGCTGACACAAGAACATATGCCCTCCCTCCTTTACCCAGCAATGAAAGTATGACAGATCATGGGACAACCTTCGGAACCGTGTTGAGTGAAATCACAAGATGTATCATGTGAACTCCAAAAGTAAACTCTTGAAGCTGAAATCAAATCAAGCCAAAGAAGTTTCGTAAAGAAGCTATATTAATCAAATAATTATATATCTTTGTGAGTATAATGAATTGTGTACGACTGAAATACATGATTATTACAGAAGTTAGCTTGATATTTGAATGGATCAAAGAAAATGAATGATGGATGTTATATGTTAATATTAACCCTTTTACTCCTATAATGATACTGTAATTCTATTCGAATAGTTCGCCTGGTATTCTTGTCTTGTTTTTAATCATTGTGTCAGAAAATGTTGTTTTTATGATTATTATTTTTACAATTTTTCTTTTTCAAACTAAAGAAAACTTTCTAAATCTAACAAATATCTGCTACTGTTATGTTATAGATGCTCAGAACAGTGTATAATAACAAGACAAGTAAAAAATTGGATTTGAATTTTCATTAAGTCTCTATTTATAAACAGCTATAAATGTACAGCAACAAGAATTTTGAGATTACCAAAATGAACCTCAAACTATTTTACATCAACTCAAACTGTTTTGTTTGCATATGGCTTTCGATGTCCATTTCACAAGTAGTTTAATTTACATTAGTACAGGAGTTTTTTGGTGATCCTAATGCTTCAGCCTAATTCCCTTCATCTGAAGAATCTCTATAAATATAAAGACATTACATAAGCTTAGATAAGATTTGTCCAATAAAAGTTGAGTTTCTACACAAATATTGGCAAAATATAAAATAAACAAATATAATGATTAGATGAAATAAAAATAATCAATGAAGCAATATGTTGAATGCATGAGCATGAGCAGTAATAAAGCATAATTATATAATATCAATTAGAAAAATTACAGTATATATTGGATAACATTATTGTTAAAAATCTGTGAATAAACTCTGTGTATAAAAACTGTATTACTTACTGAGGTTGAGATGTTGACACGACCCATGCTGTTTATCCTCTTCCACAAATCACCCAGAAGGCTGTCCTCCTCATGATCTTTGAACAAAAACTTACGAAAAAAGCAACTTTGATATCAAGATTGTCTTGACATCTTTCTCCACTATAAATGTTTTGGCACTGAAATCTTACAAGTGTGGCAAAAAAACAATGGCAGAAGGCGAGGAACATAAGAAGAAAAGTTGCACTTTGCCGCGGCAAAAACACGGACGCAAATAAACTCATAACTACAACTAATAAACCAATTTACTAAGTCATTCAGTTCCTCTAACAGTGTTTGGAATGGCTCTGAAAAAAGAGAGCAATTGATGCGCAAGAGCAACGGCCAGAGCAGTTGTCATTCATGAGTCGAGAAGCGGTTGCTGGAGCACCAGTTCACTGATTAAAAACCATTTTCCTTTAGAATTAGAAAATGCATGTGCTGATTTCGACTAGCTGCCAAACATAAACAAGCTTATGCTATGACTAATCACTTATAATCACATATCTACAGCTGAAACAAAAAAAAAAACATTTTCTTAATTCATTAAATTTAATAAGTAAGAAATTACCTTTTCATTTATTATTTACATAAATAAAAATGTCATACAACAATTACTGCAAATGTAAAACTGATCTGGGTTTTTTTTCTAATCCCATGGGCAAAAATACAATTGCTATTGGTAATTGTTATTCCAATCTATGTCATAATACAAAAAAAAAAATGTTATGATGCTGAACCAACTAATCCAGAAAGGATTCACCCAAACCATTCAGTTCCGTGGCTCAGAGCATATTCTACATCTTGACTCTTCATTTAGCCTTTTTTAACCAGTTTCCCCTTAAATGTAAGTTTAATTTCTTATTTCCCCTCTTTTTTTCAGTGTGTACAGTGTGTGCTCCGGGTCAGATCTGGGTCAGGGGGGCAGAAGTTCATGTTTTGGCTGAGGGGGGGGAGCGGGTGCTGATGAAGGGGGTCTCCAACTGCTCTCTAGGGGACGATTTGCTCTGATTAGCTGAAGCTTCTTCTGCTCCAGATGACCAAACCGTCTCTCAAACACACTGTTACATTCAAGTGTGCATCAGAAAACAACACTTTGACTCTAAATGTAGTGACTCACACAAGCATCACGGTTTGGATCAGTGCTTGGCATTGTATATGTTGTCATTTCAAGTTTTGACAAGTATTTGAATTTCAGGTTAAGTTCTTGAAATAATGATAAAATAACTTTAATCGGAAGCTTGAGACCACAAACACTTTTAAAAGTCTACGATTACAGTTTCTCCCCATTTCTACATTGCCAAAAAAAATGTTGCATCAAATGTGGCATTTTTCTTGATGAACTTTCTGTTCTGTTACTCCAGGGCAGATTTAGGCTTTCAATTGTAAACCTTAAATATATAGGATAAATGTCATTTTTTTCTATGTAAATTATTATTAGTTTTGATTACAGTTCAATCTGTTGTGAGGATAGATAGACAAGGACCCAACAGTGATGATGAGACAATGTTTATTAGAGTTCAACAAAAAGGTCTTCTAGAAGGCTCAATTAAGGTTGCCCCAAAGGGAATAATCAACAAAGAACACGCCGAGGGGACTAGCAACAGATCTGCTCTGGAAGAGCTGTGAGTCCTGGGGGCTAGCAGCACCGGGCAGAACTTTATTGAGTTGTTTAAGATTTACATTTTTCCATCACTTTTTTCACAAAAAAACACAAAATAAAAACAAAAGCTCAACAAATAATAGAACCCTTCTAACTAAATGAAACAGAGAATCGTAGCTCTCCACCACACACAGAGCTCCCTCGTAGCACCACTGCTCTACAAACGCCTCCAGGTTCTCCATCAGCTTGTTGAAACTGAACTGCAGCCACAGTCTGGACATGACATTCACGCGCCACACCTCCACATCTTGCTCTCTGCTTCCTTCTACCCTGTTCCTCCTGCTCACGTAGATGGCAAGCTTAGCCTCGCCCACCAGGAAGTTCAGCAGCTGCCATTTATTGCTGCTGCTCTTCTGGGACCCTGCACCCAGAATGAACCTGGTGACTGCGAAAGTCTCGTTAAAGTGGTTAAAAACACAATTCATGTTATTAAAAAAACTGGTGAGTTTCTTGCACTCTAGGAAGCCGTGGAAGACACAGAAGGGGCATGTTCTGGAGGCCTGGGGGTCCAGCACATTGAGGAAGGAGTTAACGGCAATGGCTCCCTGCAAAATCCTCCACTGAAGATCAGCGCTCCGCTTCCTCAGCGGGGGCTTGTAGAACATTCTCCACATAGGACCGTCTCCTCCTTCAGGGGCTGCCTGCTCCTCCACACCTTGTCTTCTCGCTCACTCAGGGTGCACCTGTTCAGGACTTTGACGCAATCCACATAGATAGTCTTCCGGTTTGCCTCGCTCTGGGTTTTTCTGGCAGCGTGTTTCAGCAGGGGCCCAGAGAGATCTCTGAAGTCAGGCTGGAACTTCAGCTCAGGGAATGGTCAAAGCACCACAGCTGTAGCTCCTGAGCATCTGTGCTTCTTCTTCTGTCAGCTCTCAAGTCCACAGGTTCAGGATCTGCTGCATGAGCCTCCTCGACCTCAATCCCAGCAGAGCACTCAGGGCTTCGGCATTGTCCAGATCAGGACCAGCTGCATCCACTGTCTGCTGAAGGCGGAGGGTCCTGGTCCTCAGCAGCGCTGCATGCACTCCGAAGGCTCCCATACCTCCCACATCGAACCTCGCTCCGTTCATCAGGGTCTGCTCCAGGAGCCAGAAGAGAGAGGAGATAGGTTTCTCCTGAGCCAAGTGGAACAGTCCCCAGGATTTAAAAACACTCTGGTAAAAGAGAGGAAGACTGCTGCTCCTGAGGTGAGCTGGGTCAGTTAAAAACAGGACTGCATCGAGATTAAAATCATTGGATCTGCGTAGAATGAGGCTGGCCACCTCTCTCCACACCAGATCTCTGGGGCCGCTCAGGTACTTCTCAGCAAATTATAGGCGGAAGGTAGCTGTCCTGCTGGCCAGATGGATCAAGTCTTGCCCTCCGTCCAGCACGCTCTGAGGGACCCAGTGCAGTCGGTTCCATAAGAAGTCCACCAATTTTGCTTGTACAGCAGACAGGAGCTGAGCGGGGGGCTCCACACAGGACAGACGCTGCCACAGAGCGGATGCTGCCAGATTGTTGGTGATGAGCACCCTACCTCTTTAAGGTATTTGAGGGAGCAGCCATCTCCACTTGGCAAGCTTACCCTCTATCTTCTCCTCCATGCCTTCCCAGTTCTGCTCCATGATTTCCTTCGTCCCGACGAGCACTCCCAGGTACCTCAGTCCATCTTTCCTCCAGGTCAAGCTCAGGGAGCACAGGGAGACCTTCTCTCCAGGGTCCTACAGCCAGGGCTTCGCTCTTCCTCCAGTTGAGTCTGGCTGCTGAGACTCGACCGAAGCTGCTGGTGATGCTCTTCAGTTTGTCCACCTCCGTCTAAATGTTCACACAAACAATGACATCATCAGCGTATACAGATAGAACGATCTTACTAAAAACAGGGAGATTAAAGCCAAGTAAAGTGCTTCGGATCTTGTCAGGGCTTGAGGGAGAGAGCGTAGAGCATTCCTGACAGTGCACAGATTTGTCGGATTCCTCTTCCACCGTTGAACTTCAGGAAGCCAAACCCGAACTTCTCCATGACTCTCCAGAGGTAGCGTTGCTCCACCCGGTCGAAGGCATTCTCCTGATCCAGCGACACCAGGCCACTGCTCAGATCAGAGACGCTGGAGATGTGGAACACATCTCTTTAATAGGCAGACATTGTCCACCATGGACCTGCCGGGAACACAATATGTCTAGCTCTGGTGTATGACCCACTCCATCACTCCTCTCAGAGCCAGCTTTTCCCTGCTTGCTGAGGCTCCCAGCATGGTCCCTCTTGCTGGATGAGGGTTTCTCAGGGCACCTCGGATCATGTGACCCTCCCTCCCGTATCCGAAGCACATCATTGTGTCCGAGCTAGCATACAGGATGCAATCAAAACCCTCAACCTTCACATGGAACTGTACACTGATCTCCTGCTGGTTATTGGGAATCATATAAAGCTGGCAACAGTGAGAGACCACATGCTTCAGGAGCGGGGACCGGCACCCCGAGAGAACCTTCTTAACGGGGGAAACAATTTTACCATGATGAGAAAGCTCTCTGATCAGAAACTCGTCACTGATAAACGGCGGCACATTGGACAGAGTCACCTCCTTCGCAGGGCTACAGAGCGGGTGAATCGGAACGAATTGCTCGTTAATAGTGATCCCCACTTCTATCAGCGCGTTCACCTTCTCCTCCAAATTAACAAATATCACAACCACGCTTTTCATCCGCACCACCGATTTAATACTCCCATACCCCACTACAGCCCCCACCACGAGCGCCACATCCTCCACCAAACATGGGAGGCTCGCAGAGACCTTCACCCCTTGCTTCAGCGTCAGGCGAGTCAGGTCCGCCGCCATCACGCACGTGGCTCCGGTCACCACCGGCAAACACACCTGCTGCTCCCCGCAGCACCCACACACACGCCTCACCCGTGAACCACACACTCTCCACACACACAAGAAATCAAATCTTGACTGTTAGTAAATAAAAAGTGAGGAACAATTTGTACAAACTTACAAACTCGATCGCTTGACTTACAAACAAGATCAGAATCAGAAAGATCTTTATTGTCAAGTGTGCATGTACACACACACGCACACACAAGGAATTTGTTCTGGTACAGGGGTACTTTCCAATGTTGGTACAGAAAATGACACAATAATGTTCTACGGGTTATATAAATAAATTGTTCAAGTTAAAAGTGATGGAATATTGAAGTGTTCTAGAGATAGAGATAGCAAAATTATAAAGTAATAGTACTTGGTGGGGAAAGTTGTGGCTTAAGTAACTGAATGGCCTGAGGGAAGAAGCTGTGTCTGTGCCAGACTGTCCTGGTGTTTGGGGCTCTGAAGCGCCGGCCAGAGGGTAAGAGCTGGAAGAGGTGGTTGCCTGGGAAGGCAGCATATAGTACAATTTTGAGAGCCCTCTTTCTCATTCTGGATGTGTACATTTCTTGAAGAAAGGGTAGGGGAGCTCCAACGATTATTTCAGCAGTCCGAACTGTCCTCTGGAGTCTCTGGATGTTTGATTTAGACGGTGAGTTAAACCAATCAGTGATGAAGGTGCAGAGAATTTAGTCAATGACCGCTGAGTAGAGCTGGGTCAGCAGCGTCTGTGGGAGGTTAAACTTCTTCAGCTGGTGCAGAAAGTAAAGCCATTGCTGGGCCTTCTTTGTAATGGAGTCAATGTGGGCACTCCACATAAGGTTCTGTGAAATCCACTGGTGCTACAGTGCTGTTCATGATGGTGAGAGGGGGTGAGCAGGGGGTCTCTCCTGAAGTCCACTACCATCTTCCACTGTTTTGAGCATTTTAAGTTCCAGGTTGTTCTTGCCACGCCAGAGAGCCAGTTGCTCCACTCCTCACCATCCTGGATAAGACTGATGACAGTGGTGTCTTTGGCTAACTTTAGGACCTTCAATGAGGAGTCAATGAGGAATGAGGAGTTCCAGTCATTAGTGTAGAGAAAAGAAGGGTAGCGGCGAGAGAACACACCTCTGGGGGGCCCCAGTAGTAATGATGCAAGTGTCCAGATCTCGAGGTTACGTTTTTAGGTAGATCTCAAACGAAGAGACAGCTGATCGCGAGGAGCTCCTTTATTACTGAATAAAAAAAAAAAAGATGGGTAAAACAAAGAACCCGCGAGGGGGCAAAACTTGGCAAATAACATAAATGATCGCTAAGTGATCACTGAAACAGAAACATATTAACAAAATAACTAACTAGACACAACTTCAACTAGCGCATACGTAAACGCACACAAAGACTAATAATGCACACATGAAGAACAGCACAAACACATGAGTTTAAAAAGGGAAACTAATAAGTGAGGGAGCATGGGAAGACAGCTGAATTGACTAAAGACAAATTAGACACAGGGCAAAACACAGGGCACACAGACGCAACAAGTCACGAGGTGAAGAGAGAACATAAACAAACACGCAGACGATACAATTGAACCAGGAACCGGCACAGGGGAAAATATAGCGAGACAGAGAACGCGCGATCGGAGACAGAAGAGAATGGATAGGGAACCACAACCAGCTCCGACTCGCGCCTTGACGGCCAAAACCCTGACACTAATATAGTCTGGAACTGAGAGCTGGTGTTTATTCCGGAGGAGTAATGGGATGATAGTGTTGAAAGCTGAGCTGAAGTCCACAAGTGGGATCCTCATATAAGTCCACAGTTTGTCCAGATTTTGCAGGATGTAGTTCAGCCCCATGTTGACTGCAACATTCAAAGACTGAATGGATCAGTAGGCAAACTGTAGGGGCTCCAGTAGGGGACCGGTAATCTCCTTCAGGTAAGCCAACACCATTGTCTCAAATATTTTCATGACCACAGATGTGAGAGCCACTGGTCTGTAGTCATTGAGTCCTGTGATTTTTGGCTTCTTTTGGATGGGAATGATGGTGCAGAAGGCCACACAGCTACATTGATCTGTTGAAGATGTTTATGTAGATATGTGACAGCTGGTCAGCACAAGTTCTGAGGCATGTTGGTGAGATCATGGTGATCAGAACCTGGGGCCTCATGTATAAAACTTTGCGTAGATGTAATCCTTAAAGTGTGCGTACGCACATAAGGCAGAATTTGCGTACGCACAAAAGTTTTCAGATTCATAAAACCGTACGTGTGCCAGAACCTGCGCAAGGTTCGCTTTATAAATCAAAATGATCTGAATATTGTGCGCAGGTGCACGTGCTTATTGCTTACCCCAATCTCCTCCCGAAATAACCATATTTGGAGGTTAAGACCACCGATTTTGAATATGTATGATCTCCCTGCATATTAATGCCACCAATAATTCGGTTAACAAAAGCAAATTCATTCTCAGATGGTGCCTTTATTGCAACATGAGTGCAGTCAACAGCACCGAGTACATTGGGAAAACCGGTGATTGCTGCAAATTGCATTTTGATGTTGGGCTGTTCAGCTTGCGTGTAAGGAAAACGGATGTATCGGGGTGCCATCCTCACTATGGCATCCCATACATATGGCATGACACGGCTCAGGGATGACTGCGACATACCCGATCAGTCTGCCAACTCTCACTGGAAAATACCAGTGGCCAAATGGCCTAATGTGGTCAATACTTGCACAGGAACAAACATGGTTTCTCCACGAGGGTCTTTCCAATACTGGCCGTAATTCAGAACACAATTCCAAGAGAATGGCTTATACATTTTTATACATCAGGCCCCTGGTGCTTTCCCCCTCTTCTGTTTTCTGAAGAGTCGACCCACATAAATCTCGCTGACCTGAAGTGCTCTCCTTATTCAGTGTGATCCTGGTGAACACGATCATAACTCTTGAAGACATCATTGAATGTTCAATATGTCCGGGTGGGAATGTCCTCACAGAATCTGACATATGATGAGACAGAGTCAGTGAGCTTGTCCAGGTTTGAGGCAGCAGATACAAAAACACTCCAGTCCATGCAGTCGAAGCAGGCTTCTAAATCCCGCTTTGCTTCATCTTTTAAAAGTTCTCACTATAGGTTTAGCTGCTTCTAGGTGTTGCTTATTTGATGGAACAAGGTGAACCAGGCAGTGGTCAGAGAGTCCTAAAGTTGCATGGGTAAGCTCCCTTAATGGACGTGTAAAAATGAAAGAGGCCAAGCCTCCATAACTTCGCTACATTCACCAGATCAGAAGCTTGGCGGTGGTACACATCTGGCGGCTGTCTCCAAGTCCTGTTTGGGTGTCTTCAACCCGGACAACTTCCTAACCTCGATATATACTTGCATTTTCTGGAAAAATTCTATATATAATTACCAAACAATCTACAGGTGTTTTCAATCCTTCTATGCACTCCTAAAATATAAAAATGTACCTCATTTCGGATTTGACAATTTAACAAAAACTCCCCCCTACACATGTGTTTCCACATCTAGTGGGGAGGTTCTCAGGCCCGGGTCACTTCTCGGCCCCGAGGCTCTTCTATGTACAGCTGGCTAAGTTTGCCTATCCTAATCTCGCCACATGCCCTTGCGTTTAAGGGGCCAATCTCTGCAAGCGAAATTGTGAAATGGCTAATCGCAGTAGATTGGATAACCCTAACCCGAAACACATACACACATCGGTGTTAACGTATGTTTAAATAAAACGGTACATTGAACACTAAGAAGAATATTTCTAATTTCTCTAAGAAAACTTCTCTGATACAATATTTACTACCCTTTAAGACTTTTGACTTGTGGCCCAAATGCAGTGCCAGTAAAGGTTAACACTTCAGAAGTGATCAGAATTCACACCACATCAGCTTGAGAGCTCACAACGTAGCTTTCTGGTAAATGTCTTGCTAACAATAATGGGATAAATGACCCAATTATTTCTTAGATTGGAGATCATGCAAACAGCCATGCTGTTGTAGCAGCTGCTGCTGTAAACTAAAAGTTGTTAAAGTATAAAGCAAGGTTAAGTGACAAAGGTATCAGTGAAACAAGCACCACTGATGTTCAGTAATAAAATGTGAGGATAGTAAAGTTAATTTATGTATGCGTAATTGCCAGCTTTATAGAATTTCAGAATTGTTACAGCATAAAAGAAAAATAGAATAACTATTTTAAAGGGAGAAATGTCAGCAGATACACAATAAAGCTAGACTGGTCTCTAAAATTAAGTTGATCATTTCCCAATTAAGGTGCCCCCTCTAAACAAGCTTGCTCAAAATAATTCAACATCTGTATTTTGTAATGATCACGTCCTGTCTCTCCTTCATAATAACTAAAATAACTACAGCTAATAGGGTTATAAATTAGATAAATTTTAAACTGATAACCAAATTACATTTTAAAATTAATTGTGGCTTTCCTTTTCAATATAGACATTTATTTAATAAATAGCCCATTTGCATGGTTCAATTTTATTGCTAATCAACTTATGTTAAAGCGCCTGAATCAGGGGTATAGATTTAGGGTGTCCCCACCAATAATTTAATTTACTTGAAAAAAATTTCAAGTGAAAAAAGTGTGCCGTCAACATTAACCTACAGACATGCAGAAAGGGATAATTCACATTCTCTCCTTCAGTCCTCTCGCCCTCAAAACACACATGAACATTTTGATTGGCTATGCCTTTCCCGGCTATCATGTGAGCCTCTATAGCTGCTTAGACACAGTGCTAATTGCAGTGGATTTTTTTTCCCATGCAAGAAGGTGTGTTCTGTGTTGGATGACATACATGTGAGGATGGCGATAGCAAAAAAAAAAAAAAAAAAAGACCTGGACATGAGGAACACAAAGAAAAGTAAGTCACTTCAAGTTCGCTAGTGAATCCATCAAAGTCCATCGAAGTACTGACAACAGTTAACGTTAATTCTAGTGTTTCGTTTTTTTTTTGTTTTGTTTTTTTTTACCGCTTTGATGCAAATTCATTGTGGTAGGGCAGGCTATAGTCTGTGAATACAGACTTAACGTTAAATCTAACAGCAGATTAAACAGCTAAATTTAAAAGTATAAATATGATCCCTGTCAGTTGTCCAAATTTAATGATTATTTGTCAGAAAGCTTGTGAAAGAAATTTATATGCTACTACATACTAATATTGCCATGATTTTTGTTGACAGTTCACCAATAGACAATCTGGAAATAGTTTTTAAAATGCATTCACTGACTTGGCAAACATTAATAATTTGATTTGCACACTAAGACTCAGAAAAAATGGATAGAAATGCTGTTTAAATGGAATGTGTTTACTGTTTTGTCAGGTGATGGAACCTAAACAACTGTGCTGTGTATCAGACAGTGATGAAGAGAAGGGGTCACAGGTGATGTAGAATGAGATTTGTCCTGAGATTTAAAATTGTTGCCAATATAAGGCTGGGGCATGCTCTGTCAATGCTCATAAGGAATCCCTCAATGTTTGTTATTAGGGGACCGAAACAGCAGATCAGGCTTGTTGTAGATTTGGTGAAGAGGCAAGGTCACTGGAGGTGAATCTGAATGTTTATTATATATCTTACATAAAATGTGTGTGTGTGTGTGTGTGTGCGTGCGTGTGTGAATTATGCATATTGATTATTCTAAGTTTTAGCATTATGCTGAGTGATAGGCTGAGGATGTAAGTGATTCATTAGTGTTTTGGCAAAAGTTTTTAACTGACATGTCTCACTTTTTTGTCATGCTGTTTCATCGGGGGCCAATCCTGTCTTGTACTAGTGAAGTCAGAGGGGAAGATTTATGGTCAAAGGTGAAAAAGAAAAAAAACATGACTCACTATTTACTAAGTGGTTCCAAACTTTTTTCTGATTTTCTTTAATTTGTTGAACAAAAAAAAAACTGTGGAAAAAAAGCTGAAAACCATAAACATTGACTTCCGTAGCTGGAGGATCAAACCAATAGTTATAGGGTTTCAGCATTCTTCATAATGTCTTCTTTAGTGTTTATCAGAAGAATAAATTAAATAAAAAGACTTTTGACAAGTGGAGGATGAGTAAATGATGACAGACTTTATGCACTTAAAGGGACAGTTAATAAAAAAAAAATAAACATCAAAAGTATGTAATCTAAATAAAATTAGTGGTGTGTTCTCATAAAGTTACTTGTATGTATCATCATAGTCAGGTTTTATTACGATGATACATCTTGTCAGTATGCTAATTGTATATTGTTGTGTATTTCTAAGGAAACTGGTCCACCTGTAGTGAGCAGCAAGGAGAGTTTCAGTGAAAGTGACAACAATGAAGAACAGTGTAAAAGTGCAGATATTGTGCACTTACAAATAAGCCAATTCCATCCCTGTTCAAACATTGTCCGACTGGGTCCTCCATTATCAGGAAAATCATGCAGTCACAATTAGTTGTCAAGAAGCAGTCCCAATAAATACACAACTCTCAGCTTCCTGGTCAAAATGACAAGAAAATGCCAGACACTGCTTGCAAATTATTGTAGGTACAGTACAGTATCTTACAAGGTAGGGTTTGGCACTGTATGGTCATGACAAAGATGATGGTAACCTTTATCTGTATTTAAAAAATAAAGCGAAGAATGATTCCTGTCTTTCTGGATCCAGTGATGGATCCAGGATGTCGCGGGAAGCCACCCGTGACCTCTCCTCAGGTCCATAGCCCTCCCTGTTCAAATATTGGAGCAAACCCCTACGACGCCTTGAATCCGGTGCACCATCTATATCCAGTGTTGGCGGCGGCTCATGGTTCCCGGTGTTGGGGTCAGCATCCGGGTGGACATGGAAGGAGTGAGACATGGAAGGATGGAGAGATGAGGTAATTAATAGGAAGCTCAAGCTGGTACATGACCTCATTAATCTGTCTGATTATCTTAAATAAGCCAATGTACCTGGGGCTGAGCTTCCTGCTTGACAGCCGTAGCTTGAGGTCCTTGTAGAAAGCCAGACCCATTCTCCTGGTTGGTTGGTAGGGAGGGTGTGGGCGACATCTTCTGTTGGCCTGGAACTCTTGCATTCTAATAGCCCTCTGTAGATGAACATGAACACTGCCCCATACCCTCTCCCTACATCTGATCCAGTCGTGAACAGCAGGCACTGAGGATGGTTAACCAGACCACAGGAACAATGGGGGTTGGTTTCCCAAGACACACTGGAAGGGGGTCATTCCAGTGGAGGAGTGAGTCAAGGCGTTTTGTGCATATTCGACCCATGGAAGTAACTCTGCCCACCGGTTCTGTTCACGACTTCAACTTGGCCATTCAATTGTGAATGGTATCCTAATGTGAGGCTTATATTGATGTCTAGTTGCTTGCAGAATGCTCTCCAAACCTGAGAGGTAAATTGGGTTCCTCTGTCAGAAACAATATCCTCTGGCAAACCATGGACCCTAAAGACATTTTGAGATATAGCTTGAGCCGTCTCCATGGCTGTGGGAAGACTTGAAAGGGATCAAACGACAGGCTTTAGAGAAGCGATCAATGATTACCAGTATGGAGGTGAAACCATTAGAGTCGCAGGTCTGTGACAAAGTCTACAGATAAGTAGGACCTAGAACGCTGAGGAATGGGCAATGGTTGGAGGAGGCCAGAGGGTGTTTTGAATTGAGTGCTGGATTGACAGGACTTTACATATGTTACCACATCTTTGGACATTGATGGCCACTAGAAGGAATTTCTCAATTGTCTGATTGACTTAAATATATGAGAATGATAGTCAAAATACCATAAAAGAGCATGATCTTATGTAAATGAATATGAAAAATCTCAGTTGTGTTGGGGACCCTGTCAAGATTCTTTTTATGGGGCACAAAATCCTTGGCAGGACCCCTGACTGAATGGTATACTATTGCTCTTGATTTGAGTGAATTTGCTGGAAAGTTACAAAGTATTCTCCTGGCTGAGGGTAAAACTATTGTCGATTTGCATGACATGTAGCATCATCACCAGTGAGTAAAGATACTAATGAAACTGTCAGTGATGCTATGACAGAAGTGTTGAGGTTATCTAACAGGAACTTGAATAATAATCATGAATACCACAGATTATGTGCGCATTAAATTAAACAGCACATTAAATTGAACAGGCCAAAATGATGCTCAAAAGTAGTGATTGTCCTGAGAAAGAGAAAAGAAGGATATTGATAGAAAGCCTTAAAGCTCCTGCTTTGTAGATCATTAAGTCATTAAGATTTACCAATCCAGATGCCAGCTCAGAAGAATACATTGCTGCCATTGAAAGAGTCTTTGGAACCCCTTTAGTCAGGAGAATATCTTTACTTTTCACTTAGATTAATTCAGCAGAATTCTGGTGATATGTTATTAGACTATGTCCAATGACTTGAAACCAGCGTTTGCAAGAGTTGTTTCAAAAGAAGGTATCAAAGTTCAACAGTGAACAGAATAAGGATCGAACAATTGCGGAGAGGTGCAATGAGTGCCGACCTAATGTTATCACAGTTAAGGCTGATAGAAAACATTTCTTGAGCTACTTAGTCCAATTAGAGCTGAAGAAGAGTATAAACATTCAAGACGTAAAGTTCAAGTGAAAGTTAGAAAACATCGATTTAAACAGATAGCCAATAGAAAATTCAGCATGAAATCTGAAGAAAAATAAAGACATAAACTTTGTGGACCATATCAAGGTTTTCAAAAGTTTTAATAAGTAATACAACTCTGATTTTGAAGAATAAATGAATAAAAGTTCTAAAAACTGGTAACTTACAACTGAAGCTAAAAACCCATTTAATGTAATGCTGTAGTAAGTGAGGAAACTTTTAAAACAGCTTGTGAAAAATTTGCAAACAGTTGATAACTACTAGAGTAGAGTAAACAAATTAAAGTATTAGAGTGGACGTAAAAATCATGAAATATTTTAAAGGTTCAAAAATATTTCAATAAAACCAAACTTGACCTAACATGATCAAAAAACAAGAAAGTAGATCCAAAATGACAAAATTGTGTTAAATGAAACAAAACAAAAAAAACATTTTGAGCAATTAATCTGACATTGTACGTTTCATTAAAAGTACACAATGACATGACTAAGTTAAATGTTTTTCTGAAAGGAAGACAAGTAAAACGGAGCTATTAATTAATTAGGTCCGTCAGTAAAGGCATAACTTTGCTTAAACAGCTACACTGTATAGATTCTTCGGTTGAGGATTGACCGCCATGTAGAACTAGATGGTATGAGTCACATATGCTCCCTGCTGTGCTAGTCTACCTGCATTTCCAAGAACAGGAAGCAAATGTCATGTCAAAATGCCATTTCTCTTTATTTATAATGACTCAACCTGTATACTTAAATGTTCTGATTTCTTTGTATGAATTCAGTATTTGGCTTGATGGCTAAATCTGGTGTAAATTTTGGGTTAATAGCCCATTTAGAAATCCACTTACTGATAAAAATGCTGATCTGTCAAATACTTATTTCACCCGCTGTATGTATATATATATATATATATATATATATATATATATATATATATATATATATATATGTATATACTGAAACTAAAATAACTAGGATCGGGACTAAGCTCCTTTCGTTCCAGAGGTTTCCCAGGTAAGGTTGAGAATACTCCCCTACAGGGCGGGGCCTGATTCCCCTTATAATCATAATGGCTTTTTTCAGGGGATTTTCATTATGGATTGTGCTAGGAATCATTTTTATAGTTTTCTATCGATCTTTGATGGCTAAAAACAGGTTTACTGCATATATTACAGTTTGATGGTTAATTAAGTTGTGTTTTTCTTCATCTTTATCACATCAGACAATGATGTAGAGGGAGAGACAGTTACACACACACACACACACACATATATATATATATATATATATATATATATATATATATATATATAGTAAACTATTGCTGTAGGTATCCAACTAAAGAGGAGTATGTTCAAGTGGCTAAGGGTCTGACTCTGAGAAACCCCTTTTTAAAAGATAAAAAGGGTAATGGATATGTAAGTACTAATTTTACTTTTAATGTTATACTCATGGTTATGTCCAAACATTTTAAGTAACTGGATGTCCTTTTTCAATAGCAGACTTGGCACATGTCTCTGAAACACAAGTTTAAATTTGAACCGACAATGATGTTGAAGAAGTGAAAAGACTTAAACAGAATTTTGGTCAGTCAAAATAGGCTCTGCAAACTGAAGAAAGCAGTTGTAAAAAAAATTAAACTCCTTTTACACTTATATATAATATTTATTTATTAAAAGTGACAAGATGTAGCCATGTTCATTACTATATTGCTCAGAAAATTAGAAATACTAGACATGCACACATGCTGGGCCGAAAACGAAAATTGCTTTGTGTTGTAGTATGTATTTGATTAATACATAGGTAATTTTGTCATTTTAAATTACAGAGTGAAATAAAAACTCTGTCCTGTCAGTTTCTTGGCATAACACATGGTGTATATGTTTGGCTGTTTTTCTCTTTTGAAAAGACATTTTATGTATTTTCATATGTATATTTCATATGTATTCATATGTATATTGCATATGTATGCATTTTATAATTTTTGGCAACCCAAATCCCAGTCCATCCCTAATAAACTTTCAACCTGTTTTTTTTTTTGTCTATGCACAAAGACAAGAGTGTTGTAGGAGAGGATGCTGCATCTATTGAGGGAAATTTTTGAAAATGCCATTGTTGAAAAGCAAATGAGAAGGACCTTTGCCTGGAGGTAAAAAGAGATCACTGGTAGTATGACTGTTTAAGATTGCATCAACAAATATTAATACAATCAATAAAAATGAGAATAAGGAAGCAAATACACAAATGTGTTCTACACATGTTTCAGATAATTCCAACATGGTGTAAGAAGCAAGAATTATAAGAAATAGAAGTAAAGAATTATTAGTTGATTTGTGAAGGAAGTGAAGGCGAAAAAGTTTAATAAATTGTGTTTCTTGAAGACAGCAGTGATTCTGATAGAGGAAGGAAGTTCATTCCACCAACTTGGCAGAGTGAAAGTCAGACATTAAATTGTAGAACACAAAAACTATAAAGTGTTAGTTTATTCTTGCTTCCGTCTTTTTATTTAAATGCAGCTTCATCAAGAAATTGGTTTCCTGTATGAAGAGGTATTATTATTCTGTGCCGCCACTTTCAAGAAAACTTTAGACGCATTACATCCAATGTGCTATATCTTGCTAAAAGGAACACCCTTTTAGCAAAGCTGCACAAAGATGCTAGAGAGGAATCTTTGTGAAGAACATCTTGGTAATTAACTAATAAAATTTCCCTGCTTTACTAAACCTATTAAATTCTTGCTTTGGATGGATCTCCATCCAGATCAGCTTTTGTGGGTGATGTAAACATAGTGTGTCATCGCAGTAAAGCACAAATCAGTGTGACAAAAACATGAACTTTAAAATTTTAAAAGAGTTATTCGATGCTCAGAAATTTGCCTTGATCCTTTTTTAAGTGAGTTACTCAAGGAATTTTTTCCGTGTTACTACATTCAAATGGATAAATAAAAATAATCTCCCTTTTTATGCATGCTAGTTATCTGTAGATCTGATTTATGTTTGTTTGTTTTTTTTAGAGCGAACCCTCATCACCCTCTAAATATAGGAACATAACTGAACCCTTTAGGGTACCACCCCAGTGATGGCCACTTGTACCTTAAAATGTACAGTTTCATGCCTTTTTTCTGGGAGTGTATAAACAATAGAAAGAGTATCTCAACCCAAACGTTTTTTTTCTCTGACAGGTTAAAGCTAACAAACACATATAGCTCATGTGCTTTTTGTGCTCTCTGCTCTTTAAGCAGATGAATAGACAAATCAACTCTGTAACAAATGAGCACACTAGCGTTGTATAATTCAGTTGGATCTCTGTTGCTCCTAGACTTTTTAAGCTACTTTAACTATTGTTAAACTTACTATAATCAAACACAACTAACTCCTCGGATTTAGCTCTCAAGATTACAATCACACAACTAGTTTAACCAAAGCAACTCTTTGATTTATCTTGTCTGCAGTTAGACAAAAAATAAATCAAATAGTAACACAAATAATAACAACCTAGTTTTGCTTTGAGAAATGCAACCCATCGTGTTCAAATGATTATTTACACAAAATATTTTACTCATTACTACAACCTATACACAAATTTGGCTCTTTCGGTTCAGCTTTCCTCTGTGACTGATGGTCCTGTTTCAAGACCGATCTATCAATAGAAGGCTAAACTGGAAAAATAGGTTTAGCTTCGGTTTCAGCTCTCCTTATGACTGACTGTCCTGTTCAAGGCTGATTAATCCAAAAATGGCTAAACTGAAAATAGACTGAACAAATAAATAATATCAAATAATTAGAGAGAAAAAAGTAGAAACAATTTTTGAATCTTTAAAAAAATCATCAACTTTAAGATTTAATAATAAAAAACAAACTTGTTTTCTTAAACCTACAACCTAGTTAAATACCTAGCTAATTTGGCTTTGAAATCCACTTTTTGAATGTGCGCCATTAAACAACAGTGTTAGTGTAGTCTATAGTTTAGTGCAGCTAAAAAGTTTAACTCTTGTTTAATTAAAAATAATAATAACCTAAAAATTATTGATAAAGCAGATAGATTGTAGATAGATTACTTTACATAATAATATGACCTCACCACATTGCTCCTGTCCACACGGTCACCAAACTGCAAAGATCAGGAGTAATTCAATCTCAGCGTCATTAAATTCGAATTAGCAGGTATTGAGCTTCAGATTAGCCTTTTAGGGGTAAAAAAGATCAAGGAATGTGTGGCAATCTTCGCTCATAACAATTCTAAACATACTTCACCATCTGTGCCCAGAAGGACACATGCTGCTGCAGTAAACTGCATGCCAGCACTGGACCATCACGGTCCCGCTTTCTTGTTTTGTGACCAGAAGAGGAGAAGGCAAACCCGAACCTGGGTGGCCTTCTCTCCTCCCGTGCAGCCAAGATTTCAGCTACCCACCCAGAACTGGTTCGACGTTGAATCAGCAATCCTGAGATGAACACTCTGCTGAATGGCAGTTCCATCGTTCGACATGTCCAAGCTACTATATGTAACAAAACACACTTTAATCATGCAGTAAAAGTTTGATTAATTACCTTAGCGTTGCGATGGTCTGCTTGGGAAATGGAAGAAGAGTCGATTCGTAAGACTCGGAATCAAATGAGATCGGTTCAGATCGCAACGTAACAGCTTAATAGTTTACTTTCCATAAGTAATTAACATTCAGCAATCAATATTGATCTTAAATCAAATATGATTCATGTCCCAAAGACAAAAAGACTCAAATGGGAGCTCGTAGCTCAAAATTGACACCCACAGACAAAGGAATGCGTTCAACATGTTTATTCGCCATTCTAAACACACAAACTAACTACTACTAACTATAACGATGAAAACACACACTCCCACATTGAGGCAGATGGAAGAAAAGATTGGCAACTGTATTCTGAAATCTAATATCAAACAGCTTAAACTGATAACCCTTAATTGTGAATCTCATCAAACATATGTCTTAAGGACAATTCATGGCGTTCAGTTATGAATCGATTGCACCAGTCAGCAAGTAATAAATGCGTTTTCTACCGTGTTCTGGAAGTTCTTTGAATCGGCAAGGTTGCATCGTCCGTGCAAAGGATGGCTGAGTTGATGTTGGAGTCCAAGAGTTTAATGATGAGAAGATTGAATTGAACTCAGGAAAGAGTTGCTGAGAGTCCAGGACAAGTCTATTCTAGTAGAATCAAATGCTTGTTCGCGGCGAATGGAGCTGGTACTTCACGTGGGTTGCAAAGTTCGTTAAGTTCAGAAGCCGCGCCAAAAATGAAGAAGGTCAAAAGAGAACAGGAAGAAGAAAAAGCGAACAGAGAGAGAAAACAGAGGGCAGAACAGAGTGAGAAGCACCGCTGTGCAGACTCTCTTGAGGAACGCTAACCCTAACCCTTTCTCTTTAATCAAATCTTCTAACTCGGGTTCGAGAGTGAAGGCATAATTTTAAAGGAGAAAATAAACAAAGGAATCTCTAACTCTGAGCAGTAATTTTCTTCAGGAAGGTGGTAGAGTATCAAGGAGTGGTTATTAGTGGCATGGTCTGTTTAGTTTCGGCTTTCAAGTTATGGCAGAATAACTGATTAGATTAAATGTGATCAAGGCAATCTAAGTGACGATGGTTTGTCAGCATGGCAAATTAAAGCTCTGGGTCTGTCGGTCAATCCCATTCTTGGTTTACTTATTACCTAGGTTCACTTAATTTGCTAGGACAAGCATCAAGAGGTTATATGCTCATAACCAACAAAATTATTATTGTAACGTTCCTACTGGAGCTGAAAGATTAAGGTTATAAAGAGACAAGGAAACAAGAGGGAAAATCTTAGAGTTAAGGGCTAAAAATATATATTTGAATAACTAGAGCAAAGCTATATCGGTATATTGATATGCTTTGGAGCGTCACGGTGGCACAGTGGGTAGCACGGTCGTCTCACAGCAAGAAGGTCGTTGGTTCGAGCCTCGGCTGGGTCGGTTGGCATTTCTGTGTGGAGTTTCCATGTTCTCCCCGTGATCGCGTGGGTTTTCTCCGGGTGCTCCGGTTTCCCCATATAAACCTAATAATAAGTGAATTGAGTAAGAACGATTATCCATAGTGTTAAAGTGTGAATGAGTGTGTGTGTGAATGTTTCCCAGCGATGGGTTGTGGCTGGAAGGGTCTCCACCGCATAAAACATGTGCCAGAGGAGTTGGCGGTTCATTCCGCTGTGGTGACCCCGAAAGAGAAAAAGCTGACATGAAAATGGATGGATGGATGATATGCTTTGGAATATGGTCTGTCAATCTGTCTCAACTCCCCCCTCTGGTGAGGTTCTGGTGCTCTGGTGGGGCTTTATATAGTTTCAGTGGACCCAGCGTAGACTTGGTTCATTTCACCCTTGTCGGATCTTGATTCTGTAGGCGATGGATGAGAGTTTGCCAATGATTTCATGGGGTCCCATCCAGTGTGGTAGGAGTTTCTTTGACAGACGGTGGGGTGTAGTTTGTCTCGGTCGTGCGAAGATGTAGTACATCACTTTGTCTCCAATGTCGAGTTCCTTTTGTGAGGTTTTCCGATCGTAGTAGGCCTTTCTTGCTTCAGCACTGGCTTGGAGCTGTTGTTGGGCAAAGGCGAAGGTTGTCTGCAAGTGATTGTGGAGTTCTTCCAGGTATTCATGAGTGGTATATGCGGTGACTAGGTTTGAGTTGCCAGGGTGATACAGCAGGTGCAGAGGTAGTGTCATTTGTCTTCCCATCATCATCTCGAATAGGGACACGCCCGTTGATGCATTAGGAGTTGACCGAATGGCCATCAGGACAAGGGGAAGTTTGACGTCCCAGTCCTTTTGATTGGCAGACACGTACTTCTTCAGCATGCTCACTGCTGTTCGGTTGCTTCGTTCCACTTGGCCAGAAGACATTGGGTGTTGGCTGATGTTCAGCTTCGCTTTTATTCCAAGGGTTTTCCAGACTTCCTGCATTATTTCGGCTGTGAAGTGAGTCCCTCGGTCGGAATTCACTTTCATAGGTAGGCCAAACCTTGAGAAGATGTGGTTCATCAGGAGCTAGGCTGTTGTTTCTGCCAAATCATTTGGTGTAGGGAGACATTCGATCCACTTGGTGAATTCACAGACCACAGTGAGAAAGTATTTGTTTCCTCTGGAGGATCTTGGTAAGGGGCTGACCCAGTCGATTTGAAGGTCAGACCATGGAAATGTCATTCCTCTTCGTTGTAGTGGTGCTCTATGGTTCGGGTTTGCTGGTTGGAATTGGCAGCATACTAGGCACCCTTTGGCATACTCAGCGACCTGTTGTTGCATTCCCGGCCAATAGGCTACTTGTTTCAGGGACTCATATGTTGCTTTGGCTTCGTGATGTCCTGCAGATGGTGCGTCATGGGCATACGTGAGCATCGTCCCTCCTCTGGCACCGGGGAACCACGAGTCAGTGGGGAGTGGTTGAGTCGGTGGTATGAAGAAGGAGCCCATCATGCAGTGTTTCGTCGAGTGAAGGAGCCTTAAGTCAGAGTCCGTAGCAAGGTCTTCTGGAAGAATGGGATGCAACACAGGGTCTGACAGATGCTTGGTAATCGTCTGGATGGCGGGTTCAGATGTCTGGAGGCTGACCAGGTCGTCATTGGAAATTTGAGGTAAAAGCTTCACTAGGGTGGAGGCCGGGGTCGTGGAGGCCTTCAGCATATGTTGACGGGTCACTGCGGTCACTGCGGTCACCTGCGGGATGGGTGGGAGGGTTTGAAGTTCCCACGTGTTACCTTGTAGTGCACCAGATTTGGCAAGAGCATCTGTTTTGTTGTTGTACTTTTTGTCTTGTCCGGGTTGCTTTGAGTGACCTCACACTTTCTTCCAGTAGACCAGCATGTAATTTGTTGTAACGATGGCGTCGCAAGCTTGGAATAGGTCTTGGTGCTTGACAGGTTTGTTGTTTACTGTCTTGAACCCATTCGTCTTCCAGCTGGCCAGGTGACATGTGAAGCTCATCCTTGCATAGTTTGAGTCTGTGCAGATGAGAAGTTCAGTGATGTTGTGCTTGGCTGTGATTTGGAGGGTAATTAGTACTGCGGCTATTTCAGCATAGTGTGAGGATCGGTGGCCCAACTGGAACTGTTGTGGTGTGCATGGGTAGTCATTGAGCCATACTACCCCTGCGCCAGCTCTCAGGTTGCCCTGATGGTTGTATGAGCATCCATCCACGTATGCTGTTGGCAGACTTTGACACACATTGTCGTTGTATGTCCTGTGGTTTGTTTGTTGTGGAGTTTCCGGTGTCTCCACTTGTGGTGTGGGTTGTGACATGCGGCGAGTCTATTGTCCAGAGCTGATTTGTGACTTTGGGGATGTCTTGCTTTGATGTTCCGTACTTGCAGTGCCAAAAGCCAGACTGCTATTCGTGCATTGGTGACCATGCCGTCATGGATCCTTTGACTGTTTAGGAAGGTGACCGGTTGATGGCAGGTCTCTATGATGACCTTTTGAGCTCCAATGTAGTTGGAGAAGCGCTGGACTGCCCATAATGTGCAGAGTAGGGCTTTCTCACAGGCTGAGTACTTGCACTCTTGGGTCAGTAAGGTCTTGCTGGCATATGCAACGACTCTTTTGTCTTGATCATGGACCTGATATGTTCTGAGAAACCTGACTCCAGATGGAATTCTTTGGTTGAATCTGGGTAGGCGAGGCAGAGAGCGGCGCATAAGCTTTGTTTGAGTTTGCTCATGACGTTGTTTTGAGCCTCAGACCAGGTGAAGGGTTGGTCTTTTTTCAAGAGTGGTAGGGCGATGTCGGCATAATTCTTGATGAACTGCCGGGAGTAGTTGCACATGCCAAGGAAGCATTGTAATTCCGTGAGGTTGGCAGGCATTTTTATGTTGTGGATCGCCTGGGCTCTGGTAGTCTGGGGATTGATCCCATTAGCTCCGACGAGCAAGCCCAAAAAATTCCCTTTGCTCTTGCACCATTGCCCTTTGTGGAGTGCGATTTTCGCTCCTGCCGCAGTTAATTGGCTCAAGACATGGTCTATCTCTGCCAGGTGGTCGACGTAGATGAGGTTTCCTCGGGTCCTAGCGTCTGGACGTGCTTTGTTCAGGAAGATGTTGAATTCAGCGGACGAGTTTGCATACCCGAAGGGACACCGAGTGAAGGTGTATTGTTGGTTCCCAAAGGTAAATGCCAATTTGTGTTGGTCCTCATGATGGACTGGAAATGTCCAGAATCCTGAGGCCACATCCAGAGTTGATAGGATTGTCAAGCCTCTGATTTTCGGGATCTCTTGGTCCAGCTGGGTCATGGGCCATCTTGACAGAGGCACTTGGTTCAGCTTCCGGTAGTCGATAGTGGGGTGCCATTTTCCATTGGGTTTTAGGACTGGCCAGATCGGGGCTGAATAAGTGCTGTTGCAGGGCCTTATGACTCCTTTTTTCAGCATGGAGTCAATGATATCTTGGACAGGCTCGTAGGATGCAATGGGGATCTTGTACTGTCGCACAAACGTGGGTGGTGCGTTTGGGCGGGTTGGTATGCACACCATGGGAATCGTAGTTAGACCACAGTCAAGGGAATCCTTTGCAAACGAGTTCTTCTATTTGTACAGGACCTCTTTGAGTTTCTGACGTTCTGACTCCTTTTGGAGGGCATCAGCATCTTTCAAGATTTGTGAGTGGAATCCACTGTAGGGTTCCTCTTCTGTGCCATCACTTGAGTTTGCTGGGATCTCTGTGGTTTTGCTTGCGTTAAGACTCGTGGACTCATTTGCAGGTGTAGGGACAGCTCGGGTGTGACTTTGGTTGACTTCACCGGGGCTGCCGGGGTTTTCATCCATTCCTCTTGCATCGCTTGAGTTCACTTGGAGTACTGTGGTGTCACCTGTGTTTGTTTGGACTTATCCGTTACCTCTGGGGCTTGTATTGGCAAGCACGGTGTCTCTTGAGTCCATTTGAACGCCGTAGTTTTGTGGTTCAGTGGGTACTCCTTCTGATGACAGTGACAAGGTGAACACTCAAAAAAGACTGTTCCTGTTGTGACGCTGGAGCCATACTCACCCCCTAGGCAACCAGACTTACTCACAACCTTACGGTTGTGGCTGGGGGACATAAGTCTCCCTTCCCTATTCGGGGAACGGAGGTTAGAAAGTAACCTTTACGTTCCCCATCAGTTGGTCACTACGACGTATGTCGGTGACGACTATGGGAACACCCTGCAAAACGCCACAACCTAGGTCGTTCTGCATCGGCCGACGGCCAGGAAAGCCGGGCACATCAGTAGTCCGGGACCAAACGGGCCCTCCTCCGCCCTAGCCTTAAGTATAGACTTAATTTTTAATGGGCAATTTTCTCTCATACCGACTCATACCAGAGGAAGGAGCATTGATCCCAGAGCTGAAGGGAGCCGCGCGGAGGCAGCACTTGCCACCTCGAAGGCTGGACTTAGAACTTCCATCAGTTTAATACATGCAAGGATTCACTGAGGGACCTACGGAAATACGCCTTGAACCACTGGGGAAAGGTCTTTCAGAGGGAAGATAGCATAGATGGAACTAGCTAGAGCAATAGTTTTCGAGAGTTAGCCTTTTAAAGGGAACTGCTCGGTCCTCCCGTGCCCGGGGTCATAAAAGATTCAGCCAGTAGTCCCCCATAGAGGGTACACACGTGGACAGAACATAGGAATACTCCGCTTACTCTACTACGCCTGTTGGGGTCGAGAGGAGCCAAAAAGCTGGAGAATATCTCCAAGGGCAAAATAGCGCACGTATCACTAAGAGTGGTGCAACCCATGCTGGACACCCCTTCGTTCATCTCAGACAATGCTACCACCACTTAGCACGGCTGAAGAGACGGATTCAACTCTCAGGTTATAGTACCAAGGCGAAGGTGTTGGGTGTCGACCAACAGCCTTCCCTATCGTCTGATGTCCTCCAAAACATACAAAGAGCTGATCAGAACTACTAATGTTCCGTGTCCTTTCGACATAGATCCTCAGTGCTCGAACTGGGCAATTGGGACCAGGGGCTGATGCTGGCTCCTCTCCGGGCAGAGCTTGGAGGTTCACTACCTGAGTTTTAAAGGGGATGGTGGGAACCTTGGGCACATATCCAGGCCTGGGCTTCAGATTAACATGAGCATCACCAGGTCCGAACTTCAAGCAGGTCTCATTGACAGAGAGTGCCTGCAGATTCCAACACCCTATTGATCGAGGCTAATGCGACCAGGAGCGCTGTCTTAATTGACAGAAATGTAAGCTCTACTGATTCAAGTGGCTAGAATGGAGGACCTTGAAATCCTCTAAGGACAATGGAAAGGTCCCAGGAGGGAACAAAGGATGGCCTAGATGGTCTAACCCTTCTGGCCCCTCTGAGGAATCTGACCGTTAACTCATGTCGTCCCAACGTGTTGTCTACAACCAGAAGGTGTTAGGAAAAAATGTGGCGATGTAAACCTTCAGGGTGGACGGAGACAGTCATTGATCCAGACCCTCTTGCAGGAAGGTTAGCACGAGTTCAACCGTGTAACTTCTCGGGTCTACTTGGCGAGAGTGACACCAGGCGACGAATCGACCCCACTTGCCGGCATAACAGGCCCTAGTAGAGGGAGCTCTGGCAAGACACAGAGTTTGAACCACAGACTGTGGCATTACCCAGGGATCCTCCGTGGCATGATGTGCCAGACATGGAGATTCCAGAGTTCTGGACGCGTGCTTGTGCCCACATCCCTGGGTCAGAAGGTCTGACCGCAGGGGAACTGGGCAGGGAGGGACTGTCATGAAGGAGCAGAGTTCTACGAACCAAGGTCGGTTGGGCCAATAAGGTGCCACCACTAAGACCTCTGGCTCGTCCTCCCTGATCTTGCACAGGAGGGTTGCAAGGAGGCTCACTGGGGGAAACGCATATAGGGGTTTCTTCCTGGGCCAGCAATGTGCCAGCACATCTATCCCGAGAGGCTCCTGGGACAGAGTATAGAACAGCCAGCACTGAGCATTCTCTGGGGCGGCGAACAGGTCTACCTCCGCTATACCAAAGCGTTTCCAGATCTGCTGGACTGCCAGGGGATGGAGTCGCCATTCTACTGACCGTGGTTTCCATAGAGACAGTCTGATTCGACCTGCCGGGGATATGAACTGCAACTAGGGACAGACCCCAATGCTGACTCCAGAGGAGCAGTCTGTGGGTGAGAGCTGACAAACAGGGTAAGCGTATCCCTCCTTGTCGATTGATATACGCCACCGCCGCCGTGTTGTCCATCCTGACCACCACGTGATGTCCCTGCACCATTCTCCTGAAGTACTTCAATGCTAAGAACACTACACATAGCTCTAGGCGATTTATGCTCCAGGAAGCGTGTTTCTCGGTTCAATCCGGCACGGAGGAACCAAACATCTTTCCAAAGACGCAGGTGGCGGGGGCAATGAGGTGTCACGTTCACCTTCAGTCGCCCTGGATGCCATGCTCGCGACGGAACTCAGAGCTTGAGCCAAAGCTGGTGTGGTCTCATGAGTAATAAGCCGAGCGGAATAACTGCTGCTGCGGAAGCCATATGCCCCAGGAGCCTCTGGAAGTTCTTCAGAGGGATCACTAATCTTGACACTGCATGCTGGATTCAGCAGGCTCAGGCCACGCTCTAGAGAGAGGCGTGCTAGCATGTTCCACAAGTTTAGCTCCATACCCAGAAAAGATATGCTCTGGCCAGGGGTTAGACAGCTTGTCTACGCCCAAGACAACTGAGGCAATGATCGTGGCTATCCGTCAATGCAATCGATCCACCGCATCCAACAGACTAGCACGGTCGCAAAATGTTTTTAACCTGCTACAAACAGTCGACCGGCAAAACAAGTGCTCTACTAAGTGCTCTTACTTGTTGGTGGAAGGCGGTGAAAGTACTGGAGTCTGGGGCGTTGCAGCGGTTTCAACCTTCCGGCCGGCTGAAAAACCTCACTGGTTGCCGTTAAATCACCAGATCCCAAAATCCACACAAGGTATTAATCCAACTGTGTTGTGGTGTCTTTCACTAGCCGCTTGCATGTCAGAGTAGGCTCCAGAGGAAAAAACAGGAAGAATATCACGCTCGCGTCTGGTTTATGAGGGACGGCGTGATCGCGTGACTATCAGCGCGTTCACTGATTGGCATTTTGAAACAGTGTGGAATGAGTAGTGCGCCCCTAGCAGAGCTTCCCATAATCATCACCGACATAAATTGTAGTGACTGACTGATGGGGAACTACTGTCACAAATGAACAGAAACAAATAAAAATAACCCACGCCTTCTATTTGAAACAATGGCTAAGCTACTTAACAGTCAAATGTTGACAGATACAATACAGCTATAAAATTTAGCATCAATGATTTTATGAATTATTTCTTAAATAAAGTTACATCTATTAGACTCAAAATCACTAAAACTCATATTCAATCTAAGCAGCTTAATTCAAATTCTATGCGTTTTTCTCACTCGCTGCAAAATTTTGTAAATTCTGAAATAACTGCTTAAAATAATCACAGCATCTAAATCAACGACATGCTCACTTGATCCTGTACCAACTAAATTACTGAAATAATTGATACAAATAGCTCAAGAACCATTTCTGAATATTATAATCCCATCTCTATCGCTAGGTTACGTTCCTAAACAGCCCAAAAACACAGTAAAAAAACACTAACCAAGAAAATGCACCTGGTTCCTTCTGAGTTATCCAACTATAGGCCAATCTCTAACCTTCTGTTCTTGTCAAAAATATTAGAGAAAGTTATAATAGCACAGCTCAGCTCCTTCTTCCACAACTTTTCAATCTGGATTCAGAGCACATCACAGCACAGAGACTGCACTGGATAAAATTTCAAACAAACTGTTAAAATCTGAATATCTCTCTTCTAGGTCTGCTATAATTCAGTACAGCCTTCGATACGATAGATCACAGGATTGTCCTCGAAAGACTAGAGAACGATGCAGGCATTTAGGGGCAGGCTCTAAGATGGTCTAACGCTGACCTCTCTGACCAGAGTCAGTTTATTCATGTAAATGAAGACGCATCAGACACAATAGCAGTAGAGTATGGAGTTCCTCAAGGATTCATTCTGGGACCCATCCTATTCTCAATCTACATGGTGCCCCTTGGCAAAATTATTAGAAGACATGGGTATGGTTTCCATTGCTATGTAGACGATACCCAGCTCTATATCTCAATAACACCGATCGACCTTTTAAAGCGAAATAAGAGCTCAGAATTTCTACACTACTGTTAAAAATCTTGGCTATTATATAATGAAACTGAATTTTAAGAACCATATTCCAAGAACCATCTTTTTTTACTAAGACTGATTTCTTTCACCTCAGGAACATTTCTTAAGTACAGAACATGCTGTCTATTGTGGATGCAGAAAAATTAGCTTATTAGTTTGCACATTCATGACCTCCAGAATGGATTATTGTATGTCGCTCAGCCGCCACGCTCCTAAAATTACAGTTAGTCCAGAACGCAGCAGCTAGAGTTCTCACAAGAACAAAGAAATATGACCTATTACACCGATTCTGTGCTCTCTTCATTGACTTCTTGTAAAATATCGCATTGATTATAAGATACTGCTCCTTGCCTTTAAGTCAATGAATGGCTTGTTTCCGGCCTACCTGAGCAGTCTCCTACCATAATATATTCCAGATCGCTCTCTTCAATCACAAGAAGCAGGGCTACTGATTATTCCGAAGACTAGTAAATTCACAAGAGAGGGAAGAATGTTCTCAGAGCCCCGAAGCCCTGGAACAAACTCCCGAATGTTGTCCAGAGCTCCACTTTGCTCACAGAGTTCAAAACTAAATAAAAAACGTATCTTTTTAGTCTAGCATTCGAATAATTGGCTCCTTGTATTTGTCCAAAAGGATATGGTGTCTGAAAACTGCTGATGATCCGAGAAGGACTGAGGAGGTTTCTCCGGTGTTGAACATTTGGTGGGGGACCCGACCTAGAAGGGGACCTGCCATATTTCCACCTACACAGCAATATGAGTTCTCACAGACCCTCCACCTGCTTCCTGACCATAGAGACCCCAGACATAAGGTCCTCTACAGTGAAGGGACACTCTGAGACCTCAGGTATGTTGAAGAAATTTTCCGATTGTGTGACAACACTTTAGCCTGGGTCAACTAAGATGGCGGCTGTGGACTACCAATGTGGACATTGTGTGGCCAACGAGCTTTCCTCAACCTTTGCAGCCGTAAGCACTTAACTCCGTAGCAACTCTCAGGTCATTCATAAGACCTGTGCGACAACTGCCCTCCTGCATATCTTTCAGACCTAGGCTTGGAATAACTGAAAGTTTGCCATGACATGCAGGGCAGCGGCAGCTTGACCCGCAGCATAAGCTCTTGAAGTTGGGTCCAACAAACGCTTACCTCGCGAGATCGGGCCTCGGCTTATCACTGCAATTGGCAGGGTTACTCGGGCATAATGTACTGCCTGAGCCTGCTCAACCTGAGGAATCGCGTCGTACCCCTTATCTCCCGTGCCATCAAGTGGAGCGAGAGAGGGGAGACTGACAAACCTCCTTTCTTAAGTAAGAGGTGGCTTTCAAGTTCTGGTCAGCACCCAATGCACTTCCGGGAAATACGGGATCAGGGCGGTTGTGGTTTATCATCCTCGCGCAACCCTATAACCCATATGTCCAGCCTGGAGATTTCATATAGGAAGTCGGCCATCCCCTCCGCAGCACAACCTGCTGTTTTCCAGAGGGGGAGAGTGATGTACTGTCTCCTTCGGGAGATGCACCAGTTCCCTCCAATTCAGCAGTGGAGATCGCATTATCAAGAACTCGGGGGTCGTCAGAAGATGCCAGCAGCGCATGTTCCGATAACTCTGTGGTGGATAGCAAACCCACCAGCGGAGCAGAAAGCATTCGGGACGGAAACCGTACATGCATCCCAGTTTCGACACTAAATACCGGAGATGCAAACAGTGCACTTCTACACAGTCTGATCCTACGACTGCTGCGTTGGTATGTTTATGCCCAAAACAACCGATACAGCTATTCGTCAATTTTATCGATCCACTGCATCCACAGACTTGTGCGGTAGACATGTTTGGAAACACGCTACAAATACTCGATCAGCAACAAGTGCTCTAACATTACTTCAAAGAGGAGACTTACTTAGTGTGATGAAAGGCAGTGAAAGGAAAGAGTCTGAGACTGTCAGCAATTCGGGCCTACTGTGAACGGCCAGAGCATTGCGCTGGTTGCTGTAAACACCAGATCTCTTAATCCACAAAAGGGGAATATAATCCAACACCAATGTAAACTCTTTTTCCAGTCGCTTGTGTTCTGAGAGTACGGCTTCAATGAGCAGACAGGAAGTGTGCCACGCTTGCACCTACTGTGTGGGGCATGGTCACGTGATCATCAACACGGCCGCTGATTGGCATTTTAAAAAAAGTAGAAAGAGTAGAGCACTCCTAGTGGAGTTCCCATAGTCGTCACATACATAAGTCAGAGTGATCGACTGGTGGGGAACTGTAAGTTAAATGTTTTTAGAGACATATCATAAAAAGGTTTTTGTTTATTTAGAACATTGACAATATCTATATGCAGCATTTACTGTACAAGAGACTAATGCAAGAAAGAGAAAATGCAGATATACACATGAAATATGTTCAACGATAGTGAATAATTTTTTTTTATTAATGTTTATAAAACAAAAAGAAGAATTTACATCAAACCTGAATAATAGTAATATAATAATTTCAATTAAAAGTCAAGAAATAAAAACTCATATATTAAAATGTGATAAAGAAGAAGGAACTTTTTAACACACAGGATTGGTGTGAAAAACATGATGTAAAAGGTGCTGATAACCTTTACATTTCTAAAATAATGCAGTTTAGTATAAGACAAAATAAATAAATAAAATTCAAGTATAACATTAATTTAAAGTTGTTTCTTTATTAAAACCGAAACAGTACAAATATATTGTGTCAGCGGTAAACTGGCATTGAATAACATAAAAGAACACTATTCAAATAAGATATTTTATTGCTTGAATTTAACTGAATAATTTTCAATAATAGTTAGTGGAAAATGCAAAGAAAGCATTATTGTATCATTTACTTACATGGAACATAATTAAATTTAATTAAATACATGAAAGTTTTAAAAGTGATTTTTAGAATGTTTTGAATTAATTTTTATATTTTAATATTTAATTTAACCATTCAATTTTACTTGTAAATATATATAGTGGGTTTATATATACAATATTAATATATATTTTTTTAAATAGTTTATATAACCTTATAGTTTACAATGCTGCAATTTCAACATGCTTCTTGAAATGAACTTAACACACTGTTAAGACTTTAAGCACGAGAGAATGAACCAACAAAGCTTCAAGAGCAGTAACTGTGAAGCATCCTGAAAACTCTTGACACTGCGACACAAGGTCACCACAAACACACATTCCTGCTGTGTGTAAGGTGTAGCCATCCCCGCTGTGGGTCGCTCATCTGTACAGACAGCAGATGCTCTCATCACAGTATAGCGGCAAATCAGTGCCACCTAGTCAGATTTATATTGTTCTTGTAGTCATGTTATTTTTGTTGTAATATTTGTTAATCTCTCTGGCTTGTTGTTGTTGTTTGATTAAAGAGTTTATAAGTAGGTTAATGTCTTTGTTGGAAGAGACTTGAATCTGAGCTTTAAGGTAACAGAACTGACTGACAGGCATCCAATCACAGGTGTTTTCCAGGAATAAGGGGCCCGCCCCATCTAGGACAAAAATCAAATTCACGCGAGCACAGAAATGAGTACAGGTTGAGACCGAGCAAGGGAGAGAGATTTGAGCGAGAGGAATTATGGGGTGAGCATATTAGCCTCTCCTCTCGCTGGAGAGAGAGTGTTTTGCTCTCATGTGTTGTGACATGCGCGCAGGTTGAACAAAAAATCGCAGTTTTTTTTTTTTTTGCTCGTGCTGATCTGTTTCTGCTTGCACAAATCTTAATATCGCACACGTGATCAAAAATTCACGCTCCCTTTTTGGCATGGATTTGCCGTTATATCATAGCCTCCACCTGTAACACACACTTACAGCTACACACATTCACTCCAAATGCCTGGTTTCTATTTACGTCTAACTTTAACTAAAGCTTTTAAGCTTGTAATGCTACAGTGCATTTGTGAGAGAGAGTGCTTGAACTTTAACCCTTTCACTGACACATTCCTTGACCTCTCTTCACACGGCTGGTGTAGCTTTTAGCAGCTCTTGTAGAGCAATGACAATAGTTTGAGGTTTGCTCGTGTCTGCTTCATGTAATGTAGTACATCTCTTGAGAACAGTGAGAAACATGGTCTTTTGGGTGTTTCTAAGGGAGTTTTTAAAGTGACATTTTCATTTCGAGCCTAAAATTAATTCTCATGGTGTGATGAAGGCGTTATCTTGCATTTAGTTTACAATTATTCATAAGTACAGTGGTATCTCGAGATATGTAATTAATCTGATTCGTGGTGGCCTTCGTATGCTATTCGAATTTTTCATATGGTGAAATAAGTTTTAAATGCTACGGATTTCAAATGCCTAATCCATGCCAAGCCACACAGAGACAACGCAAAAAATTGGAAATAACCCGGAAAACCAGAGAAAAATTAAGTAGGAGTCTTCATTCACATTACACATGAAAAGTACACATTATAATTCTTATAGATAATAATAAAACGATGAAAACAGAATAAAATGAATGAAAAATAATAACTCTTACGAAGTGTCAGAGGAGAAGGTGGTAGGGGAGCAGAACGGAGGGTAGTGGACGAGAGCCATGGCCATAAAAATATGCTTTGCCAAAAAATTTAAACGAAAATATTCAGGAATTTAGGACACCAACACAAAAAATGTGCGTGAAGATAAAGAGCTTTTCCGAGAAGATGTCATGAGGTGTCATACAGCAGATAGGAGAGCAGGATACTAGACACAAACACACAACTTGTAGCTTGAATTTTCCACAACGTAAAGCATTCGTATCTCAAGGTACCGCTGTAATAAGAAATTATTTTTTAGAAACTTTCTGGTAGCTAAGGTGTTGCTAGCATGCAGTAGGTTATGTTGTTCTCTAGCACATGTTCAATAGTTTTTTTTTTTTTTTTAACATATGTTTCTTCAAAAAGTAGCCCCTTTAGTTGTTCTTGAGGAATGGTGAGATGTTAGTGAAATTGCTAGAGTATCTTGAGGGAATTAATAATAATTCACTAATTCATGTTTGGGTTAGGGATATGTGGCGTTTGGCAATATTGGTTGTTTACAGTCTATACAGGACACATTTTACTAAAGTCTGAGGCCATTTAAAACCATAGAGCTTACATACGAAGCTGTATTCAATAAATGATTTACGTCTTTTACTTTTTACATTTAGTTTAAATGTTTAAATGTAATTGGACTACTGTTGGTCAAAGAAGGAGAGGAGGGAGAAGGATTCGTAGGCAGAGAGAGAAGAGGAAAGGCAAGAGTATAGGTCTAAGAATAGGGACTCTCAACGTTGGTACAATGACCGGGAAAGTTAGAGAGCTGGCGGACATGATGGAGAGAAGGAAGGTAGATATTCTGTGTGTGCAGGAGACCAGGTGGAACGGTAGCAAAGCGTGTAGTATTGGAGGGGGATACAAACTGTTTTACTATGGTGAGGATAGGAAGAGAAATGGGGTAGGAGTGATCCTGAAGGAGGAGTTTGTGAGGAATGTTTTAGAGGTGAAAAGAGTGTCTGACAGGGTGATCAGTTTGAAGTTAGAGATTGAAGGGGTGATGTTGAATGTAGTGAGTAGTTATGCTCCACAAGTAGGCTGTAAGCTGGAAGAAAAGGAGAGATTCTGGAGTGAGTTAGATGAGGTGACGGAGAGTATTCCCAGAGGGGAGAGAGTAGTGGTGGGAGCAGACTTCAACGGTCATGTGGGCGAGGGCAACAGAGGTGATGAGGAAGTGATGGGCAGGTTTGGTGTTAAGGAAAGGAATTCAGAAGGACAGATGGTGGTGGACTTTGCCAAGAGGATGGAAATGGCTGTAGTTAAAACTTATTTACAGAAGAGGGAGGAACATAGAGTTACCTACAAGAGTGGTGGTAGGAGTACGCAGGTGGACTACATCCTAAGTAGACGAGCCAATCTGAGAGAGATCACTGACTGCAAAGTAGTGGTAGGAGAGAGTGTAGTCAGAAAGCATCGGATGGTGATGTGTAGGATGTTTCTGGTGGTCAGGAAGAAGAGGGGAGGAAAGATGGAAAAGAAGACCAAGTGGTGGAAGTTGAAAAAGGAAGACGGTTGTGAGGAATTCAGAGAGAAGCTAAGACAGGCTTTGGGTGGTCAGGAAGAGCATCCAGAGGACTGGGAAACTACAGCAGAAGTTATCAGGGAGACAGGTAGGAAGGTGCTAGGTAATTTCTACCGGCACCCTGTAGGTCAACAGCACCGGTGGCGGTCGTTGTTAACCCGAGCCTCGACCGATCCGGTATGGAAATCGAATTGATGACTTGCATATTGGTTTCGGCATGTTTTACGCCGGATGCCCTTCCTGACGCAACCCTCTCTATTTATCCGGGCTTGGGACCGGCACAGAAGTCATTGGCTTGAAACCCCTGAGGCTAGATTATTATCTACAATTTAATACAATGTCTTAAAACAAAAAAAATAGACATATCTGTATAATTGAATAGCCATAAACAAAACAAAGTGCAGAAAAACTCTATATAGTTTTATGTAGGTTGGTAGTTTGTGGTTTCTGTTGGTTTCAAGTCAAAGGTTGTCTCTGGGGTTGGTGCCGTGTTTTAAAGAGTTCCCAATTTAACTAAGTAGCATCTTTCTAGTACTTTGTAAATTAAAGAGAAAATAGGTTGACATTAACAAGGATGAAGTAAACAAGAGTAAAACTTCAGGAGGGCACAATATTATGTGGCTGTTTTTTTTGAGCTTTCACTGTGTCTCTCAGGGTGGCGTGATCTGGCAGCGTTCAGTGACCTACAGAGATGCATATGATTAGCCTGTTATTGGGCAGCCTGGCCAAGGTGCCACCCTGTGCCTCAGGCTGGCATTGACAGGGCAAGGGCAAGGGCGATGGAGCCGTGCCAATCTGAGTCTGGAGATGGCGCACTGCCCGGATGAACGAGGCTGCTCTGCTGCTGTGTTTGTGTGATGGAGGATTCTGCTCGACAGATTGAGCAGAAATCAGGATTTGCTTCCACCAGGGCCTTGCATTCACAGATGTGTTTTATTTGTCACACCGAGCCTGACAGATGTGTTTATGTCTATTTAAAGCACAGATGGACCTGCTGTACTGACGAATAACAATGATGCCAATGAAATCTGGCCTTTACATGGAGCTTTAAAATGCTTTTAGATTAGGCTAATAGCTGTCTGTTGACTTAACAGCCTTCTGAAATGAGAAAAAGCATTTTTAAACCCTTGTTGCTGTAAGATGTTTATTGTGGTGAAAAGGCAAACGAGGAAATCTACATATTTTCATGCATGAAAGCTTGCAAATGCTTGAAAGTTAATGTTGGGTTGTGTTCTTTGTTTGAAAAGTGCACTTAGAAAGATCTTGTTTTATATTGGTCTAGAATAGGTATAGAGGAGTCCACAATGCTAGTGACTGGTACTGTATTGCATGCAATTGTTTTTATATACCATGGACTTTATAGTGCAAGTAAATCAGCCACTTCCTTCTTAATAAAGCTTTACACCTGGAGAGCAAAAAATTAGGAAAAATAAAATTTGGTGGATCGAAAATGATGAGAATGAGGCTTAAGTGCTTGCTCGAGTAGCCCCGCTATTAATTGTGGAAAATAGTAAGTCTTACAATAACTTTAACAAAAGTGTAATACTAGTCTGCTCACGTCTAGTAACAGCCTCAGGTAGTCACTCAAGGGATTACAACTTCATTTCCTTCACCTGGGGAGAAGGAGGAGAGTTGCCACTTGGTTAAAGTACTATTGCCATATTAGGCTGAATAAAATTACAAATGCTTAAAAACGTATTAACTCTGAGATTCTGAAGGGCCTGACCAGAAACAGAGTGTGTAGCAGAAGTTCAAGCAGTTATCGAGACTAAGTCAGCAATCATGAAGATAGACCAATCTCAAAATTAAGCATATTTGTTAAAATAATTTAAAATAGTTAGCAAAATGCAAATGTCCAGAAATCAATTACAATACATTGTCATGCATAAATCTTCTCCTCAACTTATAGGCATGCATTTAATGAAATAATAAAAAACAAAACTTTGAACTTTGTCATCAAAAGTTTATGAACTGTGTGAGATATATTTATGTACTGTAACACTTTGAATTGTAAACATCTATAAACTTGTGTAAGTGAAAACACGATTTCAGTAAGGTTCAACTGTCACTGCTGCACTGATTTTATGCATCATCAACATGACTACAGAAGACGACACACAGAGTATGTGTTGACGGTTGTAAACAAATTATTATAATAGAAAGTGTTTGTTAAACTTTATTGTGACGTATAAGTCAACTTTATAATGTCTCCTAAAATGCTACAATTCTCAAATATGTAATGAATATTCCTCCTGTTTCACTCGAGTATTATAGATTATAACAAAGGGTTTCCTATTTTTTTATTTTGGTTATTATTTAAAAAACAATAAAATACTTTTTTATTGCTTCATTTATCTTAATCTAATGCATTTACACGATGTGATTTTACATTTAAAAGATTTTGCATCAAAATCTTTTGGCAAACTTTCCTTGTCTATTCGCTGTGTGTCAACAGCATCAACAAAGTCTTAAGGAACCAACGACTCTGATTAGAACAATTCCACCCTAACCCAGACTTGGTGTTACGGCCAATGTTGTACTTATTCTTTTGTTTTCCCTAACAAGTTGTTTTTATCAATGAATGCTTGAGTCCACCTTCTAGCTCCCATTCGCTGTGGATCCTGTCCATCACCGTCGTTCCGGATGATGTCCACCCAAGCCGCCAATCAAAGATCGCCATCTTTCATGACGTCACAACAAGGGGACCAATCATCGGTCGGAACATCACCATCATTTGTATAAAGGACTCAAGAGACACCGTCTTCGAGAGGAGCTGGTTAGATGGTGTGGTGCTGTGCTATTTCTTGCTGTTGTTAGTATTTGTGTGAGATACTCTGCTGAGTTAAATTGGAGCGTGATTTTGACAGTCTTTCGATCACCCCGAGGAGGGAGAATAGTTAGACGTCACGTGACATACACTAACATCACTCAGGTAATAACTTGTTATGTCCACTTGTCAGAAGAGTGTGCGTCACCCATTGTGTAAAAGTATAGAGTAGATTAGTTCGGCGTTTTATAGCCGCTGAGTCATTTAGTTCTTTCTTTGTAGTTTAGAGCGTTATTTCCTCAGATTAGGGATTCGCGGACGCCACTCAATCATCTCTCTCTTAGGGGTGAGGTTCGTGTGTGGATTCTTGTGTAAATAAGTAGTGGTCTTCTGGTGGGTTGTTGTTTTATTGTCTTGCTTCCACTGTAAATAAAATATCACTATTTGGAAATTGGGTCTTTGGGTATTTTGTTTCCACAGCTTATAAATTCTTCACAAATCTTAAATGTGCGTCTTCCCCTAGACTCTTTAACATCCAAGAGACGTAACATTTAATTGGGGGCTCGTCCGGGAGATCTCTTAATGATCCCAAAATTGGTGGAGAGCAGTTTTGTCTGTGTGGAGCAACTTTGGGTTCAGTGTGCTTTATTTTTGTGTTTTGGGAGCTTGTCTGCTTTGTTTGTGGCATTTCATTTGTTGTCAGCTCCTGACTTGTGGTGTGGGAGAGAATTGCCACTATGTTTTCAGCAGACATTCATTTAGTTTGAGCACTTCGTTTTTTTGTGTGTGGACCAATTAGTTATGGGTGCTTTTTTATTTGTGTAGCACATTTGTGTAGCACATTTCGTACACAGGGTAATTATAAGTGCTTTACATTGGAAATAAAGAGTAAAAATCTTATAAAATCAAGCATTAAAAAATCATATAAAATCAAAGTGATTAAAAACGGAAAATTTAAAAACATCGATTAAAACAGACTAAGATAGTGAAGTGCAGAGGTAAAATAGATGTTCGGACGTTGGTGCTCAGCCGACAAAAGCGCAACTAAACAGGTGAGTCTTTAGCCTGGATTTAAACGTGACTAAAGTGTTGGCACCCTTGATCTCCTCTGGAAACTGGTTCCATCTGTGGGCTGCATGGTAACTAAAGGAGTATTTACCCTGTTGGAATTTACCCGGGGTAGATCTCATTTATTTGATCTGAGGGATCTCAGCTCTCTGTTTGGTGTGTATTCACTGAGCATGTCTCTTAGGTATTTAGGTGCCAAGTTATGTTTGGACTTATATACGAGAACTTTAAAATCTGGAGAATTGTGTTTTGACTTTCTAGTTTTGGTTAGAATTGGAGCCGCTGCATTCTGAACGAGCTGTATCTGTTTAATGGTGTTTTTAGGAAGAGCTGGTGAGAAGAGCATACAGGAGTCCAGCTGCTGGAGATGAAAGCATGAATCAGTTTCTCTAAATCTTGTCTGGAAACAAAGCATCTGATTATGGCAATGTTTCTAAGATGGTAATAAGCTGATTTGGTCATTGCTTTGACGTGGGTTTTGAAATCAAGATTCCTGACCTGATTTGTAGTTATTAGGCCCTTGGCAGTGAGATACGGGTTAACCTTAACAACCTCGCTTTTGCTTCGAATGCAATGACTTGTTTAAGGGAATAAATTTGTTTAGCATCAAGACATTTACAGAGTTTATGGGGTAGTAGTCATTCGGGGAGATAGCTAAATAAATTAGTGTATCCTCAGCAAAACTATGGTATGATATTTGGTTCCTTCTCATAATTTGAAGCATGTACAGGTTACATAGTAAAGTAGCAAGGATTTAGTCTTGAGGGACTCTACATGACACTGCAGTCCACTTCAACATCCATCCATCCATTTTCATGTCGGCTTTCTTACCTTTCAGGGTCACCACAGCGGAATGAACCGCCAACTCCTCTGGCACATGTTTTATGCGGCGGATGCCCTTCCAGCCACAACCCATCGGTGGGAAACATTCACACACACTCATTAACACTATGGACAATCGTTCTTACTCAATTATACCGCATGTCTTTGGACTTATGAGGAAACCGGAGCACCCGGAGAAAACCCACGCAATCACAGGGAGAACATGCTCCACACAGAACTCCACACAGAAATGCCAACCGACCCAGCCGAGGGTCGAACCAGCCACCTTTTTGTTGTGAGACAACCGTGCTACCCAATGCGCCACTGTGACGCTCCACTTCAACATGTAATCACCTATGTTTCCAAGCAGACATTCATAGACTTCAGAGGACTATTCATACGACTGAGAAGATCATCTGTGCTTCCCTACCCTCCCTTCAGGACCTGTACACCACCACAGGGCTAACAAAATCATTCTGGACCCCACTCAGCCCAGCCACCAACTTTTTGAGCTCTTGTCCTCCAGCCGCTTCAGAGCCCCTAACAGCAGGGGTCTCATGTATAAACGTTGCATACGCACAAAATGGGCATAGAAATATGCGTACGCATTTTTCCACACACATATCGGGATTTATAAAAAATAAACTTGGCGTAAATAAGTGCGCACCGTACGGATGCTCTTGACCGTGCGTACGCACTCTTTTAGAAGAGTATGTGTTTTGGCAACACCAACTGTCCCAAATAGCAATAGCTATTTAAAATGAAAAACTTCTAAATCATCCTATTACATCACCCAATAAATCAAATTGTATCAACCTGAATTATCATTATTAGCATTCTTAACCAGGTGCAAATACTTTAAATTTACTCATTTGTTTTAATGAGTGGGCTATAAAAAGGTATGTGCGTATTTAACTTATCATCATAATGGATGCTCTAGCGCTGTTAGAAGACCTTGCTAATGACGCTCTACAGAGGGAGCATTTTTTCAGAGACCGTGAAGATTTCCTTGCTCATGATGATGATTGGCTCATGAGCCGATTTCGATTTCCAAGAGCCATTCTCTTGGAATTGTGTTCTGAATTACGGCCAGTATTGGAAAGACCCTCGCGGAGAAACCATGCGCTGTGTGTTCCTGTGCAAGTATTGACCACATTAGGCCACTTGGCCACTGGTACTCCAGCGAGAGTTGGCAGACCGATCGGGTATGTCGCAGTCATCCCTGAGCCGTGTCATGCCATATGTATGGGATGCCACAGTGGGGATGGCACCCCGATACATCCGTTTTCCTTACACGCAAGCTGAACAGGCCAACATCAAAATGCAATTTGCAGCAATCACCGGTTTTCCCAATGTAATCGGTGCTATTGACTGCACTCATGTTGCAATAAAGGCACCATCTGAGAATGAATTTGCTTTTGTTAACCGAATTATTGGTGGCATTAATATGCAGGGAGATCATACATATTCAAAATGGGCGGTCTTAACCTCCAAATATGGTTATTTCGGGAGGAGATTGGGGTAAGCAATAAGCACGAGCACCTGCGCACAATATTCAGATCATTTTGATTTATAAAGCGAACCTTGCGCAGGTTCTGGCGTACGTATGGTTTTATGAATCTGAAAACTTTTGTGCGTATGCAAATTCTGCCTTATGTGCGTACGCACACTTTAAGGATTACATCTATGCAAAGTTTTATACATGAGGCCCCAGGACTGTACGACACAAACAGAGCTTCATTCCCCATGCTATACGTCTGCAGAACTCAACTCAAGCTGATAAAAACACCCCAAACTGACTTTACAAGCCTTGTATTCGCACCCTATCCGAACCCCATGCTCTTTCTGCAGCCTGCTCGGACACTTCATGACCTCCTGCCCCATTGTCATGGGCCATACTAGTAGTCATAACATGAATTAACAATTTAACTCACATGAAACCCATATTGTTAAGGAAGTGTTACCAAAGAATGTTTGAATTAACATCGCTGCTACCCAAATAAGTTAGCGTTTAGCTACAAAAGGGGCTACAACAGAACAGAAAACTATTTATATTTAATATATATTTATTATATATTATAAAATATAATATAAAATATATATTTTTTAATAACAAGAATCACATGTGAACCACTCGATTTAGCGTCATGCTGTTTTTTTTTTAGAAAAAACAAAACAATATTACCTACCTTTTTACCTTCCAAACACTGTTTTCTCCCGCTACTCCTGGTTCGTCTGAGGGGTATTCAAGTGAAGATGTCAAGGCGGGGGTGGTTTCAACCGTCACTTTTACTGTAACCCAACAGGTGGATTATAACAATATAACCCAGCGGGTGGGTTAAAAAAATAACCCAGTGGGCTAGGTTACAAAAAATGGACCAGCTGTTGGGTTAGAGATGCCAAACTATATGAACAAATAAGCAACAAAACAACCCAACATGCTTAACCCAGCGGCTGGGTGGAAAAATAACCCAGCATTTTTTAGAGCGTATGCTACGGTTTGCTAATATACAGTAACATCACTGTTGACCTGAAGAAACCGAACATCAGAGACGAGTATCTAAAGGTAGGTCAGAGTTCATATAAACAGCAGTGATGCGCAGGTTGACCCGAAATGAGTGGGTCCACGCAGTCACCAGCGGTTACGAGTCATCCACAAAAATTTGTAATGAAATTCGTGTTGCTTGAAATAAAGATGCCAATTAAACCTTTGTAATTTATATAGTACTGAATACAATTTTCTATGAAACACATAGGCCTACACTTTATTACACCATTAATGAGCGTTTTGTTTAGGACAGAGTTAATTTTTCAATTCCGAATTGCACACTCGAGACGTGAGCTTCCCCTGACGTCAGTGGACGTCGACTTAGTAAAATCAAGTTTTATTCAGAAAAATGGCTTTGTTAAAGACTGAAAAAGAGCGGTTGTATGGTTTGCTTTATAATATCATCACAACAATGCTTTTGAGTCCCCCTCTTGAAGTAACAGAACCTGACGGAGGCCAGTGTGTGCTGGAGGCACTTGTCACAAACACACCACTGTCAGAGTGAGAAAAGATAGCATGAAAAGTCTTGATTCCTTCACACCTCTGGCTGCATCTGCATCTGTTTTCTCATTCCCTGCTTTTCAGCACTCACACTTCACGCCATTTGTCTTTAGAACAATATCTACTAATTAAAATGACTGAGCAAACACTTCATCAGAATAATCCTTCATTTGAGCCGAATAATCAAGCTCATCTGGCTGCTGAATATTCAGTTCTGTGTGATGACAAACCATATCTCATCCTCGTCACTGTCAACACTGTGAATAAGTATCGATACATCTGTTCTTTTGTTAGTTTTACATTCATTTTCTCTTTAAATTAGGATTTGTCAATTCATTAGATAACAGCTCACACTATCTTCAGATCACTAAAAAAGTCAAGAGCAGCAGTGTAGGCCACACACGGAAAGTCAAGGAAACAACTAGTGAAACGTATCTCATGTGGGCAAATCAGCCCCCAACTATTTGTAACTGTCAGTGAAATTCCTTGTATTGTGCCGTTTTAAGGCTGGAAATTATAGGTCCTGTCTCTGGAGTGTTGATTTTAGCATTCACATAATAAAACAATGGAGAATATAATTTTTTCCCTTTAATTTAAGTAATTCCCAGAAAACATAACAGTCACAAAAATTCACTATGCCACGCTGGTTCAAATACTATTATACACTTGGACAGTAGGTGGATATGTGTGCAGATAAAGCTTCAAGAAAGGAACCCTTTCTCAAATCAATTGTCCCAAGTGGTTCAATGCTTTGTCTCACATTTAGTGTTCTAACCATTCTAGTTTTCTATAGGGATGGCTGCTGTGAGACTGATGTTTCAACACTGTGCCGAGATCTAAAATTTCAGACGATTCAGAACATTGATCCAAAGCATCATTAAAACCTTCAAGTCTTGTGATATTGACCTAAAGATGCTTCAGATGTTTCGAAACACTTGAGTCAAGTGACTTCTTACAAAGAAGCTTCAAAGGTTTTTAAAACACTTTCACGTGACCCAAGTTTAGATGAATTTTACCAGGTTTTCGTCCTGGTGCACCTCCTGAAACCGTGTTTGACTGATCAGAAACATAGGATCCGAGCGTCATTTTATTCGGTCAATTGTCTGAACCAAGCATCCTAAAGCTTTAAAAGCTTTTCACTAATGAGGATAAAGCATCATTACCCTGTAGAATTTCCCCTGTTTATATTTTATGACAAAATAATCTATCTAGTAGTAAAATTTTACCAAACTGTTTGGAGGCATGAAAAAACCTAGTGTTGACAATATAAAACATCACACAGCATTAAAACAAATCTATATTTTAATTTTATTTACAGCATTGTGGATGGAGATGTTTAATCCAAGAGTACCCAGAGTTGAAATGACATGAACAGTTAGTGTTCTTTCATAGAATGACCGCTAGATGTTGCTTTGGCATCACGTGTCGGATTGTTTCGAAGCCTCAAACAATACGTCTCATTTGATTCATGAGCTTCGGAGTTTCACAAAATTTTGGTTTTCCCATCTCTAGTGTTCTATCAATTAATCACCTTCATTGTGTGTCTCAGAAAGTTTTTTACATCACATTTATTTTCCTCTATTAGATTTGAAAGAAAGATCGCGCTGAAATTATCTAACAATGACATTGGCAAACAAGTAGCACATGATCCTATTCCGCACAACACCTAAAATCTTAGATGTTGCAGAACACTACGAAGTGGTGTCTTGATAAGCTCAACTCAAAAACGGTGGAATAGTTAAATGAGGTTGCCTCAGAGCATTCTGATTGGTGGAATTGTGATGACGTCATCGGGTGTAATGAAGAGTGACATTATAAACTTAAGCATAAACTTAAGATGAAATAAGTTAAAGAAAGACGCTGGAGTTATGTATTTATGACTTCTTGTTAAAGCCAGTTTCCTGCAATATTTCAAGGTGATGAAACCTCCAAACTACTAAAAGGATACAATTAGGCATCTGTGGATATCTTTAATTTTCGCTGAAACTAGTTACAGTGGCAGTCATAATCAATTAGATGTTCTCTATTTTGTGTAGAATTACTTAATAACTTAATCAATGTTTTCAAATAATAAAAGTCTCAGTCAATTAGTAATAAAACACCAATTGTGTTCTACTTTGCAGAACACAGGGTAATGTCTTGGTCACCTCTACTCGAGGATGGTGAGTGAAGAGATATTCAAATAAGGTCATCAAAGTGTTCTGATTGTTGGAATTGTGATGACGTCATCTGGTTTAATGAAGACTGATATCATAAACTTAGGAAGAAATATGTTGAGGTACAACATTGAAGTTAATTACTTATGACTTTGGGTCATAAAACATATCAACCCATGAAAAACCAACAGTGGTCTTCTTGGGATTTGAACCTGCAACCTTATGGTCCAAAGTCATGTGTCTTAGGCACTGCACCCCAGCATAAAAATGACAATACTGGTAGATTATTTTTTATCAATCTTTTGAGATAAAGCTTAAACTTAAGAAAAAGAACGTTAAATTGATGTTAAATTTAGGAAATTTAAAGTTGGAAAAATAAGTTATATTAGGTAATTGAAGTTAAGCATTCATGCACATTGTCCACATGGGAATAGAACAGCAATGTTTCAGTCTGAAGTCCTGTGTCTTGGGCACTGAACCACTGAAACACGCTGCAATGTTTAAGGTAGTCTATTTTTGTTTGATTCAATCTTTTGAGATAAAGCTTAAACTGAAGAACTTAAATGGTGCTGCAACAAAAATGTTTGAGTACCACCAGAACAAGAAGATAAAAATACGTATCAAGCTTCGGAATTTTAGCTCAATCTGTCTAGAAATCAGAGCAGTTTTTGAGTTTTTTTAAAGATGGCTGACATCCAAAATGGCTGACCTGGGAAAACTGGACATCCCCTGACCCGGCATGATTGTGCAAACATTTTGAGACTCGTTTTATGAAATTCAGTCAAACTTCAAGGCAGTTATGGCCCAAAATATAAATTTTCTGTTTCTCCATACAATTAGGTGCCACAGGATCATGTGTACCAAGTGTGGTGCTGATATCTCAATGCATTGCAGAGATATAGCAAAATGAAAAATGTAGTGATTTTTTGGAAAAGTATTTTGCGCATTGTTTAAAAATGTCTAAGCAAATCAAAATTATTTAGATACATTTTGTTCAGCAGTCTCTGAAGGTGATATAACGTAAGTTTCATGCAAATCGGATCATCGATCTTGAAGCATTTTGTAAATACGTTTATATTTAATTTTTAAAAATACACACAATATTTGGATGCTTATATTTATCATGTGCTACATTAATAACACCAAAATGTAAATATGCACATACACAACCATGATAACTAGGCCTAACACTAGTCACCGATGAATTCACCTTTTTGTAATCATTCTCACCCAAAAACTATTGATTTGGCTGCCTCATTCTTCCATCTTTAAAAACAATTTACTTTAAATAATTTACATATATAAGTATGTATGTATATATCAAATAGCATAACATGTATTTGTAATCGAAAATGGTTTAGTACCTGAAAATGTTACTGTGTTAAATAATTTTGTACAATTACTTCAGATTTTGTGGTCAAACTGATTTTTGCAGCTACAATTCATGAAACTTTCTTTGCATTTGTTAAAAATCTTCTTCTTCTTCTTTCAGCTGTTCCCAGTTTAAGGGTCGCCACAGCAAATCATCTGTTTCCACCTAACTCTGGCCTCAGTATCCTCTATTCTTGCACCAATTACCTTCATGTCCTCCTTCAGCACACCCATATAACTCTCTGCACATGTCCAAACCATCTCAATCTGGCTTCTCTGACTTTGTCTCCAAAACAACCAACCTGAGCTGTTCCTCTGATGTGCTCGTTCCTAATCTTGTCCATCCTTGTCACTCCTAAACTGAACCTCAACATCCTCATCTCTGCTACTTCCATCTCTGCCTCGTTTCTCTTCCTCACTGCTACAGTCTCTAACCCATACATCATAGCTGGTCTCACTACTGTTAGGCTAAGAAGGGAAGTGGATATTTGCGAGCAGCAGTATGGCTTCATGCCCAGAAAGAGCACTACTGATGCAATTTTTGCTCTGAGAATGCTAATGGAGAAGTACAGAGATGGTCAGAAGGAGCTGCACTGCGTCTTTTTGGATTTAGAGAAAGCGTATGACAGGGTGCCGAGAGAGGAGCTATGGTCCTGTATGAGGATGTCAGGAGTGGCAGAGAAGTACGTCAGAGTAGTTCAGGATATGTATGAGAGGAGTATGACAACAGTGAGATGTGATGCTGGTCAGACGGAGGGGTTCAAGGTGGAGGTGGGGCTACATCAAGCTTTGAGTCCCTTCTTGTTTGCTATGGTGATGGACAGATTGACAGATGAGGGCAGACAGGAATCTCCATGGACAATGATGTTTGCAGATGACATTGTAATCTGTAGTGAGAGTAGAGAGCAGGTGGAGGGACACCTGGAAAGTTGGAGGTCTGCTCTAGAAAGAAGAGGAATGAAAGTCAGTCGTAGTAAGACAGAATACATGTGTTTGAACGAGAGGGAGGGAAGTAGAACAGTGAGGTTACAGGGGGCTGAGGTCAAGAAGGTGGAGGAGTTTAGGTATTTGGGGTCAACAGTCCAGTGCGACGGGGAGTGTGAAAAAGAGGTGAAGAGGCGAGTGCAGGCAGGTTGGAGTGGGTGGAGAAAAGTGTCAGGGGTGTTGTGTGACAGAAGAGTGTCAGCAAGAATCAAAGGAAAGGTGTACAGAACAGTATTGAGACCAGCTATGATGTATGGGTTAGAGACTGTAGCAGTGAGGAAGAGACACGTAGCAGAGATGAGGATGTTGAGGTTCCGTTTAGGAGTGACAAGGATGGACAAGATTAGGAACGAGCACATCAGAGGAACAGCTCAGGTTGGTTGTTTTGGAGACAAAGTCAGAGAAGCCAGATTGAGATGGTTTGGACATGATAGTAGTTATATTGGTAGAAGGATGTTGGAGATGGAGCTGCCAGGCAAGAGGGCAAGAGGAAGGCCAAAGACAAGTTATATGGGTGTGCTGAAGGAGGACATGAAGGTAATTGGTGCAAGAGTAGAGGATACTGAGGCCAGAGTTAGGTGGAAACAGATGATTTGCTGTGGCGACCCCTAAACTTGGAACAGCCGAAAGAAGAAGAAGAAAAGATGAAAATTGCTTCAAAGAGTCAAATTCCAGTTCCTAAATTAAGTATTATAAATTTTATGTTTAAATTGGCAAGATATTTCTCTTCTATATCTTTTTGATATTTCCTTTTATGCTCAATTTTATTCACATCTCAAGTAGCAAATTTAATATTCTAATTTTCTGTGAAGACTTATTTTTTCTCTTTTAAGATTTAAAACTGTAGTTAAATTTGTAGAAGTATTTAATTATTTCAGTAATAAATTTCTCTCTTAATTTAATAAAAAAAATTGATAGCTTTTCTTTTCTAAATTAAATTCCTTATCATTTAGTAACTAAACATTTTATTTTCAAGTTAATTGTTGTTTAAATGTAATAATTTTCCCTGTGTTATTATAAAAGTACTTCCCACTGCTTTTCCCACCTACTACAAATCATCTCACCTGCCATCACACCTGCCCTCGCTCACATCATCAACTCCTCGATCACTACCGGCATTTTTCCTACAATTCAAGGTGGCTAGAGTGACCCCGCTTCTCAAGAAACCTACACTCAACACATCACTGGTGGAAAATTACAGACCTGTCTCTGCTGCCCTACACTGCAAAAATCATTGAGCGGGTCGTTTTCAATCAAATCTCTACTTTTCTGAATCAGAATAACAAGCTCAATGACAACCAATCAGGCTTGAAGAATGGACACTCAACTGAGACGGCTTTGTTGTCTGTGACGGAAGCGCTGCGAGGGGCCAGGGCTAACTACAGATCATCTATCCTCATCCTACTAGACCTCTCTGCAGCGTTTGACACAGTCAACCATCAGATCCTTCTCTCCACTCTCTCTGCAATGGGCATCACTGGAACTGTACGTGATTGGCTTGAGTCTTCACTGGTAGATCTTTCAGTGTTGGGTGGAGGGGTGAGGTCTCTAACACCCATAAACTACTCACCGGGGTTCCCCAGGGTTCAGTCCATGGGCCCCTTCTGTTCTCCATCTACACCACCTCCCTGGGCCCTATCATCCTCAGACACCATTAAGCACAGATGTCACACTCGTGCTTTGCAGTCAACCACATTTGTTCAGCCAATTTCATTCTTAATTTTCATTGCTATTAGCTGTTTTTAAACTCTCATGGCAACTGTGTTCAGTTCTCATGCTCATAGAGCAAGGAGCCCAGATCCATTGTAAAAGAGATAACACAATTTCACACAGACATCCAACAGAACATTAACAATAATACTAGTAAATACTTTCTATCACATCCTACACAATGAAAATTTTGTGAAATTTATTGGTGCTACATAAATGTTACAATCAGGAACAAACCCCAAGGTTTCTCCCCATTAAATACATAAAAATACGCACACGACTATCTCAGTACTGTTAAGTAGTGCTCAAGGTAATTAAACGGAATAATTAATGCATTTCCCACCTGTTTCCTTCAGAACCTCTCGGGCGTGTAACAGAAAACTTATCCCCCAGAATTATGTTTTCCCATCTAATGAAAATACCATGAATCTTCCACTTGTTCCTATAAACAAACGAGTTTGAAACCAGAACGACTTGCAAAACTGTATTTTCACCGGAACATATTCTTCACCCACACCACCACCCACCACCACCATCTTGATCAGGCATTTAAAATAGCCATAGCATCCGGCCATCTTAAAGTTGGCCATATTCATGCTATCTCGGTCTACAACCAGTTAAAGTTGAGTCTGAAATCTTAGTCAGAGCATTTCGCTAATTCACCTGTCAACCATTTGTCTACAGCTGTGTGGTTCTATCATTTATCCAGGCAAACACCATACAGCCCAAAGCTTAGACGCATCTGCCATACTAATGCTGGCAAAAGAGTTGCATTATGAGTACGTTCATTTCCTAATCTTACTGTCAGGCCCAGTATTCGTCGCCATTATTGGTATGGAAATATTTACTCAAGAGACATGAAATACATACACAGCAGCAGCATTTTTATTTAATCAAACCCAAATGTGAAAAAATCATATCATAGAGCCGTGAAAGTGTAACATGGCGCTTCACGAATGTGCAGAGTGGACTAGGAAGTCTGAGAAAGAGTTAGGAAGCAGAAGAACAAAGAGAGCTTTTGGGAAGGCCCATTGGGCTTTCAGCAACATGTCATTTCCGTCTGTCTCTAGCTCTGTTGCTCGACAATGTCCATCTCATACATCACTCGCCTTTACATAAACTCAATCGTAATAGAGACATTTATATCTATATTACTGATATTGTAATTATTATGATTAAATTTTTTCATCACAACCCTTGTGGAGAGTGGAATTTAACAAGCTGGAAAATTTGCATAGTGCATATTTGACCACACCCACTTTTCAACAGAAACTACAAAGTCAAATATCTTGGAAAGAAATCGCCTTGCAGATGCAGCAGTTTTATCTCTGCCCTGGTGGAGAGTGGGATTTAATGTGATGCCAAATAATTAGACCACACCCAATTTCCCACAGAAGCTTTAAAGTAACATATTTTGAAAACAAAGTGATCTCTCGATAAAATGTTGTGTGTTACTTCACTAACACATTTACTATATACACAAATATGAGCCATACTCACCTCCTAGACAACCTGACTTAGACAATACATTATGGCAGTGCAAGGAGGCTCACTGGGAGAAATGCATATAGGCATTTCTTCCTGGGCCAGCAATGCGTTAGCACACCTATCCCAAGAGGAGTCTGGTACAGAGCGTAGAACAGTCGGCACTGAGCGTTCTGTGGCGAACAGGTCCAGAGGCAGAAACGAGGTGTCATGTTCACCTTCAGTAGGCCTGGACATCATGCTCGCGCCTGAACTCGGAACTTCAGCCAAATCTGGAATGGTCTCATATGTAATAAGCCAAGCAGAATAACCATTGTCGCGGAAGCCATATGGAAGTTCTTCAGAGGGACCCCTAATTTTAAGCAGACTCTGCGTGCTGCCGTCAGCAGGCTCAGGGCACACTCTAGAGAGACGTGCTTGCATGTTCAACGAGTTTAGCTCCATACCCAACAAAGATATTCTCTGGCCAGGGGTTAGACAGCTTTTTTCTGAGTTGATCCGAAGCCCCAGACGACTGGGGTGGCATAAGACTGTCTCTGTGGCGAATCAACTGGGACCACGTCTGGGCCAGTATCAGTCAGTCGTCCAAGTAAGCCAGGAATCGAACCCCTTCTGGGAATAACAGTACTAAACCCGCCTCGAACACCTTTGTGAAGGTGCGAGAAGACAGAGACAAGCCGATGGGGAGAATGCAGTACTGATACACTCAACCTTTGAGACCAAACCGAAGAAGGGGTCTGTGCCGAGGGAGTATACTCACGTAAAAATATGCATCCTTCAGATCTATTGTAGCGAACCATGCCTCTAGACGGACTGAGTGGACCATGCATCTGAGGAATATCACCCTAAACGGAAATCTCAGAAGATGAGCATTCAGATGACACAGGTCAAGGATTGGACCCACCTGTGCGGTTGGAAACTAGAAAGTAAGGGCTGTAAAACCCTCTTTCCTTGTCGGCAGGAGGGACGGGCTCAATTGCACCATTTTGTAGAAGGGAATCAATCTCCTCGCGCAGGACCGGGGCCTCTATGGGTGAGACAGAGGTCATTAGAACCCCTTTGAACCTGGGCGACTCGGCCGCAAACTGCAGTCGATGGTCGTGCTGGATAGTATAGGAAAAGTATTGGAAAGCTCTCACCAAGCTTCCTGAAACTCCACTAATGGCATTATTTGCAGCTTGCCGATAGTTTCCATAGCGGCGCTGTAAACTAGCAGGGCCTGCACGGCAGCTGGACTCCCTGGACTGGACAGCCTGTCCTAGAGCCTGCCCCACTTGCAATGGGACCTCTTCCCCTGATAATGTTGGGGGGGCCCCTGGCCAGAACTGCTCCTCCGTCTACTCCTTGTACCCGCTCTTGGCCGACGTCTCCGATGTTGAGGCTGATGATCAGAGGAGGACTGAGGAGGTTTTCTCCACCATCGAGCAGGCGGTGGGGGCGCAGACTTCATCCGCGGCGTCATGAATTCCTCCCAGACCCTCTACCTGCTTCCTGATCGTAGAGACCCGCGACGTAAGGTCCTTTACTTCACAGCCTGGGTCAACCAAAGATGGTTGTGGATGGCTGTGGGCTACTAACGTGAACATCATGTGGCCAAGCGTCCTAGATGCAACTTTCGTCGCCTTGAGTGCGAAGTCAGTAGCTCTCAGATCCTCAATAAGACCTGGGCCACAACTCCCCTCCTGCATATCTTTCAGGTCCTTGTCCTGGAGCACCTGAAAGGCTGCCATGGTATGCAGGGCAGCAGCAACTTGACCTGCAGCAACATAAGCCCTCGAAGTCAGGTCCAACGGCTTAGATGGTTGGATGGAGGCCTCGGCTATTCATGCCAGGTGGCAGGGTTACCCACGTATGAGTGCACTGCCAGCGCCTGCTCTACCTGGAGAATCGCTTCACACCCCCAAGCTACACACCGTCAAGGGGAGTGAGAGAGGAGAGGTTGACCAACCTCGCTTTAAGAGGTGCCTTCCAAGTTTGGGTCAGTTCCCGATGCGATAAGAGGCGGCTGCAGGGCATCATCCCGGCGCTACCCCACAAACCACGCGTCCAGCCTGGAGATTTCGGGTGCGAGGGGCGGAGCTACCTGCAACCCCATTTCTCTGGCAGCCCGGGTAAGCAACTTGGCCATCTCCTTGACAGGAATCTGCCGTAACCCCAGAGGGGGAGAGGGATGTACCATCTGTTTCGGGAGATGGGCCGTCTCTCTCCGATGCAGATGCAGCAATGGATCATCCAATAACTCATTGTTGGCGGATAGCGGACGCACCGGGGGAGAGGGAGCGTGAGCCGGCGATACAAGTCGACCGGCAAAACAAGTGCTCTACTAAAAAAGGAGTCTTACTTGTTGGTGGAAGGCAGTGAAAGACTTGAAGTCTGGGGTGTTCAGCGGTTGCAACAGCTTCCCATAGTCGTCACCGATGTAAGTTTTAGTGACCGACTGATGGGGAACTGTCTGTAGGTTTAAGTCTCATTCGTTCGACACATTACTTCTCTAACATTATTTTACTGGGTCCTTTTGTTCTTTTTCCACGTGGCCGCTCCCAAATATTTTCCACCGCCAAATGAGCCAGAAACCTAACTGATAAGTTATTTTCCCAAGTCCCTTTGTTCTTTGAACTTTGTTAAAGAGCAAAGGGACTATATAAATTGCACTTTTTAAATTGAAGCCCATATTATAACTATCTTTGTCTGATTCCTTCAGGGGTATCTTGACTGTAACTGATGAGTATTGCTGTTTTACCCTAAAAATCAAATGTTGCCCTGAAATATACCTTGTGATACCATATGACATACCATCATAACAAACTTATTTCATTCTCTGTACACTGCAAAATATTGGTAATGTAACATTTAATTGGTTCATTCAATGTTCAATTTTATAACAACCCTATTAAGGATTGACTCACTTGCTGACACAGCAGTGTATATTTAGGATTTGTTGCCTACTTTTAAAATTGTACATGTTCACGAGAATGTATTTTTCTCTCTTTCTTTACATTTGATTTTTAGTTTGAAATGATTTGAACAATCAAAATGTCCATCCATTCATTTTCATGTCGGCTTTCTTCCGTTTCAGGGTCACCACAGTAGAATGAACTGCCAACTCCTCTGGCACATGTTTTATGCGGCGGATGCCCTTCCAGCTGCAACCTATCGCTGGGAAACAGTCACACACACATTCACTCTTTAACACTATGGACAATCATTCTTACTCAATTCACTTATGCCACAAGTCTTTGGACTTGTGGAGAAACCGGAGCACCCGGAGAAAACCCACGCGATCACTGTTAAATCAACCGAGCCGAGGCATGAACCAGCGACCTTCTTGCTGTGAGACGACCGTGCTACCCCCTGCGCCACCGTGACGCCTTTCAATCAAAATGTAATATGTACAATTAGTACCAATGCAATAACCTAATTTCAGCATCTCAACCTTTACGTTTCAGGTACATCACTGCTAAGCTGCGGAATGCAGAGCAATATACTTCCTGTTCCTTCATGCCACTTAAAGGCAAACCTGAGGATGTAACATGGCTGAATAAACAATGATAACATCATCAACATAGAGAAATGTGATCATTTTAGATATTTAGCTATAGATATTTTTGTATATAACGTTTAAATCAACTGTTACTAATTAAAGAAGCAATAATACAATTAAATTACACAGGAAGGCATTTTTAGTACAATATCAATATGGCATTGAACAAGGAACACGAGAAAGCGAGAGGTGGGGGTTCTTATGCCTGGTTAATCATAATGTAGTTTTAATTAAAAACTCTGTGTCAAAGGGTTTAGCTCAGAGATCAGAGCCAGACTGCTTCACGGCAGCCGCTATCTGACTGCGTGCACACACACTCAGACCTGTATTAAATGTGGTTGTTAAGGGAGGGGGTTGGAGAGACAGCTTGTCATGTTGATCAGTTCTTGGTGTGAACGAGGGATCAGAGAAGGACATCAGGCCAGTTCCTTGCATTATTCCGTCTCAGAGTGTGGGTGGGGGGTGTGCAAGTGTGCCTGCTGAGGAGTGTTTGCCTGCGTGTGTGTTTAGGGACTCTGATAGCAGCTCTGGGCAGTTAAATGCACTTACTCATGCTCTGCCCCGGAGGAGTTGCACCAGGTTTTCATTCCCTGATGCCTTGTGACTTCTGGAGGTTCAGGTGACTGGTTTGGTCACTTACACAATTTAATCTTTCTGTACAACTTCCTATCCCTTTTCTTCCCTCTTCTTTTTATTTTTATTTATTTTAAACAGAAAGTAATGTGAGAACATATATTTCCTCTTTTTCCATAATTTTAATAATCTCTTAAAAATAATTGAAGGTAACAGTATTGACCAATACTTTTACCATTTTCAACACAAACATATATTAGACATTTATATGAATTAAATAATAACTTTTTATAGAAATCTAGATTTTAAAAATGGTCAATTATAATGTGCTTGTTTTACCAGTACTAATAAAAGCCAGCTTCTCCTGCAGCCTTTGTTTTTGTGAAGCTAACTCTGTTTATTGACACATTCAGGCATCCTGTGGTTTATATAAATACCATTTTAATGACATTAAGAGGATTACTGTACAAGATGTCTGCACGTTTGAGTAGATCTCTCCACTGGGCTTTAGTAGCTAGTTGTTGAATAAAGTCCCTTAAATTGTAACTTTTTTTTTTAAATGCAAAGTATTGTTTGTGATGGGAAGTTGGAAAGAAAGAATTAATTCACCTATGCTTAAAAAATAGCTCTTTGAAACTTTATTATGAATTTATGATATTGCAATTTTAGTAAGGTTAGTACACAGTCGTAGCCATAAATGCAATGGTACCAATAATTGGCAAAATTTATTTTGGTTTTCGTGCATGGTTTTCTCTTTTCTGGTTTTCGGGTTGAGGCCAAGAGTTTTCATTTGGGTTCATCCCTAATATATACATATATAAATGTGCAGGATTTTTTTTAATTATTATTTTAAATATATTTTTGTGTAATGTTTATTTAATTGGTAAATATTTTACTTTGTTTCAATTTTTTTACTGGGCTTGGTATTACGTTTGTTGTTAATTTAATACTTAGTTTGCTTGATCCTGTATATTATCATTTTATTAATTTTAACATCCATATTGTGATTATAGTTATTCACATGTGTTTATGACAATTTTTCATATTTTTGAAAAACGTTCATCACTCCTCCATCTCTCTGGGACTATTGACCTCTAAAACAGGGCCAAAGTCTTCACCCCAGGGGCATCAGAGAGAGAGAGAGAGTGAGAGAGAGAGAGAGAGATACAGGTGAGAGACCATAAAGGCCACCCCATGAAGCCAATCAAGTATATTATCCTGTGCACTGCAGGTTTCTGAGAAGATCTCTTAACAGTCACTGCCTCCAAACCACAGCATATCAGAAGATATCACTGGAATGGAAAGTATTTCTCACAGAGAAAAGCCATGGAAAGACCTCTCTGTATAGTAGCAGCTATATCACCTCTTGGGTTCTTCTTATTCTGCATGATTGTGAGCTATCAGTATTTTCAACTGGTGTTCCCCCACAACAATCATTGCTGATGTGGAAAGTCAAGTTTGAACATGCCACAAATTACTGAAATATTATTTTCATTTTTAGCAATACTAATACTTTGAACAATCGTTGTCTGTATGTGTTAAATTCTCATTGGCACCGGCAATATGAAATTCATTAGTTATGTTAATGTGGGTAGATTATTTGCCTAAATTTATTTTAAATAAAATTATATACACAAATATTGATATTGTTTATGTTATATTTTAATATGTAATTTATATCTAAATTAACAGTCATAAGTATTCAAATTATTTTAAAGTATATGTAAATTCAAGTGAATACTTTATACACCTAATAAAAGTTCTAGATGTTTGTTATATAGGTATTGTTTTTTTAATAGCCTTTGCTTTATATTATAAATTATAGGCAAATTAAATTTAGATAATAGAACAAAAGCTATATTAAGAGTAGATCTTGAGAGTAAATCCCTCCTACTACTGCCATTATTAATAGCAAATAAAACACGATCTGTTAATAGACACAACTGAGTTGTTGATGTACACTTGGACCATTCCAGAGGTGCAGACACATGCCATCACCGGTGCAACGATGACCGCTTTAGTCGAAAAAGCAAGCCATCGGGGGTTCAGTCACAGTTTGCTGTATATTACACCAGCAGGAATAGATCCTGGCCGTTGACACTCAGCAGTGCCACACAGTTAAACACATGAAGGGTCTCCCACAGACCTGGCAGATAAAAGCATAACAAAGTTAAAGTGTTACCTGCCTCTCACACCTCAACAAGCCATGCTGCCAACACCCTGCCAACATTCACACTGATAGGCACACCTGAAGGGCCTCATGAGCAGGGGCAGGCTCATGAAAAAGTATATTTCTACCTTGCAGCCAACTCATTCTATTTTAGATAAAGGAGTCGAGGTAACCAAAAACGGAGTGTTTCCCATTTTTCATAAAACAAACATTTATTCACTTACAATAAGCATTTGTCTTATTCAGTTTTTTCAATCACTCTTAAAATGAGTTATGCAGAGAATTTGTGTTCAAATAAAGCTAATTTCCCTGACCTACAACTGTAATAATTGTTAGTTATGTCATGGCTGCGGCGCCCTGGGAGCAGTCAGGAAACTGGTGCCTTGCTCAAGGGCATCACAGTTGTTGTAGATGGGAGAGCAAGTGTTTCATCACTCACACCACTTTCAACTCTTGGGATATGGTAATTGAACTGGCAACCTTCCCATCATAAGTTGATCTCCTTATTCACCAGGCCACAACTAGCCTCATTAGTAGTATGCAATGTGCAACAGTGTCGAATGCAGCAGTGCAATCTAAAGAATAAAAAAATTGTAGGTTTGCCAGTCTAAGCAGCCGTATTTAAATCAATATGGCTTTTTAACCAGTGCTGTCTTAGCGATATGGAGGAGTCCATGTTTTGACTAAAAATATGAGATTTTTAATTGGCCTGTAATTCCCAGGTTTCTTTAAAAATGATATAATAGTTGCTGCTTCAGAGAGACATGAACAGAACCAGTTGGTCAACACTCGGATTGAAATCAACACTCGTTCAAATCATACTCTTCCTGATGCTTTCCCTGTTTTCCACCTGACACTTTTGGAATGTGAATTTATGCAAGTATTTCTGACATTTCAAATACTTCTTGAATCAATTTTTGCTATGTATTTGTTTTAGGATAAAAACATGTTAAAAACACAATACATTTTCAAATGATATATATTTTTGTTAATTCATTAACTTTCCACTTCATTCACTTTTATAATCTGAACTTGTATTTAAGTATGTTAGAGGCATTCAGAAGTACTGCCTACTTTATTTTAATCACATCAGAAAAAGTAATGATGCAGCAGATGCGTGTTTCAGTGAGCTGACTCACAGAATTAGCAACAAACTGTCCTCTGGGTTCAAAGAAAACTGATCTCAATCAGCCGGGTGTTAAAACATAATGTCTAGGGGTGTGAGGGGGTGCTGAGGTCAGAGGTCTGAGTGGGTCCTGCTGGAGTGTAAACATGCTGTTAATAGCTGCGGCAAGAATAACAGCATTAAAAGGGGTGTAATCCCAGTCTGGTTTTTCTATATTCTGTAGATTTTTGGAAATTGTATAATCAATAGATTTTCATTTGAAGCTTGCATGTCTCACTCTCTCTGTAAAAAGCTCAACCTGTTAAGGCTGCAAGTCCAAATAGTTATACCAGGACACATACACATGTCTCATTTTTCTTGCTAGAGCTATGCCTTTAGAACTCCTCTCTATTTTATTACATGTTTTTTTTATTAAATGTATTTATTTGTAGTTTATTTTTAAATTAACGGAGGTTTATTAGTTTCTATTAAATGTTACATATACTGTTTTACTGGATTTTATTTTGGTGTAGGTCCCACTGTACTGTTGCGCTTTAGTTCATAAGCTGATACACACGGCTCTTCAACACTTGTCCTTGCTAATTACATACAGATCCAGCTTTTAAACGTATTAATATTATTATTATTTGGTAACAATTTCGATTACAACCCGTTAATGACAGGGTAGTTATTTTATACTTATAGGACAGTTATGATGTAATTACAGGGTAGTTAGCGTGTACTTACAGAATAATTACTGTGTATTTACAAAGTATCTGTAGGGTAATTACTGTGCAGTTACAGTGTACTTACAGGGAAATTACTGTGCACCTATTGGGTAAATACTGTGTAGTTACAGTGTACTTATATGGTAATCACGGTGTAACTACGCTGTAACTATATGGGATGAGGGTTGTAATCTAAAGGGGAGCTTGTTCCTCAATAGTTACACTGTAACCACTCTGTAACTACACGGGATGAGGGCTGTAATCTAAAGTGGAGCTTGTTCCTTCGCAGTTACACTGTAAATATTCTTTACTACATGGGATGAGGGCTGTAATGTAAATTGGAGCTTGTTCCTCCTTAGTTAAACGGTAATTACATTGTAACTACACAGGATGAGGGCTGTAATCTAAAGTGGAGCATGATTCTCAATAATTACACTGTAACTACGCTGTAACTATATGGGATGAGGGTTGTAATCTAAAGTGGAGTGTATTCCTCCATAGTTACACTGTAACTACCCTGTAACTACATGGGATGAAGGCTATAATCTAAAGTGGAGCTTGTTCCTCCGTAGTTACACCGTAAAAACCCTGTAACTACATTGGATGAGGGCTGTAATCTAAAGAGGAGCATGTTCCTCCGTAGTTACACCTTAAAAACCCTGTAACTACACGGAATGAGGGCTGTAATCTAAAGTGGAGCATGTTCCACCGTAGTTACACTGTAACTACCCTGTAACTACACGGGATGAAGGTTGTAATCTAAAGTGGAGCTTGTTCCTCTGTAGCTACGCTGTAACCACCCTGTTACTACACGGGATGAGGGCTGTTATCAAAAGTGGAGCTTGTTCCTCTGTACTTACACTATAACTTCCCTGTAACTATACAGGATGAGGGCTATAATGTAAAGTGGAGCTTGTTCCTACGTAGTTACACGGTAACTAACCTGTTACTACACAGGATGAGGGCTGTAATCTAAAGTGGAGCTTGTTCCTCCGTAGTTACACTGTAACTACCCTGTAACTACACAGGATGAGGGCTGTTTCCAAAAGTGGCGCTTGTTCCTCTGTAGTTACACTGTAACTACACACAATGAGGGCTGTAATCAAAAGTGGAGCATGTTCCTCCGTAGTTACACTGTAACTGCTCTGTAACTACATGGGATGAAGGCTGTAATCTAAAGGGGAGCTTGTTCCTCTGTAGTTACATTGTAACTACCCTGTACCTACACAGGATGAGGGCTGTTATCAAAAGTGGAGCTTGTTCCTCTGTAGTTACACTGTAACTACCCAGTAATTACACCGGATGAGGGCTGTTATCAAAAGTGGAGCTTGTTCCTCCGTAGTTACCCTGTAAAAACAGGGGACGAGGGCTGTGATCTAAAATGGAGCTTGTTCCACCGTAATTATCCTGTAACTACAGGGGACAAGGGTTGTAATCTAAAGTGGAGCTTGTTTCTCCATAGTTATACCGTATTTACACTCTAACTACACAACTAATATACACAACTGTAAACCACAACAGGTTGATTGAACCTACATAAGTTATGGAAAGGTCAACGGCTGTGATCAGACTCTTGAATCCTGCCGACTACACCATTATGTATGTTTGTTTTTCACCCTTCGATTTAAAATAATGAACGTAATTTCAATAAAGACAGACTACAACTTTCTCTTTACTTTTCAGCATAACTTCTTTGAACAGCAGCAAGCATGGTTACAGAACCGACTCTCAAAGTCTCTTTTTCATGGACTCAAGCTATAAGGACAGACTGTCTTTTCACTGAGTCAGGTCCAATTTATGAATTAAATAAATGTTAAATCAGGTCAGCTAATTGCCAAAACACCCACAGTAGCTGCCATAAAATTGTTAATTTTGTGTAATTGACAGAGCAATTTATTTTAAGTTTTTTGTAGGTTTTGTGTACTCAATATTTTATATTTCTAAAATTAAAAACATGTAATACACTAAACTAAATATTCTTAAATTATTAAATTAATTACCTTAGATTCAATCAACTACTTAAGTACACATTTTTTGTGTATTTATAGGTACAATAAATATAAAAATAATGTTATTAAAATTAGACAAAACTAAAACTACAAAAAAATAAGAGCAACGAGTTTCCATACAATTTTAAGCTTTTGATTACCTGTTCAACGGAAATCTAAATTAATACTGTGAAAGAGAAAAAAAACTATTGCATTTGAGTGTTTGCTATAATGCATATACTGAAGACCACAATGTATGAATGACAATAAGGATATAAATAAGTGAGCATTTATGTTATGTTAAGTCAGTTTACAACAATGTTATAATGCTTCAGTAAATATGGGCTTCTCCATTTACCACCATGGTACAGGTTGTAATACTTTCATGAGCCTCACAGAGGTTGTGTTCTTGTCTCCTGGTTTTAAACAAAAATTGCTTTTCATGAAAACATTTTTTTTACTGTTATAAAATAACAGTATTCCTATAAACACATTTTAACCTTCATTGAGTATTTCCACACCGAGCTGATTTGCTAGAGCAAGTATCTTGCCCTTTAAAAACCTAAAAAGAATAACCATGGCCTGAGCAATGTTGTCTTTACAGTCTATCATAACATCTCCTTACAGGATGATTCCCTCCGAGCGTGGGTAAAGTTGGAGGAACAAGGCTGAGCCACATTCTCAGTATCTCTGCCGAGGATTTCAACTGACACATGCTTGTATCCGTCTCCATCATAAGAAACCTAGGCAGGAATATTTCATACAATATGATTTAAGCCTTCATTATTCTCAACATATATTAAAATAATTGTGCAAAATTAAATTAAAAGGCGTTTAATGTTAGATAATGGTAATGAGCACGAGCTTAGCAAACCCTCGTGTGAATCAATCAAGAGTTTCATCTCTTAGATAGCTATAACTTAATTTTACTTGAAAACTTAAATAGACTGACAAACATAAATGAAAGACTTTGATAATGATAATTATATTGTATGAGAAATAATAGGTGTTTTAATGTATGTATCATAATAGTCAGGAGGAGTTAGTTAGAACAGGCCAAAGAAACTAAAATCTTTTCAGTGAAACAGTCGGCCTGCGTGCCGATCTCATTGTCTTCAAGCACATTCATCCACATAACATTGATGCAGATCCAGGTGTGGGAAATTGCTCTGAAGAGTCCCTGTTATGAATAGATAGGAGAGGATCTGAAAGTTCTGTTGAAGGTCAGAGTGGAGGCGTCAAGAGCCGCATTTCGCAACTGAAACAGGAAGAAACTGCCCAAAATTGGACTGTCCACGTGATCCCCTCTCTCTCTCTCCTGGAAGGACAATCAGACGAGGAAGGAGGATCTCTATCGAGAATAAGTGTTTACGATTATTATGCAAACGTTTATTTTCTCTTGGCTTACGGCAGAGAACACCCAGCTGTATTATGATCTTATTGTATCAGAATATTAAACCTCTGTTATTTGATTCTCGAACTGAATTCCTGATCATTTGAACATGCAAGGATCTCTCAGATCCACAAATAATGTACATGGGTTAAACAAAGCCTATTCAAAAGTCAGCAACATCATATAATGGTTTAATCTTGACTGTATGACACTAATGTGTTTAATGACGTAGGCGTTTGAGCTGCTCAGTAATGCATTGACATACAGGGTACTGTGCCAATGTTAATGGTATCAATAAAATACAACATAAACGTGAATTTTGAAGACTTTCAGCAATCAGCAATAACAAATACTTTTGAGGGATTTATGTACATCCTTTAGTTTAGTTGGATATTCATTTGAACAGTTGGTTTAGACAGATGCAATTTAACTCATGCATATTTGCTTACTTTTATTTGTGTATTTGCGATGAAACTGCAAAAATAGAACAAATAAAAAACGAGATTACTAGGTTTACTGCATATTAAACCTCTTGGAAAACCAGAATTTAAAGATCACAGAATCTAAACCACTTAAACTGCACAAAAATGCTATTAAACCCCTATTAAACTTAGTTTACTTAAATAAAACACAATACAACTTAAAATGGACTCCAAACACAACAAGCATTTCTTTGTTGCATTTGACGTACAACTTCGGCAGAGGTTTATAAAAGCACATCGCACTGTGGATCAAGTATAAACCCTGCTCCCACTCTAGAGGTCTCCTCAGCTGCTTCTTCTCAGTTTGAAATCCTCTCGTTTATGAGACATCGTTTCTTGTCAAACTCCTGCCGGAAGCTTCTGCCCCCAATTGGAAACTGTTCATACTCGAAACCTCTCACAGATTTACACTGTAAACTTATTGAAACGAAAACACCTTCAGACTTAAAACAAACGGCATCAATAGCATCAAACTCTTTTAATATTTTTAAATATTTTTACATACTGATTAAACAGCTTTAAGCTTTGAACTCTTCCCCCATTTGTAAAGCTTTAACAAACCTTCAAAGATTGGCTTTCTCAAGCGAACCTAAAGTTTGCTATCGAAACTTTAAAATTTTGTCAATTTTATTGTTTGGGTTTTCAATGTCTTGTTTATTGATCGTGGGTTGACGGTGTCAAATAATACTGAAGGGTGTTTTCCTTCTCAATTTCATCTATGAGGCCAAGATTATCCCAAATCCAACCAATGGTTGCAGCTTTGAAGCAGCCAATGGTTTAGAAATCCTCTATGTTGGGTACTTTGAATTGGACGTTTAATTGTCCGGCAATATAACATTGGGCTGTTGCATACCGGTAGATGCGATCTCATTATGAATCTGTACTATTTGACCTTCTAACTGTTGCTTCTGCCATTGCATAGAGGAAATAATAACAAATGACGTTAATATTAAAATGCTTGGGTCTGGAGTTTATTACAAACCTGGTTATCTGCATTCACTGGCAGAACAGTACTTTTTTAACCTTTATAAGCACAGTTACTTGCTGCCTTACTGACCTCCCAATTTTCACTGAAGAAAAATTACTGTTATTTTCAGTGTGGACAAAGGCAACCAAACTAAATCGGACGTTCCATTGCCGTTTGGTATGCAACATTTTTTTTGTGTTTACTGACTACAAACTTGTTCCCGACGATTACACCAAATCGGTTCTCTAATGCATTTTTGAAAAACAACAGTCATCGTGTAAACATTTTCATTTTAATCACTTAATTCTTGAAAATTTACACCACATCAAATGTGCCCGTTTTTTCCATCAGATCCCTGTAAGATTGATATATGCTTCCCTTTACAATTACAGGAATCCCTGTGGATGCACTGTACAGTGTTTTTTTTTTTTTTCTGATTTTGCCATCACCGTAGTGACACCCCGACAAAAGTGATCATCATTATTGGCTTGCATGTGTGACATGACTCCTCACCATCATCTTCCTGAAGCATGGGTCAGAATGCCAGAATATCTCTGTGACCTTTCCGCCTCTTAAAGGTGTTAAATGCAAAAGCTCACCCTGCCATGACTCGTCTTGTCTCTGTTGCGGTCGTTAATGATCATCCCTCGATCTGATAGAAAACAGTTGTGCACTAGAAAAATGTACTCTTCATATTTGCCTTATAATATAAATGTTTAAAGTAAGATGATATCTTATTAAAACTGTTGATTGAAATGTTTTGCATCAAATTCTCTCTTGGACAACATTTGTCTTTCCAAGCAGCATTATAGTGATAATTGAAATAAAAAACCATTTGAGTAACCTATTATCAAAACACAATATTTGAAAGACTTTTAGAAGTAAATGTGTGATAGAATGTGCCAAGAATTTGACAGAGCAGTTTATAATGTCACAAGCACTCTCCTCAGCCAGGCCTTTCCATGTTCCGTTTCCAGGCAATGGCCAAAAAATGTGATTTACATGGTAAAAAAAAAAAAACTAAAAACTCTGATTTAAAAAAAAAATATATTATTTTAGCATGTTTGCATATAAATCAGTAAACTACTTATAACATAAGTTTTAAATCATTTATGTTAATTCAGCAGCACAATGGGCTAGTGCTTAATTTGTCAATGAGGAGATCCTGGAACACCAATGACAATTAACAATGACAATTTAGTTGTAAAGCACATGTTAAAACAACTTCAGTTGACCAAAGTGGTGAACAATAGTGGGAACACAGGGACAAATCAAGGTTACAAACAAAAAAAATATTGTTAAAACACACAGTAAACCTCAGTAGTTGGAGTAGTTAAAACTAATAAAAGCCAATAAACATGTTAAAAAAATGAATAAAATATGAGATAAAAGAGATAAGATTTACATACCGCATTCTTGAGAGAGTAGCAGAGTTTTGAGTTGGGATTTAAAAGCAAAACGTGATGGTACTCATCTCAATTCGAGGGGAAGAGAGATCCAGGGTTTGGGAGCTACTACAGAGAAAGCACGCTCACCTTGGCCTTTCAACCGTGACCTGGGAACCACCAGCAGCCTCTGGTTGGAGGACCAAAGTCGGTATAATTGGTGAAAAGTTCTGACAGGTACAGGGGAGCTCAGCCATTAAAAGATTTGTAAACCAGCAGTAAACATTTTACAACCACCCTGATGTGCACAGGAAGCCAATGAAGAGATTTTAAACTGGAAAAATGTGATCTCTGTCTCGTGACCCAGTTAAAAACCTCACTGCTGCATTCTGGACTAATCGCAGGCGAGATAAAGCTGATTATACCATCCCAACATACAACGCAATACAATAGTCCTGGCTTGAGAAAATAAAAGCATGACTCGTTTTCTGTAGGGTTTTAAAAGAAAGAAAAGGTTTTACTTTAGGTAAAAGTCTAAGCTGGAAGAAACATGATTTTACCACCTAGTTTATCTGTCAAATGTAAAAGCCCAATCAAAGATAAAACCAAGATTTTTATCCAAGGTTTCAGCAAGGTGGACAAACAAACCAGATTAACTGTGAGGGCGGTGCAGGAGGATGAAGGGCCTAAAATGATTATTTCTGTTTTGCTCTTATTTAACTTGACAAAGTTAGCTGCAAGCCACTCCTTAATATCTTAGAGACAATCGAGAAGATTCTCACAGCTAACTGTGTTACACTTGAGGGGCAGGTAAACTTGAGTATAGCTGTGCAATGACAGACCAATTTTCCTAATAATGGAACCAAGTAGCATCATATATTTGGTGAAAAGAAGAGGGTCCTGAACTGAGCCTTAAGGTACACCACATGACAATGACTCAGAACTGGAAGTCACCTCACCATTTGAGCCATAATCATATCAACCACATTTTTCCACTGTATGTTTACAGGCACACAATCATATTTCTCACTCTCCCTCTCAAACTAAGACATTTTTTCTTCACAAACATATAAAACACAGCAAGAATAATAAGTGCAAAAATGCAGCACAAAAACACAGCAGTAAAAAAAATACACAACAGAAATAATTAATTTTGTACTGACCCAATTTCTCCAAAAAAATGTCTCCAAAAATGAATCAGCAAAACAAATGCTTAAATTTGGGTTTTACAGAAGGCTCTCTGAAGGCTTTAAACCTGACTTTATAGGCCTTTCTCTCGTTTCTCAGGATCACTTCCTGAAGGCTTCGAAACCTAACATCACACAGTTAGTTTTATAGAACCGCTCTCTAAAGGAATTTCAACCTGATCACAGTTAATTTGATTTGTCTTATTGCAACAGAATAAAGTTTCAACCTTATTAAATATTATTTTTAAAATGGGGTGTTCATCAAATTCAACACACAAATTTAGTCTTAGTCACTGACAGAATTCGAATAAACAGGTTTCTGCTTACCTTTTTTAAGTCGGCCGACTCTTGTGTAGAATTTGAATCCTTTCTCGTTGTGGTCAATTACTGGTCAGTCCCTTGACCATCACGTCGGGGTCACCAAATTGTGGCTCTTTGAAGATCTTTGCGTGTTCAAAATGATCAGGACTTCAGTTTGCAAATCAAATAACAGAGGTTTAATATTCTGATACAATAAGATCATACAGCTGGGTGTTTTCTGTATAGTGCCAAGAGAAGACACTTCAACACAATATTCACAAACATTTATATCATACAGCTCCTCCTTTCTCATCTGATCGTCCTTCCTCGCACGAGAGAGAGCGGTGAAGATCACGTGGACAGTGCAAACTTGGGCAGTGTAGTCCTAAGCTGGTGTAGTCTGTTCTTCCTGTTTCAGTCATGCTGTTAGTTGCTGAAGTAATTCTCATCAACAAAAGCTATATTAAAAGTAGTTGAATATATCAATGTTAATTGAAGAACCTCGTTCCTCTTTCACCCAGTTCAATGATGGCGTCCCAGTGCTTGGCCCAAACACGAATACCAGTCGGGACTGAAGGCTCACATGTTCTGTCTTGAAAACAGTGCTAAAAGGATTTTTGATAAGTCACATAAATTGTATATCTGACTCCATAATACATTTTTTTGAAGGTTTTATCTTTACCATTAATTAAGCATGCTAATTAATAATGACATATTAAGTTTTAACCCAATCAATGACCTTTAATTTTACTCACACTTGATGCAAATATTCTTATTACCCCTTAAAAGTGTTTCAGTAAAAGAAGAATGACTGAAAAATGTTTAAACATTTATTATCTTTGATGTGTATAAACAACAATAAGGAGTTATTGTCTACACTTCATTCAGATTTAGGTGTAAATTTAGGGCTAGTCCCATGGGCTTTTGATACTCAAATACACTCATATGCAGATTCAGTAATCACAGTCAGGCACATATTACTCTGACACCCTGAACTGGTTTTATTGTGGAAATTATTGTGATGTATTTTTTGCCCATATTGCCCAGCACTGCATTAGAGTGATGCTAACATGACTTAGATTGATTCAGCTAACATTAATTATCATGTCTTTAGAATGTTAATTGCATTAGCACAAAGCTAAAATTTTTGTAATCAGAATAATGATAAACAGAATGATGCTAATGGGAATATAATAATTATTGAAATATAATCCGCAGAATCATATCCGTAGCATGTATCTAAAATTACTTAGTAGGTCATTAGCAAGTAGATAATGAGTTAGCAGGTAACAAGGGACTGTTTTTTATTTCATAACTGCAATGCTTGGGATTCATAGTTTTATACTCTGCTACCCATGCTATATCATGTTGATCTTCTGTAATAAAATGTAAATGCAAATATGTTGTACAGGGGGCATCCTATCATGTTTATGCTATTAAAAACACTGTATTTCATTCATTTGATGGGACTACATGGATGCCGTATGGAGGGAAAGTGCACTGTGATTTCTCATTCCGCTCAAAGTTCATGAAAGTTGAACTGTATTCAACTTTGACTTGCAATCAACACTATAATCACCGGATTGGAGTGATGAATGTACAAGCTTATAGAAATAGTGTTTTAGAGACAGATTTAATTATTAGAACTTTAGTAGAATTAGATGAAAGTGAACCCTGTTTATGTTTGGATGAATGTTATTTAGAACTTTAGAGATTGTGTGCACTTGCGACTATGGAGGTGATTGGAACTCCTATTTTGGATAATTGGATGGGTGAGTGACTACTTCTGCCAATATAGTGTCTCTTGTTTTATTTTGTCGATGAAGTGGTTTTTCACGACTGAAAAGAGCAAGAGACATAATAATAACAATAATAATAATACTAATTATGCCTTCAATTTATATAGCGCTTTTGTAGACACTCAAAGACGCTTTACAATTGTCAGAAAATGATTCATTTAATCCACATTCACAGACTGGTGGTGATAAGCTACCTTGGTAGCCCTCAGCTGCTCTGGGGCAGTCTGACAGAACGTGATTTCCATTCTGGACCTACGGCCTCCTGACCACCACCAAACACACCCCACCAGTTACACACATCTATACAGGGCAATGTGGGTGAAGTGGCTTCCTCATTGACACTGGCAGAATGGTACTAGTGGGGATCGACCCGCTAACTTTCCGGTTACAGAACGACCAACTTCACCATCTTTCCGACCAGACATGATTCTGCTATTAAGAGGAAGCGAGAGAGTCTAATCGAGGAGCTCAAGCTCTGAGAGGGATGTCTGGGGGACGTCTTGTTTTGAATGTTTATCTGTATAAGCTGAGAATCAATTTTTAAATAATGAATGTTTCGCTAAACTTTACTCCTGTTCCTCCGGATTGCTCCCGTTTCTCCTCAGACAGAGCCAGGCCTGTATCTGGCCGGGAAGAACTTCTCTATGGCAAACGTGGTGTGTTTCACAGTCATCGCCTACTTCCGTCGACTGCAGAAAGCTGAATGGATTTGAAGTCTCTCACAAATAAACACATCGCAAAATGCTAATAATGCATTTATGGTGGGTTGTTTTCATGGGTTTACAAATTAAACATAGTTTTTTTTATTGTGCGATTGGGCAAATTTATAATACTGTCATTGTTAAGATCACTACTGCAATTGCAGCATCATGTTTTCCAGTCAACTTAATAGATTTTAAGAAAAGAAAAGAACCCTTGTTTTATAATAATAACATAAGATAAAGCTACATAAGTTCAGGAATTTACTTCGTTACTGCCCACCACTGGCCTGAGCTCATGCTAGAGATGGCTCTGCCACTTGGATCTGATACAATCTGGTTAAATCTCATTACATTTTTCCCAGAGATCCACCCAAACTAAATAACTAATAAAAGCTAATTTCCAGTTGCTTTTTGACATTAATAAACGTAAAAAGCTAAAAAGAAGTAAAAAAAAAAAGAGCCAGTTTTTTGATTCTGTGTGAGTTCCGTGCAGCCAGGGTATTCACACTCCAAAGCAGAATCTGTTTGCATTTGTGAATTTGGCAGATGCTTTTATCTAAAGCGATTTACACTGGGGGTATGCAGCTTGCTACAAATTCAGAGTTTAACTCAGGTGACTCACAACAAACTTTGTCTCAACTAAAACATCAACCATTGAAGGAAGAAAATAAAACAGATTTTTTTTATATTTCATTTTAAGTGCAGTATTTTAAGATTTTTTTAGTTGCTTTAAAAAAAAAAGTTGTTAGTGTTGATGCTTTCCTGGCTGGATCAGGGAGTTTGTTCTCTGAGTGCAGGCTACTGGAGGGCATGTTGGGGCGGAAAGATGGCGCAGTGGTGGAGTTCTGGAACTGGAAGGATGGTGGTTCAATCCCGCTAGGGCCATTCTGCCGTTAAGGCCCTGGGCAAGCCACTTCACTCACATTGCCCTGTATGGAAGTGTGTGACTGGTAGGGTGTGTTTGGTGGTGGTCAGGAGGCCGTAGATGCACAATGACAGCCACGTCCTATCTGACTGACCCAGGGCAGCTGAGGGCTACCAAGGTAGCTTATCACCACCAGAGTGTGAATATGGAGTGAAAGAATAATGCTCTGATAATTATAAAGCGTCTTTGAGTGTCATTATTATTATTATTATTAGGGATGTACGAGCATGTGAAGATAGACATGGGCTGATCTGGAGATCTAGTTTTGTACAAGGAGAAGGGTTCCTTTTTGTGGCTTCAGATGCAGTGCTCTAATTCAATTCTAATACAAGATCTGCTCGCAATCTTTGCTTTTTGATGCACAAGCTTTGCTCAAAAGCGTATAACGTTAGTAACATCTCTGTAGTGTGCTTTCCACACGATTGACTGTTGTAGTTGTAGCCATGTTAAGGATTTTAGGGAAAATAAAATGCAAATGAGTCTCTTTGTGTGTTGAAGCCAGATTTCCTTATAGGGTTATAAAAGTCATGTAGTGTGCGCTTGGCTTGATGTATAAGGAGTTGAAATAACATATTTCAATTATGTATTTAAGGCTACCATAAGTAAAAACAAATCAATTAAAAAAAAACTTACTGTGTGGACCAATGAACACAGGACTGGTGGAAAAGCGCCTAGTGTAAAAGCCAGCCTCGTCATAAATCCTTTATCAAACCATTCTTTGTTGATGAACCAGCTGAATGTGAAGTGCTGCTCACAAGCAAAAAAAGGTATCCTCTAATGGCAGACACAAAATCGAGCCATTTGTCACTAATTATTTGGTAATTCAAACAAAAGGTTAGGCTACAGACATCCAAAAATCACATTGCTTATCCAGCGACGATCTGCTGCTGTCACTTTCAGGACAAACCACATTGCCTGTTCGTCTAAGAGAGGGCTGTACTAGCAATTCATATGATTGTGGGTGGTGCTTGGGCGGGGAAAACAAGTCGTTTGCATCTCAGAAAAAAGGAATGAAGGATTGCTCAAATATGTCAAAAAGTCATGTCTCAAAATACTGCTGAGGGATGTTTATGATGAGGGAACAACATTTAAAGATGCCAGGAATGTCAGAAAAGTTACGTTATCATGACATAGCACCTTTAACATAGTGTTTTTTTTGTTTGTTTGTTTGTTTGTTAGTTTTATTGTATTTGCTTTAAAGCAGCTTCACAAAGACCTTTTTAAATAAGATTTAAAGAAATAATTTTTAAAAATTCAGCCGTACTTTGTATTGTGGATAATTGCACTCAAGCCACTGCTTGTTCATACATTGAATGCATTGCATGCAGTATTTCCTTTTAGAAAGGGGCTGCCTTTGTTAGGGCAGTTGCAGTCTGGTGGATAAGGAGATCGACTTGTGATCCAAAGCTCGCAGGTTCAATCCCCAGATCCACAGAGTTGAAGTTGGTGAGTGATGAAACACTTGCTCTCCCATCCCTGGGAGCCTCACTGACTGAGGCAGGTCCCCAGCATAAAAAATATACAAACTTAAATCCATCGATGAAAAGTTCGCCGAACAGCACCTGAAAAAAACAATCAAATAAAAACACAACAAAACTAAAAACAAAGACAAAACAGAAACTAACAAATGAAAAACTATGGTTAGAAAAATGTAAGACAACAAACAGGTGATCAGCATCAGCTGCAGAATGAGTGCTAAATGATGGGAATAGTTTAGAAAGGCACATTTTACAATATTTATTGTTCAGCAACAAAAAAGCAATTGTTATGTATTCTTCAAACAACCCAGTGTGCACAGAAAGAAAATAACTCAGGTCTGAAATGTTAACATACTTGTCGCCTGACTTCTTGATGAAACAAAACAAGGATCTGCAGACACTTTTGTGAATGTAAAACATCCAAGTTACGACCTAAATGAGAATGGTGTAAGGAAAATGGAGACCTCACTCTTCACAGACAGAACCCATGGGATAGCTTTTTTTATCATACTGTGGAAGAATTTGTAAAACAAAGGATGACCGCTAAAATATCTTGGTTTCTACAAACACAAAATAACAGAATCAATAAAAAGCACAAATAAAATAATATGAGACCAAATTTCAGGAGAACATCAAGAGTCCCCAAGACCATGACCTTTTAATGAAAAATGTAAACTACTGCAGTTTAATTTTTTTTTACTTATTCTGTTAAAAGCAGATGAGGAAAATTCCAAAATATATAAAAAATTGTTATTGCTTATCGATAAAAAAATAATTAAATTTATTAATGATCACCCAAAGCACTTTATTTTGACAGATAAATGAATACAGTCGACATGCCCAAACATCTGGAGAGAATCTTTAAATCTGGAGAAATTTTTGAGAATAAATAAAGATGCAAGTCTAACCTTTTTATCTCTTTAAAGAGCACTTCAAAACAAGTTCATCTTCACTCATCTTCATCGTCTGATGAAGAGCTGCTGTGTTCTGGTTGGTAGCGGTGTGCCAGGCTCCGCAGCTGCTCAAGACTATCACTCAACTCTGAGAGTTCAGGGCCATAAGTGAGGAAGCTTGGGGCAGAGCGGCGTAAGTCCAGCGCTGCACAGGCTCTCTGTATCTCTGAGAGGCATAAGCCCGTAGCTGCGCTGCACTGGAGTGATGATAACACAGGGAGACTCCTCACAGCACAACCTCATGGACAGAATGAAAGAGGGTTAGTTATTCTCTAGACGTGGATGTAGCGTGCTAGAGAGAGTCCAGTGTAAACTGAGGGGAGACCTCTGGCTTTCTCTCTCAAAACATGATAGGAAGTTACTGAACTGCAGTTTTGCCATCTTACCACCTGTGCCTGACCCATTGACAGCATGTTAAAAATTGCTAAAACTTTACAGCTATAAAATTAAACATGTTTCCACCCCTTACTCCTTTCGGTTTTTTGATGCTGACGGTTTGAATTTACCTTCTTGACAAGAGTGATTTTCCCTCCTCATTTTTAAAAGTTGTATTAAGATGTATTGTTTTCCACAAAGTGAAACCACCCACCCATGTAGGGATAAGAATCTTTAAGTACTTTACAATCTGATCCTGATAGAGATCCACGATCCAATTTCAAAATGATTAGAAATATACATTTTTTTTAATATGCTTAATTTACATTTCAAATAAATAGTTTCTATGTTTTTATGAGCGCAAGCTCCATTAATTGCGAAGTGGAGTCTTCACTCTCTTTCTTGGCTTGCGCTCCACATTAAACACTGGATAATGAAGTAAAACTTTAGCGATGAAGTAAATAATATTCCTTTGTTATCGAAGTTGCGTTTTGGCTAGCTAGGAGTCGGTACTGTTACCACGCCATGTTGATCAGTTTAGAGACAGTGCTTTTACAGAAGCAGCGGATGAATGTAAGACGTTTTATGTATAGAATATTTATATATGCTTATTCTTCTGAAGATTACTTATACGATTTGTAAGGTAAATAAAACCAGTCTTTTATTAGAATCTGTGATGTGTTTCTGTTTACTAGCAGTTGGCATTCTATTCACAGCAATATTGATCAGTGCATAGACAGCGCAGGACGAAGCGCACAACTATGAATGCTTTGTTGAAAAGTCAGTGCACGGAAGAGGGTTACTAAACAGGCAATTGTAGGCTTGACGCATGACTATCAATCCGGCTTAAAGGCGCAAACTATTGGCAATGAATCCTGCCACCGACCGGCAATTGGCTTGGCTTTTTCAGAATTCAGCGGAGGCTTTGCTACCTTCTCGAGGGTCATTTGAGTGTAATTTACTGTAAGTAAATTATCTTATATTTGAGAACACTAAAGGAATTTTAATATGAGTGCCGTCTCAACCAGAGCACCTCTCTGCGGTTTGTGTGTGTGCATGGGTGTTCAGGGCTGGGGCAGGACACATTATGATGATGGTGTGTCTGTGAACGTGGTGTACCTGAAAAAACGCAATGATTGTCTGATGAAGAGTCAGAGGAGAGGAGTGACCGTGTAGGTGTAGGGAACACTCTTATTACAGCGCTAGGGAGGTGCTAAACCATGTAAGTATTTGAAAGTAAGAAGACGGATTTTGAATGTAACATGACAAGCAATAGGAAGCTAATGGAGATTAAACAGCAGAGTGTTTGATGTGAGTGAGAAGTCTAGCAAAGGAGTTTTGAATGTATTTTAATCTGGAGATGGAAGGTAGACCAACAAAAAGATCGTTGCAGTAATCAATGTGTGAGGTGATGAATGCATTAATGATAGTTTCAGCATCTTTAGTACTGATGAATGAGCAGAGTTTTGGCGATACAATATACATGAAAGAAGGCGGATTTGGTGATAGATTTAACATGGGACTGAAAATAGAGTATTGAGTCAAAGATTAAACCTAAACTTCTGACAGAATTTGACAATTTGACGTGAGAGCAGGATACTACGCACGAACACGCAGCATCAGGGCTGGAACTGACCAATAGGAGAGCAGAACATTTGTTGGGGCATTGAATGCAGTCACATGATGCGCAGTGTTGTCTTCCAGCCTAATTTCAAATGTAGAGTGTGTATTTCTTGCGCGCGTTAATCGTATCTTGAATTTTTTTTTTATATCATTAAGCAAAATATTCTTTACGTGACCTTTGAACTTTCCGTAATATGAAGCATTCGTATCTCGGGGTATCACTGTATATGTTATTGCTTTGCACTATTTGTAGAGTTCCTATATTGTGAATGTTTTATTTAACATATCGGCATCAGGCTGTTTTTACATGTGTACTGAATCAAAGAAAAGTTCCCCTCCACTATGTGATAAAAGATAAACTTTGTTGTTAGAAAAATACTGCGTCACTGACATTAACTCTGAAAAAATAAAACAGCTGTTTATCCATTTTGGTAGTGAACGGAGCTGTCCAAATTAATAAATAACTAAGTAATAAAAGTTTGACTGACTTATTTGACTGTTTTGTTGACATTCCCTTTGGTGCAGCACCATCTAGTGGATGCATAACGCAACCCCAACTACTACTGTAGAACTGCTGTTCTATTCTATTCTAGAGCTCAACACAGTCACTATTCCTGAATCGCTGTTTAACCAGGATGTCATTGACTATCTTCAGTAGTGCTGTCTCTGTGCTGTCCTGGTTCTACTCAATCTGAGCACTGCCTTCGACACAGTTGACCCCAAAATCCTTCTCGATAGACTGGAAAACTATGTTGATCTTACAGGAACTGTAATGTAATGGTTCAGAACATACTTAGAAGGAAGAAGTTTCTCTGTAAACATAGGGGATCACATAACACTGCAGTCCACTTCGACATGTAGAGTCCCTCAAGGCTCAATCCTTGCTCCTTTACTATTTAATCTGTACATGCTTCCACTGTGTCAAATTATGAGAAGGAACCAGATATCATACCACAGTTATGCTGATGATACACAAATTTATCTAGCTATCTCCTCGAATGACTACAACACTATAAACTCTCCCTGCAAATGTCTTGGTGAGATTAAAAACTGGATGCAAAACAACTTTCTTTAATTAAACAAGGACAAAACTGAAGTCATTGCATTCGGAAGCAAAAGCGAGGTTGTTAAGGTTAACACGTATCTCAATGCCAAGGGCCTAACAACTACAAATCAGGTCAGGAATCTTGGGGTGATTCTGGACTCTGATCTTAGTCTAAATAGCCACGTCAAAGCAATGACCAAATCAGCTTATTACCATCTTAGAAACAAAGCATCTTATTCTTGCAATGTTTCTGACAAGATTTAGAGAAACTGATTTATGCTTTCATCTCCAGCAGGCTGGACTACTGTAACGCTCTTCTCACCAGCTCGTTTAGAACGCAGCGGCTCGAATTCTAACCAAAACTAGAAAGTCAAAACACATTTCTCCAGTCTCTAAACTGGCTGTGGTCTCCTTTAGAATAGATTTTAAAGTTCTGCTGCTCGTATACAAGTCCAAACATAACTTAGCACCTAAATACCTAACAGACATGATCAGTGAATACAGACCAAACAGGGAGCTGAGATCCCTCAGATCAAATAAATTATATCTTCCCCGGGTTAATTCAAAACAGGTTAAATACTCTTTTAGTTACCATGCGGCCCACAGATGGAACCAACTTCCAGAGGAGATCAAGGGTGCCAACACTTTAGTCACGTTTAAAACCAGGCTAAAGATTCACCTGTTTAGTTGCGCTTAAGTCGACTGAGCACCATGTCCGAACAACTTTTTTTCTATGCACTTCACTATCTTAATGTCTTAGTTGTCAGTTTTTAATCAATATGATTTATGACTTTTTTATGCTTGATTTTATTAATTGTACTTTCTTTTTTATTATTTTTTTCTAACGTAAAGCACTTTGACTTACCCTGTGTACAAAATGTACAACACAAATAAACTTGCCTTGCCTTCAGCAACTGTGCTTATGCTGTTCTGATCAAATTCTACACTGCAAATTTGTCTGTTCTGCTGCTCTTGAAAATGTTGAGATTATTGGATAAATTCAAAATAAATAGCAAAATAATGATTTGGGTTGCTGGGGGAATTCCTGTGGACCTTAAAGTACTCAAAAATGTATTTTCATGTGTGAGATTTTTGTGATTTATTAAAACACTTAATTGCTCAAGCATGCGCGAGCCACCAATCAAAGTACATCGCGCGCCACTAATCAGGCTACAGAGCGCACTCTGTTTTGAGTTGTTTGGTTGCTCTTGGTGAAATCTACTCTATGAATGCAGTTCAGTAGTAATTCAACAGCAGCGTTTTTGAGAGTGCCCTTGCCTTAATAAATAATGGAAGAAACTCCCGACTATCAATCGCCACAACACCCGTAGCCTTCCCGCAGTTCATTGTACATTTTTCATTCAGCTCGTCATAAGCTAAATATTGAAATGTCATATGCTTTAGTGTCAAATTCTTTTCACATATGGATTTAAGCAAGAGTCTTGAAAAATGATAACAAAACATTATAGCCCTAATAAAACATAGTAATTTGATAATTAAGTAAACTTTAAGGCAAATACTTTTGTATTTCCCTTTCGGGGTCGCCACCGCGCAATGAACCGCCAACTCTCTGGCATATGTTTTTCGCGGCGGATGCCCTTCCAGCAGCAACCCATCGCCGACATGAAGATGAATGAATTACTTTTGTACTTTTACTCAAGTAAAATTCTGAAAGAAGCACTTTACTTTTACTTGAGAAATATTTTACCTTGTGTATCTCTACTTTTACTCAAGTACTTGGTTTGTGCACTTTCTCCACCACTGCATCTAACCTCCTACTAGCATCAGGTATATCCAAGTGTAGCCAGGTTTCTGTTACAATCAGCAAACAGTCCAAAACATAATCCTCAGCATTCAGCAAATTTAAATCGTACGTTTTGTTTACCAGCGATCTGGCATTGGCAAGGCTTGTGCAGTTGTATCTTCAATCTTAATAAAATACAAGACCCACTGCCTCGCTTATGTTTCATCTCTTTACTCTATCTGCACTGCTTTCTGGTGCCGAGAACAATCGAAGCAGACCGCTCTAATTGTGCTATTTCATCAGTAATGTTGTTACTTTGGTGAAAGCTCCTTGATGTTGTTATCTGGTGTTACTCATGGATATCCACGAAGGTCCTCTTTGGTCTAATGTATGTTCACAGAACAGATTAAAAAAAAAGTAGCAAAAGAAAAATAGTAACAAAAGTAGCACTGAAAAGGAGAGCTATTAGTCACTGCGACCAAACATCGTGCCGCTGTAGTTTCTGTACTATGCATGAGACAAAAACCAGACTGAAAGGGATCAAGGAGATTATGATTGTTTAGAAAGAACTGGAGCTGAGCCAAAACAGTGCTTTACAATCATTTTGCTATGAAAGGCAAGCTACAAATGACTCGAAAATTCAACAGATCTTATGGTCAATGTTTGAATTCTACAAATCTAACCTTAAGAAACCAGTTACTAACTCAATTGCTATTTGTGAAATGTGATTATTAATTATAACTAATTACTTTTTAAAAGGTGCATTCCAACACCATCAGTGCGAAATTATGCATAAGTGCATGTCTCAAGTGAAACATAATGGACACAGGCGCAAGCCCACACATTTAGCTGACAGATAGGTGTGAATAAAATATTTCAGCTCCGCCATGTCATCCTGGTTTGTCACTATGTTTAATCTCACGATCGACCAATGAACGCTGGCTCTTTTGATCACTTGTTCAGAATACATAAAAACCTACTTATGACCAGAAACAGAAAAGAAGTAATAGTAGTTTACGGAAGAGAATATGGATAATTAAAAGCTCATGATGGTGTCTGACCATCAAGATTTGTTTGATAAGGTGCACATAGATTACAAAAACACAGACAAAAAGGAGGAAGTATGCTGTGGCATTGCTGTGGAATTGGGGGTCGATGGCAAGTTTCTTTTCTTGGACTTTTGTTGAAAGTTATTGTAAAAGTTTCACTTTCTAAAAGGAATAACACATACCAATACCAGGTATATTCAAAACCACAATTTACCATATTACCAGACAATTGTGTAACCTATATGAGGAGAACCAACAGACATCAGTGCCTTTTTCCAGTGAAATAGTGAAAATGAAACCAGGCAGATCACCTTCGGTGGAATTTTGGCTATAGCAAGGATCAACCTCCTGCTTTCCCTCTCAATGCGTTACATGAAGTGACTGAACAGCAGTTCCCCGAGCAGCCACTTGAGGCTGACTCCAAAATGGAGCAAGTTCTCATTCACTCCAATGTTAAAACGGACCAACTTTGCACTGAACATTTACATTGATGTTTCCAACCCTTGCTTCATTAGGTTTCATAGTTCAGATCACTAGTGTTGACCTTCATGAACACTCTGAATTATTATTACATGTGTTTGTTTAAGGTATGTAAATTTAAACCTTCAGCCACTCAGTCGCCTTCACTACGGCAATGTCCTGCGTTGTGGATGCATTATAGAGTACGGGCTACACCCATTTTTTGAGCTTTATACATATATTGAGTTATATACAGTCAATGAGCTATGATCATCATAATAGTGTTAAAAACTAGTTCTTCTTTGTTCACAACATTTTTCATTCACTTCATCGCTGACATATATGACAGGGAGGGACGCTGGGTCCCATTTAATTAAGCTGTTACTATATCTTTCCTCACTTTCATAACTAACAATTTGCAAAACATGTCTAGAGTACTTTTAAATGAAAATGTAAGGGACCATTTTTTACCTCTGGACGGAGAAGAGTTGTGGTTTTGGATAAACCCCTTAGAATCAAGGGCCGGGCTGAAGATCTGAGGGAACGGAGGAGTGAGTTTACTGGGACACGACACAACATGAAGCCCCCTGCACAGAGAGAAAATAACCATGAGGACCTTTGCACGAGTACAGACATGGGTAAGTAAAGCTAAAAAAAGTCTGCGAATGAGAGATGTGTATATAACTCACATCTCACTTAGATTTGTGTACTTTGTGCTGGTTTTGAGTCTTACTTTGGCTATAATAGGACTATTCAGAGGATCCTTGACCGGGATGTATTGGCTGTTAACACCTTCTTGTTTTATATATTTATATATATATATATATATATATATATATATATATATATATATATATATATATATATTTATATATATTACAAAAAGAAAACATCAAACTCAGAGCTTAACCTTGACATACTATGCTTAACTGAAAACTCAAAAAGACATTTTGGATTAAATGAAGCGACACCCAAAAATGACTGTAATAATCATGAACCGCGCTCAACTGGTCGTGGTGAGTTTATAGAAATTTATATAAATACCCTAAACAAAACAAAAAAACAGAACAAATTTAAATCTTTTGAAGTACTTGTACTCCATATTACACCGGCAGTATCAAAACAAAGATGTGCATTGTCTGTAACATTTCATGTTGTCCATCGGCCACAAAAACAAAATTCTAGCTATTGTGATGGGAAATTGAATCATTATAATTAATATAAGTAATATAGATAGTAATGTTTTCTATAAGATTGAGTTTATATTTAGGCGAGTGACGTGTGTTTGTGTGTGTGTGTGTGTGTGTGCGTGTGTGTGTGTGTAATTGGGATAGCAATGAAAGGAGGAGAAATGGAAATCCTCATGGACATCCACGAAGGTCCTCTTCGGTCTAATGTATGTTCACAGAACAGATTAAAAAAAAAGTAGCAAAAGAAAAATAGTAACAAAAGTAGCACTGAAAAGGAGAGCTATTAGTCACTGCGACCAAACATCGTGCCGCTGTAGTTTCTGTACTATGCATGAGACAAAAACCAGACTGAAAGGGATCAAGGAGATTATGATCGATTAGAAAGAACTGGAGCTGAGCCGAAACAGTGCTTTACAATCATTTTGCTATGAAAGGCAAGTTACAAATCACTTGAAAATTCAACAGATCTTATGGTCAATGTTTGAATTCTACAAATCTATCCTTAAGAAACCGAAAAAAAAGAAAGATCCGGAAAGTCCCAGCTCAGCTGGGTGGGGTTTGACTCGGATGTTTGCCTGACTGTAATGAAATAACAGATAGATGTAGTGAGCTGTGGTTGTTCAGCAGTGTCTTAATCTATACATTTCACTATTCACTTAACTATACCTAGGTGTTAGACCTAGATATTAGCGTAAATTTGGCTGTCTTTTAGATGGCAGATGCTAGAAGTTACCACATCTGGTATCATGTTTGTTGTGAATCTTCATCTAGGAGTGATGGTTTTAGAATAGTTTAGAATGGTTTAGTTAGGTCTTGGTTGAGTTCTGTTACAGAACAAAACCCCATAAATCATACGAGGAAGAGCAATATAATGCATCTAACAAGATGTAAACTGGAATGTGGCGTTTTACTCCAAATAAAATTTATTATTATTTGAAAAAATCCCACGCTAAATGATCGACCTAATGATGATCTAAATGATGTTTGTCACTGTGTCTAAATCATTCTGTGAACGATCATTCATACTGCGCAGTAACTGGTTGGAACAGATTTGAAGCATGGAAGATTTGGAGTGCTGTTTACAGAGGTTTGAAAAAGCCAAACAGTTTGACATAGCAGATATACTGCTTAGCGGAATTTTTTTTGAGGGCATCATAATTTTGTGGTTTTATGTTGCAGTAAATGTTTTGGTACCAAACTTCTAACTTTATACCTTATAAAGCAACATCAAATATATTATAAAATGCACTATTCCACTCAGATTCCAAACAATTTAAGCTGATACAGTTTCTTTGTGTGTAAATCTTTTTTTTTTTTGAGAGGCTGAAATTATAATAATGCTGTTTGCATAAAATGATGGAAATTTCCGTGCCATGACATGAAACCAAATAATTGAATGGAGTGTAGTACTCACAGAGGGGTTGATGGGTAATGTAGTCTGAGGTATGCTGACAGAACATCTTCCCCACTGCGCTCATGATGCAGGGCACTGGGAGGTTCCATTCCCGGTAGCAAAGGGCTGTGGGAATTAAATAATAATTTTGAGTGTTTTCAATTTTTAATATTAGCAATATTAATAAAGAATATGAAATTGGAATGTGAATAAGTTTTTATTTAATCACTTTCAAAACAGAAAGAGTTTTTGATTCTTTGATTTCTAAAAGAAAGGATCGTTTATACGAGTGCATTCCTAATCTCTTACCTGACCAAGCTCCCACTTTCTAAGCCTCTTAGCGTCACTGATTGACTGAAGCAGCATTTGTCACCGAGTTCAGGACATGCAGAAAGAGGTCTCCAGGGTAACCCATCACCGAATGAATCCAGCGCATCAGGAAGAGAGCTACCAGTCATCATGGGGAAGGGCAGCGCGCCATAGGCTGAAACCACCTGTGCATCGTGCTGATGATTAGAACTAAAGAAGCACACAGCATATAGAGTGCTAATGCAACTCAAAGTGCTTAAGCAGGCTACCAATGAGTTCTGAATTGAACTTATACAGCTTGAGTAGTCTGTTCTATAAAGTATTAGTAAAATGTGCTTAAAAACATACACTATAAAACACTATTGCAAAAGAAAAAGGAGGTAAATGACTGCAGAGCAAAAAAAAATGTTAAGCAAAGCAAACACAAACAGAACTAAACCAAAAACATATTTTTAAAGTAAAATAAAAAATTAATAAAACCAAGGACAGTTTCCCAACTACAGTCTCATCATCCCAAAACTTGCTTCCAAACTGGCTTCCCCTCCCACAACAGCACTGAGACAGGACTCTTGAAAGTCCACATTGACTTCCTCATTTCCCCTGACTCTGGTACCCCTGGTTCTTAGTATTCTTACTCTTCTAAACTTCTCTGCTGCTTTCGACAGTTTCCCCACTATTCTAAACTCTCTAACTTAGTTCATCTCAGCCCATACACATAGCAGGTACATATTGGGTTGTAAAAAAAAATTTAAATAAATAAAAATATAATAAAAAAAAATAAAAGAGTGTAAAATGTATAATATTTCAGTATCTCAGCCTGACATAAACTCCTGGATAAACATCAACTCTCTAAATCTGACACAGATAACACATATATACTCATAGGTGGTTCAGCAAAATGCATCAGCCATTTCAAAGCTGACAATTATCACTGCTGATAATGAATAAATATCTATTTTTTATTCGTTCTCCTTAAGTTAGAAATCTTGTTGTCTACACATGACTGCTTCCCATCACCTCAGAAGTATCCATCTCCGTCTTTTGACCTTGACTACTGCAATGCCCTCATGCCCTTGTCCAAAACTTGAGTCTTCCAAACTTTGTAATTGCCTCTCTTATTCTTCAATTGCTACTTGTACTATATAGATTTATGAATAAAATTCTCCTCCACATATTCGAAGCAGCCCATGGTCTTGACCCTCCATATTTATCAGATCTCATTCACCCCTACTGCAGTTCTCACTCTCTGGTCTTCTGACACAAGTAAGTACAATAAATAAATCTCCTTTGGTAATCTCTAAACCCACACATCAGAACCCTCTACCCTGTGAGAATTTGAGTCTACCTTGCTATTGATAAATAAACTAACTCAGTTACCGATGCTATCTGCTGCATTCGTGCATTGCTTTGTGTTTTTATTCCTAATTCATACTTCTTTTTGGTGCGTGTTGTTGAACGCCACATGAAGAAAGCTTGTTTGGTGACTGGTGTACATCACCTGTTAGCGGTGGTTGTCACTCGCCTGAATACTCATTGAGGCTGTGTTAAATGAGCGTGATCAGGGCAAGTCAATGTGAGAGAAAAACCATGGATTGTATATAATATGGATGTAGCATGCACAACATTTCGTCTGAACAGGAGAGCGGTAAAAAAAAAACGGGCGTAGCAAGTCTTTACTGCATCACTTCCCAGTAACCAAAAATGAGTTCAGAAAAGCAAAGACAAAGCAAGACATCTGATTGGCTGAATATTTAAAATGAATAAATCTTAAACAAAAGAATTTAAAAAAAAATTCAGCATCCTCAGAGTGGTCACAAAGGTCAAACTAATGATCTGAACAAAAAAAATACAGCACCAGGGGTGGAAACACGTTTTTTTTTAGCTCCAAAGTTGGGCAGTTTTGACATTGGAGTGAATGACAACCTGCTCACTTCTGACCCCACCCCCCCTGCACCCGGTCGAGGTACTACAGCTCAGTCACCTCCTATTGCACAGGAACATGGAGAGCGGGGTTGCCCCTAGATAAAAAGTAGTTTTTCAAAGTAGAAATACACAGTTCAGGAAATTTAGGAAAAAAAACATCTCAGTAAAATGTGAGCTCTGTCTATCTGCTTGAAGCTACTGTTGAAGGCAACAAGCAACAACTCTATTTTTTGTAATAACACATTACTACTATGTTTGGTATAAAATGCATATTTTTATTGGAAGACAATGTTATTTCAAATAATATTTTATTTAATAAGAAGATTTTTTCCGCAAAAACTTTGAATAATTGTTGTTTTAAATTATTTATTCACTTTTTGTTATTTGGTATGCATTTGAGAAGGAACTTTTTAAAGGATTAAACACTTGAAAATGTTATTTGGTTTCTTTTGTGTTATTTATTTTAGAAATCCAATTGATATTTTTAGTTTGTGCTGGTCTGAAACGCATTATCATTTAATTTTTTTCTTTGTTTTGAGTCAGTTTTGTGTGTATATTGACAATAATGCTTGGTGTTAAGTCAGAATGAAAATGAAAATAAAACTAATCACCAAAGCAGTATTTTCCATGCGGCACTGCTATTAAAATAAAAAGGCATTAATGGCAGCATGATTAATTAGTTACTTTTAACAGTAACTCGTTACTTTTTAACACAATAAACTAATAAAGTAACTTTCAGTCAAGTAACTAATAACTGTAACTAGTTACTTTTTTAGCAACTTGTACAGCATTGCAAATGACTACTTAATACTTGGTTGCATCATGATAATAACTTTCCAATTCATTCTAATCACTTGTTAATTCATGGTAGCACCATGCTAATTACTTTTTATTTCCAGCTACAATCATGCTATTGACAATTTCATAATCCCCCGTTAATAATGTCACCAATATGCAAATCACTTGCTACTAAAAAACTTGCTAATTCTTGTTAATATCAGGCTAATCCCTTGCATATACATTATAATATGTAAATATTAATTTAAGATCTTTTGTTTGTTGCAAAACAGGACTATATAAATACAGTGATGAACAGATTGATTGATCCCTATAAAGAATTTTGTTTACCAACAAATACATTTCATGCCACTAAATAATATTTTTTTTATAATTCATTTATAAAAAAAGTGTTTCTAAAACCTTTCCATTCAGCTGATGAACTTGTTTAGTCATGAAGTGCATGTAATAAATAAAACATTATTGTATGTCAAACAGATCTTAACTGAATCATGATGGTTGTCCACTGACCTTTCTTCCTGAAGTGCACAGAGCATCTGAGAGCTGCCACATAGGCTCCGAGTTCTGTCGAAGTCTGTAGGAGACTGTCATGGCATCAAGAGCCAGCGCTAATGCAGAGCTGGAGTGATACCACAGCAGAGGCTGAGGAAATCAAATATAGTTGATATTAGTGGTGGACAATGTAACATTAGTGCTTTCAGTTAATTCATGGGAACCTGACTAATCCTCAAAGCACTGTAGAAAGAAATGAATTGCTTTGTGCAGAAATCTTGTGATTGGTGAAATCAAATCATTGTATATAAAAATTCTCTACTCTAGTTGCCTGTTAGGATACCAAAAAATGTCACAGACCAAGTATGTCTTGTAAGTGTCATACTGCTGTGTAGGAGGAGGAATAAAGTGTTCATTTATTGGTTCCGTTTGTAAGCAGTAGGGCATAAAATGATGAAAATTGCTGAGAAGCCACATACTTTTCTCCTCATTTCTGACTCCGGTAATTAGGAAATACCAACAACAAAATATGAACTCGAGGTCACAAATATATGTTCATTGTTTGGCATCATTCATGGAAACCAAATGAGTAGCTTTAGCTGCAATACTGAAACTGTCCAACACATTCAAGAGCTACGAAAGTCAAAAACAAAGGTACGGAGCACTGAAGAATGAAACATCAATTCAGATGATGTGTCAGTCTCTGTTAAGTCTGTACATTTAGTTTACATTGATTTAAAATACGCTGTGCTTATATTGCAATTTAGTCTTTGCTTTTTAGTCACCTGTTTTCAAATTTTGGATCTGCAGTTTATTTCTGCAGTGCACCACAGGTTTTCGAGAGTTTGTCTAAATGCAAATTTGCATGCTTTTTTATTTACAGTGCATTGTGTTTTGAGTAGCACTCGCTGCAGAGCCAAATTGACAAGCATGGAACTCTCTCCCCCTCCACTCTAGCTCCCTCTCACTTAGATCAACTGACTTGTTTGTTTGTCAGTGGAAGGAGTTGAGATGAGGGAAAGTTTCAGCCGTTTCTAGTGAAAGTAAAGTGTGTAGTGAAGGGTTTTACTATTATGTCACACATGTTGTTTAACACAAAGCGTCATCATGTTTTTATAAGGGGTGAATGGCACCCTGAGATTGGTTGGAACAAAGTTGTAACCAATTGATTTGGGGAAAAAGGGAGATAGTAGAAAAATTTTATAAAATAGTATACAATTTTAAGTAGGCCTCATAATGTCTTTTTTTCATACTGCGTATTGTGTTTTGGAACCTGCATAACCGTTTATTCTTTTCTACAGTGCAGTAGAAATACCTTTAATTTCATTATGTCCTTTTATCGCCGTTAACCCCAATGTTTCTATCTAAGCTGTGATGAATGAGAGCAGATGACTGTGTCCGGGTGATCCTTACATCACTATGGATCAGAGGGAAGGCTGTGGGAGGAGGCGGCCTTCGACTGATCCCACCCCTCAGGGTGAGAGGGCAGAAGAGTGAGCTGTGATTGGCCATCTGCATCATCCCCAAAGCACAGTTCATCATCTGGTGGAGCTCTGTCACTGAGCTCTGAAACAAAAAGTTCAGGTGAAACGTAACAGACCTCCTCTTCTCAAAACAACATGCTTTTACATGGTTATGTCAAACAGGACATAGTGTCAAAATCATAAAAAACAACAACATAAACATTACGACCAATGTTGCTGTGCCTGGAGCTGGGCAATTAATTGAAAAGTAATTGAAATCAACATTCAGAACCTATAATCAATCACATTTTTCCAGGCCTGAGAAAAGTAAATAAAGTGTGTAGTGAGGGGTTTTAATATCATGCCACACATATTGTTGAACACAAGGTGTCATCATAGTTTTATAAGGAGTGACTTTTCCTTTTATTTCTTTCACTTTGAAAACACTACCACGTGTGGTCACGTGACTCTGCCCTCATTAGGTTAGGTTATTACATCGATGTGTCAAGGATGGAGAGCTAAAACACTGACACGACTGAGCAACAAGAAAAATGCAGTCTCCGTCATCTGGACACATTTTGGCATCAGTAAGGATTACATCGACTGAAATTAAGATGTAAACACTGTATAAAATAAAACTTTTGACACTCAAAGGTAACACCGCCATTTTCTTTCAAGCTTGGAGCAGAATCATGTTACTCACAAACAGTGCATGGCTATAAAAAAAAAACGAAACAAAAAAAAAAACTGACAAGCGCTCTTTAAAGCAGATGTTGATAATGTTCACAAAAGTCATACAGTATGAGAAGAGCTCAAGAAGATGCAAAGAAATGACTGACATCATTTATTACATCACAGAGGACACGACTCCCTTGGGTACAGTTGAGTGAAGCGGGTTTAAAGAGTTCTTTTATCATTAAATCAATCTGTTATTTAGATAGAGACATTGCAGATTTATTGTATTTATTTACAGAAGATGTAAGAAATGCCCTGTTAAAAAAAGTATAGTGTATACACTACTTTATAAAATGTTTGAAAATATGCTATCTTGTCTCCAAAAGTTGTTTATTTTTTTTATTATTACAAATTACCGTTCATTTTTGACAATGTGTGCTTTAATTTCAACCGTTGATAAATACTCTATAGATAGTGTGTGTTTTCCTTTATTTATTTTTACAAAAGTAACAGACCCTTCACGAAAACATCTCTCACTAGTAATATGTGAGTGTATTTCCTGTACAAAACCCATCATTAAACTACGAAGGCAAAAAAAAAAACAAAACATTCAAATCAAATCATAATCGAGTTCAAATGTTAATCGAGATTTTAGGGCAACTTTCCCAGCACTAGGAGTGCCTCACACAACATTCAGAGAATAAAACCAACAATGTTCTTACTGTATCTGGATGATTGACAGGAGTCACGCCCCATGTGAGGATACCACGACCACCGTATGAGTCACGCAGCAGCTCAGTGACTTTTGACCCTAAGCCTGAAAACCCACTGCTGAGGTCACACAACACTTGGAAGCCCTGAACAGAGATAGACGATGATGCACGCCAAACTCAAACCCTTCTTTCTTTATTTTCTTAAAGCCCTAATGAGAACTTCACGACTCTTACGTTCAATTTACCTGCAGATAATCACACTCCTCAGTGAAGAAATGCAAGCGGTCCTCTAGATCCTCGAGTACGGAGCCCTGAAGCAGAGCCTCCCCCTGACCAAACACCTCCAGACGATCTGATTCACTGAGGAAAAATAAACTGTGAATTCAGATGCAAGAGAACCGAAGAAGCATGGTGTGCGGATTTACACGCCCACCAGCTCATCGACACGTGCACTTTTAAACAATCCCTTTCAACAAGTATTTGCTGTTTTGGATAACTCCTTACGTTCCTTCAGACGACTCACATTTTTTTACATCCCTGATGAGGTTGGTGGTTTGTGTTGTTTACACAGAACCTTCTTCATAAGGATTAAAAAGTTCTCTCTGCCAGGCTGCTGAGGCTACTAACGTATCACATGCTGGTGTTGCGGTCAGCTTTTTAGGAACTGTCGATCAATCTTCCCAAATCTCCATGAGGATCAGTTGATAATTGACACCTGAAGTGAGTTTATGTATGTATGTATGTATATATAGATACTGTACATTCAGAAACTTACTGACACTATTCAATCCACAATAACAGAAAGATTGGGCAGCCGGATTCCATTTGACAACGTCAACTTATTGAAATAGCATTCCCTATATTCCCATTGGTGGATCATCCACTCCCATAGCTTGACAAATAGCTGATTCCAGACGCTCTCTTGCCGAATTAGTAGTTTATAGGCAAGAAGACATATGGGGTCATTTCATGGCTAGAGAAGTATACTTAAATTATTTAGTTCAACTTATTACTTGTATAGTATAACTTGTGTTATACTATATATAGTTTACACTAGTATAACTTGTGTCTCAGATTAGTTCTGGAAATGAAGTGCAGGATTAAAAAATTCCTTGAAGCTTCGAGTTTTTAGGAATTGGCTTCTCCATCCATCCACAACATCCATCCATTATCTTGTCAGCTTTTTAACTTTCGGGGTCGCCACAGCGGAATGAATATTATATTGTTTTATCCAAGTTTTAGATACTTGGATAAAAACGCAACTTTTGTATTTCTTACCCCTCATGATTGTACTGGTTAATGATGAAAATGGTTCGAGGATGGAGGTGAAGCCTCAGGAAATCTGACCACACCTTCACACTTCCCTCAAGGCAATAGGATTTCAGCATTTTCTCCAGACGGGCGTTCACTGTGTCAAGAGAAACACTCGCTCCCACGTTCACTGGAAGAACCGACATAAATAAAATCAAAATACAAACTAACATCTTTACAACTTTTACAATACGTTAATCCTCATCCCTTCATAAAAAGACACACACTTCTAGTTAGAGTGTTAAATAAACTGTTTGCAGATGATATCAGTACTGTTGTGCTGAGAGCAGACTGGAAGTGTTTTTCTTATGCTGCATACACACCAAGTGCGAGTGATGCGATAAGAGCGGCTGATTTCAATGTAAAGTCTATGTAAAGACGCGATAAGGCACCCCGCGACGCAAAGGGTCGGAACCACGCAGCGCGGGGGACGCGAATGCCGCGAGAGGCGCAACGCGGCACAATGGACTGATCGCAGGAGTAGGAATATTTTCTACTCATCCGAAAGTTAGTTTGCGCGACAACCAGTCACATGGTTGTTCTGTGAAGCGGGAACATGAGCAACAACAATAGAGGAGACAAATATCACAGTTTGTGGCCCGCCAGAATTAATAACTTGTTTTATTATCCATGTGGAAGCAAAAACGACCTTGCTTGGAATTAAGTGGGTGCTGAAGTGGCTGAATCTGGTAAGTTACACATTTTTAATTAATCAACCTGATACAAATGGATATTGAGCTGATGTTAGCTAAAGCTAAGCATGATAATTTAACGGAGAGAGTGTGCAGGAAGAAGTTCAGAGGGTTGAGGGACACTTTTTGAAGGAGAGGAGAAAGAAATAGGAGAGAGAGAGAGAGAGAGAGAGAGAGAGAGAGAGAGAGAGAGAGAGAGAGAGAGGGTCAGCAGCAGGTATGCTCCGTCTCGTCATCGCCACGCCTCTCCTGGCGAGCTAGCGCTTACTTTTGCGTCATTCTCGGAGTGGACGTCCTCACGCGAGTGCACCCCGGGTTTGAAAGCGGGCAGATAGGCGTGAGAGATGCGTTCTGTACGCGTGTTTAGCGCTTGGTCTGAATGCCCTGTTAGGGGTTGTCCCAATCGATCAGATTGCAGATCTATTCGATCACGTGATTTTCAAATGATCGAAATCTGGAAAAATACGTTGAGCAAAAAAAAGCAAAAAATGTTTTAAACAGCTCAGTAACTATTGTAGGTTCATAGCAATACACATACATAGGAGAGGGTCACAATAATGCTGGTACAATTATTAATATGGTTTAATATTTTCATAGCGTATTGACTTAATGACGCCATGCGCTTTATGTATGCAATGTAACTCGGTTTCGCAACATCAGAAGAGCAAGCTAAACAGTGCTAGAAAAGCAAGCATGGCTTTAGGAGGTTCAAATGAAGAGTTAAATCCCAAAATGGACCGAATTAGTTGACTCGCAGGAAAATAATGCACATTCAATGGAAAGAAACATGTGTGCATGACTTTAGATGTGACTTTAGTGATTCAAGCATTATCAAAGCTGTTCGACTCAACGAGACCATCACAATTCGCTGATCTTCACATGGCCATCGAGACATTTATACAATTGTTTTATGCCACTAAAGTTGTGTTACTTATTTTGTAAGACTGTATGTTCTTGAAATTAATTGAATATTTTAATGGAAAATTTGTCATCCAAAATATTAGCTAATCCTCATACCTCCCTTAGATATTGTACTAATATTTAAGGCCCATATATTACCCACCGCTACATGTACATTCTTTGTTAATGTTGAATTAAGCTGCTTCAGTTAATTTCATTATAGAATTTTGCACCAAGGCTAAGCCAAAAAAGTTTTTTTTAAGTTTTAGTCTGTTTTTGACCTAAATGTCATTAAACCTAGTTTAACTACCTTTTTAGATTTTCTTTTATGTTTTGTTATTGCGCTACTTTTGAGTTTGCACTTAATTCATTTTAGTTGCATCAATTATACTGCATATTTTGTTCAAGTTTTATTTTGAGTTAATATGGTTGTCTGTTCATAAATGATAATAAAATGGAAACTTGACGGCTTGAATTAATTTTTTATCTGATCTAGAAACATGATCGGAATTGTATCGGGAGAATAAAAAAAGTGATCGGATCAGGCATATCGGATAGAAGAAAAAAAAAAAAATCGATCAAACACAAATTATCAATCAGATCAGAAACAAAAAGGCCTGATTGGGACATCCCTAGTTTTTCTCCCACTAGAAATAGATAAGAGAAACGGAAATGCAATAGAAAAATTGCATTTTAAAACTTTTAAAACTTGGGTATGTATGTGTAGTGGTCCCAAGAAGCTGTAAGGAAACCTGTTTCTTGGGACCTGACGCCTCAACCATATTTGTGGTTGCCGAAGGTAGGACAGACAACATACAGTAATTTAAAAACTAATGATTACCTGTGTTGCAAAGTTTTTTTTATCATTTTGTTATACAAATTATTATAGCAACTTTTTTATACTTTCTTTAATTTATGGAGTAGAAGGATGTCTTCAGAATAACCAAGTTCCTCCTCTGTCTTTATCTTCTTCCTTTATTTTCTTCCTGCTATGGTTTATTGATCAGTTGATACAATTTCTATTATGAGCGAGCTGAGACAAACTTTGACTGCGTAACAAATTGCAGATCGTCTCTCCCCTTCTGTAAGTCGCTTTGGACAAAAGCATCTGGCAAATGCATAAATGTAAATGCAAGTAGTTCATGTTTACTGCCTCGATGGCAAGCAGTTATTTCAATTTAGCTGTGTGATCAGCTTCATGAAGCATACATTTGGTTCTCTTTTCATATTCTTTAGTAAACTTTCCCTCAGGCTTTCTAGAGGTGGAGGAAAGAATGGATGCATTGCAATGTGGCCCTGGACTATTCTGAATCAACTATTAAAAGTAAAAAACATATTATTAGTAAAAAAAATAAACTAGTTCACTAATTTCCTTTAAATTGAGTGAAATTAACCAATTGGTGTATTAAAAGATGTTACATTTGTTTATTAAAGTTAGACTAAATTTAAAAAAAAAACTGTGATGATGTTCTCCATGTAAATTTGTAGCTAAATGTGAATCTCAGCTATTTATACACCGTAGGTAGTATTCATGACCCTTTTAATCTTAAACAAACTAAATTAGTAGGAATCCAACACTCCAGGGGCTTGAATTGCTGATTTTGTGAATTAAATGTTAAAGATGCACATTCTGTATTCATGTAAAAATTGTTTGTGCTTATGATAACGAGAGCATCATTTTTGGCGAGATAGAATTTACTTTTTTTGTTAATGTGTTTATGGTTGTGTTACAAAATAAATTCAGTACTTAAATCTCTAAATGTATGTAAATGTATGTAAAAAGGTCTATATAATTGCTTTTCTTTTTTTGGAAGATGTAAACGATTGTGACTCCAGATAAAAATTTAAGTCTGGGGCAGGTTAGCTGTATAACGCACCATCTGTGGTACAGTAAGGGCAGGATTTCTGCATGTCACTTTTTGTATGTGAGAAGAAATTCGCAAATGCAAGCTATTCCTTCCACGAATAACCTGTATCTCTCAAGCATATACAAAATGTTAACTCGTCTCAAATTAAGTGCTCATTTAATAGTTACCGCTGATTGGACCAGAAACAACCGCTGCGTGACAAAGATTGATTAAATCCTAGATCCTTTCATAGTACCCAAAACTCAGAATTGGTTTTGGATTGAAAACTAATTCGAATTCCAGCTCTAATAACTTCAATTCATCCATGTTTACTTGTATTGCTCCCTGTGCATTGTAAGAACCACGTGACACCAAACATACCTGAGGGATGAGAGAAATCTGGCTGCTCCACTAAACTTCCTGCCTAGAGAGAGTGAAGGGCAGAGCAGAAGAAATAGAACTACTTTACTAATGCGATTACTACTGTACTATTTACTATTAGAAATATTTCATGTATAATGCACTATTTGACTTAAAATTCCTAAAAACAGTTTAACATTATAAAAAAAGATTTGCAGGCTTTGAAACATCAAACAAAAGGGTAAAAATTATTATAAATTATTATTTTTTTAAAGTTAAGCCTCTCTGGCTCCATTTTCAGAATTTCAAGCACCTGTAAAAAGACCCTAAAAAGGGTTACATAACACCAAATCTGGTTCTTTGGCTCATAATCTTAGGGAACTTTTTTGTGGAATTTAGAACAGACCTTCAAAAGCTATATTTAGACAATGCCATATTTACAATAAAGAACCACCAGTATATACATCTCTGTTTAAATGTGACTAGTCTCTGGTTCTATATGTAGTTGGTTGTAAAAAGTGCTTTAACAGCTTAACAGCACAAGAAAATATTTGGTCATATGTACAAATTACTGTTTTTAGTAATTTTGTAATATCAAAACATGTAATTGTTGCATAATAAACAGAAGCTCACATCAATGTCATCCAGCTCTTGTAGGAAGCAGTTTTTTGTTGGAGGAGTTTCTTCATGAGTCATAATCTCCCCTTCCCTGGGAGCAGAGCAAATTATGGGTATAAATAATTACATTTTTACATATTACCTTGTGGAAAAATAGGTCCAAATAAATTAAGTGAGGATGGGGGCTAAAAAAACATTTAATGTTTAATGCACTTGAAGCTCTTCAAGCTCATATCTGCTTTTACAGGTGCTGGTCACCTAGAACATCAAGGAAAAAGAAATAAACTTGTAACAATGAGTCAGGAGAAGACTTGTGTCAGAAGACCAGAGAGTGAGACTTGGAGTGTAGGGGTGAATGAGATCTAATAGATATGGAAGGCCAAGACTGCTTCGACTGAGAGGAGAATTTTATTCACGAATCGGTATTGTACAGGTAGTCAGTGAAGATTGCTAGGAATAGGAAAGATGATGGCTGATTTTTGGTGAAAGTGAGGAGCCTGGGTTGTACTGAAATTTTGGATGTACTGCAGCTTATTGGAAGATCAAGTTTTGGACGAAGACGTTACAGCAGTCAAGATGAAAAGCATGAACCAAGGTTTTTGCATCAGTGATGCTGAGAAATGCATAATTTATTTTACGTCATAATAAACATGGCGTCATACACTGTAAATTCAATCAGTACAGTCAGTACAATCAAAAACTGAAACTGGTTGCCGTATTTATTCAATGCAAATTTTGTGGAAAATGTAGGTAAGTTAAATACGAAGGATAAGAAGTCCTTTTTGCACAACATCTAATCTCTTAAATATGAAAAAAAAAAAATCCTCAGAGTTAACACAATCTGCACTTCCCGTTTGCTTTACCCAAGCTCAAAATCCAGAAACCTATTGGCTGTTTAAGTAAACTAAAAAAATTAAATGTTTACATTTCTGTAAAAAAAAAAAAAAAGGTCAACAGAAGTGATTGTGGTATCAGGTATTTCCCTATTTCATCTACTGCTTGGTTGGGCTGATCTTTTGGCGAAATTTTCCTCACATGTAACCATCTTCAAATAAAAAAAAAAAAACTTCATATTAAATAGAATAACTAATGAATAAAGCAAACCTTTGAATAAAGTAAGCCCACATGGCTGCTCTCACCATATGAGCGTGTGGTTTTCATTCACAGTGTCATAGAGGTGGCCTTCTCTCCTCAACGTCCGCAGACTTCCTGCACACATCAATCTTTAACAATTATAAATATTTAAATTTTATAACATTTATATTTTATTACAACAATATTCATTATTTTAATTTTTTTATCAGAGAGGTTAGCGGGATGTATTCCTTATGTCTCATCACAAGTAGGTCATACACCATATTTTTGATGTTTAGTAAAATAGAAAATAAATCACTCATAAAAAGACCCCGAAAACAAGTATATGCTGAATCACACACTATATATTATAATATTTGCACAAATATTATGAAAACATGATCTCATATGTCATTTCCCACAATTCATAGATGTATAACTTCATAAACTTTCTCACAAATCATCAACCCACATTGTTCAAAAATATCAAAATTAAACTTCTTCAAAAATCCCAAAACACCAAATATAGTCAATAGATCATTGATCCACAACAATCACAGAAATAGAATAGCATTATTAGCCATGTCAGTCAAGTCAATAATGATCGTTTGAAACGGTTTTGGATAACTAGGCATTTTGGAGCAGTAAATCGATGAAGTTGTTACTATTACAGTAAAAGTTAAAGTGTCTTATTCTGTAACTACAGATTGATGTAATCAGATTGATCTGAAACTTCCCTCATGGCTCACTGGGAGTGTGTGTACTTTCAATCTGAAGTGAAACGGTTTTGACATAACTAGGCATTTTGTATCAGTATTTCGATGAAGTAATTACTATTACAGATAAAGTACCTTTCTTGCTTGTCAAGCGTATCTTTTAACCTTGCGCCACAAGGCTAACTTGTATGAGAATGTCTACGTTGTAATGAATGTCAATTTGGATTAAAAAAAGAAAAAGAAAGAAAATAAGGTACCTGTGCATGTTTATATTAGTTTCTTGTTTGATTTGTTTAACTACCCATCCTGTCATTGTGTGTCCCAGAGTCCTGCTGGCTATTTCCTTCCTCACACCCAGGAGCAGAGGACAGTTTAGCATGTCACGTCACATACATTGGGGTTTGTGTGTTAGGTAGTTATCTATGTCTAGAAGTGATAGGAAGTTTGGATCAGTTTACCGACTCAGATCTTTGAGTCCCGTTCAGCAAAATAAACTAATCCTGAATCTTTAAAGCTTGCCCGCAAGGTCTTTGTTTTGCCAATAACAAAAACATAACTTAAATAAATATAAATTACAAAGAAACGACCACCTCTCAATCACTTTGTCCGCGGGACTCTGGTGTCGAAGATTTTGTTTGGTAAAAAAGGAGTACATTCACCTATATGGCAATACTTTGGCTCTAGACTGAATGAAAGAGAACACACACGAGAGATCTGAAGTGGTGTTGGGAGTAGAGCAGACCGAAGGCAAATATAAATAATGTCACCGTGAGGATGAGATGCAAAGCTGCCTTGCTCGACCCAAGATACAGACGAGATCTCATGAAACCTCCTGAGGATTTTAGGCCTAAGCGCCACAAAAACTGGTTGCTGAAATGGCGAGTCCATCACCTGGCCCAGTGCTAGTGAGCGAAGAGCCGGAGGATCGCTGATGCCGACTCGTACAAAAAAAATACACAATAATGTTGCACAGTAACACAAGACTATAACACCAGTTACAAAGTAACAGTTACACAGTAACACAGGTTATACAAGTAAATTGCTTAAGTTAAAAGTAAATAGAATATAGTAATATTCTAGAAATAGAAGCAGTAAAACAAAGTAATAGAACAATAACTACAGTCCAAAGTCCAAGGTGCTTAAGAGATGTGCTTTGGAGCATCAAAACTCTCATGAAATGAGTAGTAAAATTAAAATTTTACCTCTGTAAAAATCTCTGAAACATCTCCACAAGTAGAATTAACAGAGTAAAATTGAGCTAAAGAGTTTAATATAAAAAAAAAATAAGATACTATTTAATTAGATTGGAAATATGCGTTAATACCGTATATGATAATTAACCATTAATAAAAGTTAACACATTTATAAAAACTTGATGTGTGAAAAATTTAAGTTAAATCAGTGTCAAGTAAAATCTGACCATGTATGTGTAATCTTTGTTGTTATTGGGATATAATTGGTATTTTTATTAAAAGGATCTTTAAATGAGTATTGTTTAATTTTGGTAGATTTGTAGTACATAATATTGCATATTATATTGATATAATACAATTTCCTGGATTTGGCATGAGGTGGCAAAAATGTCCCTTCTTTTTATATCAAACACTTGTCAGGTATAATTATTAGCTCGTTTATTGCTCGTCATGATAGGTGCATGAGGGAGGGAAACCTTTTAGGTCGAGGGCAATGAGCCGCGGTGTGTAGGTGACGTGTCCACTCAGAGTTAACCCTTCTCTAAACATGACATCACTCTGCAGCTCGGATGAAGATGCATCTTCACCATCGTACACCAGATTGGCATCCTGGTGAGAGAGTGACAGTAGAAGAGAGACTTAGAAATGTTAAAATTAGCCCACCCTGACAATGACTTAGCAAAAGAAACTGCATTTGTTTCTTAAACTGTAAAGAAATCAACACAAGATAAGAGTAAAGAGGAATTGCTTGATTAAATTTTGTCTCAGTTATAGAACTGCTGCTGTTTTGAGCAGACTGAAGCATTACAGGAATTACAGTATGTCTATTGTAAAAGTCCTGAGTGTAGACATGGATTTAAAAATAATCTGAATAATCTAAGTTTGTTTGTTTATTTGTTTCTTAGTGCCATGTCTTCATGGCAAAAAAGGTAGTCATCAACAAGCTAATTTTGGCACTTATAAAAATACTTAAAAACACATCAACATAATTTTATAATTTAATAATTTTTCAGACTCAGATGTGCTAAAAAGTTTAAAATGTTTTCAAATGACGTCCATCATAAAACAATTTTCTTCTTAAACTTAGGGAAACACAATCCAGTGGAATATGCTTTACAGAGGGTGTGTGCTGGCAGTGAGGACACACTGGGGCTTCATCTCCTTTTACTAAAAAAAACATGCGTGAGTCTTGTATGTACTTATATCTACTAATTAGGAGCTCTGATAACAGGGCTGCTGATGGGATTATGTGGAGCCCCGGGAGATATCAGCGATTGTTAAAAAATGGCCAGTGAAGCTCAAAACCCCACCAAGCTGACCAGCTGGATTTAAATAGCAGTAAGTAGAGCAGTCAGTAACCAGACAGTTGGTATAAACCACAAGATGGAAGAGAGCCGACTATTGACAAAAATGGAGGACAGTGATGGACCAGTTTTGGCCAAGGCTGTTACTGGAGCCAAAACAACTTCTCCCGGAGAACAAGAAAACGAGAAGCACTGAACTCCTTCTCAAGGACACTACCGACTTCTGAGCTTTCATCCCCAGTCTGACCGGGCGGGGTTCGTTCATAGTGCTCTCACAGCGCAAGTCTGGATGCTGCTTGCTTGTGACTGAACCTTTCTCCTACTTCCTCTATTCCCATCCTGAAGCGATGTCACGTCTGTGTAAATGTGTTAAATCTGCTTGCTGCTAAGGCTCCCCCCCTGTTCTCACACTGCTCTGACTGAAGTACAGAGTGAGAGGGGCATTTTTTCTGCCATCTTTCCTGTGGTATATTTCCTTATTTCATTTGCTACCTCCGGTCCCCCTGTAATGTGATGTCTATATCTTGGTTGGAGGGGTCCAATTTTGCTGCATGTAACTGTAGTGACCAATAAAAACCTTATTTTATTCTACTCTATTCCATTCATAACTTCTTGGTTAAAGGCATATCTGTCAGCCTGCTCTGCTTGTATCGTAGGCTTTTTTTCAGGCCGAAGAAAACAGCTACAACTTGCTTTCACAGCCCTCTGCTTTCTGAATCCCAATACCTGCTCTTTTACAACTCTTTTGTTCACCTGACTAAAGTTGCTTTACTCCACTGCTTGAAGGCACTAATGACACAGGACTGGCTGCATCAAAGCATACTCTTTCACACTGGTTTAAGGAGTATATTTCTGACTCTATAGGTTTGCTCTCCCTTTCAGGAATCAACGCCTATTGAGGTGGAGTGTGGCATCTTCTGAGGCTCTGCCAGAAGGAGCGATGATGTATGTGTGGCACCAAGACAATCTTCACCATATTTGTTTGTGAAGTTCTACAATCTTGAAAGCTCCTAAAATAAGAGTTCTTTCTGCTTGAGCTGGAGGCAAAGTGGCTAGGCGAGTGTTGCTATTTATTAATCCCATTGCATCATACATTATTTTTTTTAGCAAAGACGGCTTCTTAAGTTACCCAATTTATTTGAATTAGGAATGATATGCTGCATAATGCTAACAAACTCTCTTGTCACTGACTTCAGCAAAATACCGTGAGATGACAGGTGAGCATATTATGGTAGATACTGAACATGCTAACCCGCAAATTTAAAAACTCAAATGCTGATATAGTACATAGTGGCAGAGATTAAAAAATATATATCAAGTCATATTATGCAAAAAGGAGACATTTCACATTCTTAACCATTCTGAGTGACTCTTCCACATGACTCAAGAATGACAAAGATTGGTATTCCAAGCTTTATATCATTCTATTTCTTGATATCATTCTATTTCAGTCACACTACAAATTAGTACATATTATTGCTATTCATGGACACGTTAACCAATTAACGTGATTACCTAATGACAAATGCACATGGAAAATAGTTTTCGTTCCCTTTGTGAAATCTCAACGTAGCAACAATGTAGTAATATTACATAACAATATAGCAAGGTAGACTGTAGCTGTACAGCTTATTAACAATGATAACATCATTACGCGTTCAATAAGAACTTGACGTTACCTGCAAGTTCCACCAGTGGGTCCCGATAAAGTTCGCATAATGTCCGAGCTGGAGAGTGACCACCTCCCTGCACGGACCACTCATTGTGCTGTTTTAGTTATTAAGCTGTGTTAACAATACGTTTATCTTCTACAAACGTCACATTTCTCATTTTGTCACAAACACGCAGCAAAAAACCAGCTGCAACTTCCGCGCTGGTGGGATCAGCTTGGGACGTGATTGGCTGAAAGGCTTTCATATCGAATTGTGATAGGTCAAATGAGCTTCTTCTTCTTCTTATGTTGTTTATGGCGGTTTACATCCTCATGTACTGTGCATTACCACCATCTGCTGGATGCTGTTATTAATATTATACGGATGAAGGAAATGTACTGACTTTATTTTATGTTTTTAACTATATTTTGAGTTTCATGTATTTTTTTTGTAAAACAATGGTGACAATTGATTATGTTCTTTCATCACTTAATATGGTTTCAATGGTTACATTTCTTTCCATTTCTTCCATCATTTTTATTCTTTCTGTTTTAAACGCTTGACATTTCATTATAAAATGTTCAACAGTTTCATTTTCCTTACAATCATCAAATTTTCCTGAAGGGTGATTTCCTATTTAATGTTGAGAATAATTTAGGCCTGTATGTACAATTCATAATCGTGTAATTATGGGTTCCTCTTTTTTATTTATTACTTTTATTTGCAGTTTTTTTTATTTCTTTCTGTATTTTGTATAAATGTCTACCCGTTTCACTTTCGTCCTATTGTGTTTGCCAAATTTCATTTATTTTCCTATTTATAATATTTTTAACTTCTGTTTTACTGATTGGTACTTCCAGAGTTACATTTCCTTTTTTAACTTCTTGCTCGGCTGCTTCATCTGCTCTCATTTCCTTAAATTCCCACGTGAGCAGGTATCCATATAAAGTTAACTGTGCAGACTTTGTCATACATTTGTTTAAATTTTTTAACTAATGTGAGATTAACTATTGGTTGTACATTATTCCATGGAGCTTTTTCTTTACAGTAGTTAAATTTATCTATTTTCATTTGCTTTGCTGTTATATTTCCTATCTATCCTAAGTTATAAAAATTTGACCGATTGTGTTCCCAGGATTTTTCTAATAATTTAGTTGTTAAATGCGTTTATTTTGAGTTTGTAGATGAACCCAGTAGTTCATCATATTTTTAATTCTTCTTAAATGTAACGGAAGCTCTCCAGTTTCTATTTGTATTGCTGATATTGGTGATGATTTTGTTGCCCCACAACTTATTTTGAGTGCCTTTGTTTGTTCTATTTCAAAAATTTTAGATGGGTTTGATTTGCATCCATATATGCCAAACTCCCATAATTATAGTTTGATATAAACTCATCTTTGTTTTTTTTACTTCCTCCCCCGAGTTTCTTAAGACATTCTTTTTTTTTTTACTTTTACTTATTATTTATTCTATGTATAATTTCCATGTTAATTTTTCATCAAATATTACCCCTAAGAATTTTATCTCCTTAACTTGCTCTAATTTCTTTCCACATGATTCTAATGTAAAAGTGTTTTGCCTTTTTGTAAATCAAATAACTTGCATTTAACTAGCATTCGGCCTTTTCTTCGCTATATATTTGATATTACTTCCTCTTATCCAAATAGCTCCGTCATCTGCATAGAGTGACTTTCCTATATTTCCTTCCATTTTTGTGAAAATGTCATTGATCATACTATTAGATAATGTTGGTGTTACCTTTCTTTTATGTTGAGAAATGATTCAGGCTGTAACATTTGTTTTGCAAAGATTAAAACTGTTCAAAAGCAGTGGAGAAACCAAAAGAGAAAACAGCACAACAAATTGCTAAACAGAGTGATTTATTTACAGACTATTTACATGCAAAACAAAACAAAAAAACCTATTGAACAAACAAGAACAGATAAAAACAAAAACCCAACCACCCCGAAGAGGTTCCCTTACTGCTAATCCTCTAATCTACTCTATTCTTAGCTACAGATGCGCTCATCTAGTGTACTATTAAAAGGTTACCTGAGTGTCATTTCCCAGAATGTAAGTCACGTGACATCTATCTTCCTCTTCTTTCAGAGGTTTAGAATGACAAACAAGTCAAAATTTCATGATAATCAAATTAAAATAATTGGCAGCGTCATTAAATTAATACTAATAACCAATTATAATTAAAACCGAAAAGCACACAACATTGTAGCGTCTTTATCAGAGCTAGCCGATGACGGTGTGTGGAGATTTTTATCCAAATGAGCCAGTTTTGGAGCATTCTGATTAGGTGGTGCTGTGATGACATCATCGGGTATAATTGTGACTGACGTCCTGCTCGACGGATGAGAGAGAGAGACTGGAGCTCTGGGGAGAGTGAGTGGATTGAGCCTGGATTTGACTTTGGGCCCCTTCTCCATCTACACCACCTCCTTGGGCCTCATCATCCTAAGACACGGATTCTCCTATCACTGCTACACTGATGACACTCAACTCTATCGGTCTTCCCATTCCTTCCCCTGTCCTAGCAGGACTTCCAGCAAACACGTTTAAACCTCTGTAGATGATCCAGAACTCTACAGCTCATCTTATCTTCAAGAAACCGAAGCGAGCTCATGTTACTCCCCTCTCCATCACTCTTCACTGGCTCCCCATTGCAGCTCGTGTTTAAATTTAAATCACTGATGCTGGCGTACAAAACTATCTCCAAATCATCCCGTTTACCTCCAGAAGCTCATACTCTCCTACATGTCCTCCAAAAGCCTGCGCTCAGAGAAGGAAAAGCGACTCGTGGTTCTTCTTAAAATGTAACAAAATAACATTTTAACCTAAAATAAGGTTGCAAAGCTTTGTAAATTATTTTAAAATCTGATAGTACAAACAAGAAAACGAAACTGAAATTAATAGTCCTGAAAAGTCCCCACATAATGAGAAGCAAACGCAGTTTTTATGTAGGCATCAAAAATACAAGGCTAAATTTTGAAAGTTTTTGAAACTTTAGTCAAATGAGCTTGTTCTCAAAGTTTGTAATACACGTTCGTTTTGGGGTGAACAGGTGCCCAGCACACCTAAAAAATTTGAAGCAGAAGCAGCCAAGAGTGTGTTCAGGTTTTTCACAACATGAAAATTAGTGAAGCATTCCCATCTCTTCAAGCACAAGCGAGGAACCACTCAGCCTTTGCTCTGTTGTTCAACACTTAGAGAATGTCAGAGAATTGAAAAAAAAATCACAGGAGGGCTAATAATTCTCCCTCAACTGCACATAATAAGTATATTACATATATTATATCTGAACCATTAATACGCTGACATAGAAGGTTGATACCCCACACAAAATCTGTGTACCCATGGGATAAAAATCTAGCTGTTGTAATTGAATAAAAAGCATTTCACTTCAGCTTGGGCTTAAACTCATGCAGCAGTAACGTTAATAGGCAAATACATAAACATAAAACGTGTGGAAAGTATGCGTTAAGGATCCCTAAATTACAATTTCTGAAAAAACCTCAATTACAGTAACATAATTGTAATTTGTTACTTTACACCCCTGGTTATAAACAATAGTTGTTAAAACAACATGCCATGCGCAGCAATCTTTGGCGCCTGTATAAGTGCAAAAACAGCACAGCTGATTGGTGGAGAGCAGGAGCAGCTCTGAATTTACGGATACAAACCCAAAACGTGAAAGAAGAGTATCAATAGGAGTGAGCACAAATTCAGAGCTGAGCGAACTCGTAAGTGAAGCTGTAAATTCACAATCAGCAATGTAGATAAATATATCTCAAACAGTTCGAAAATATTTCATGAGAAGCAGCTGAAAAACACAAAATTAAATCTGTGAACCGGTTTTCAAATAAATACAGGTAAAATGCACACGTTTACAGATTGAAGGGAATATTTATGCTTTTTCTTGGAAATGTACGAACATTGTTTTGAATATACAAATTGGTTTTCATTTATTTCAATCGTATTAATTATTCATGAACCTAAATGTACGAATCCCTCATCTGTCACCACTCTCCTACACTCCACAAACTTTCCACCCTGGAACACAAGCAATGTTGTCAGTACCGTAATTAATTTAATAATGTAAAAAATGAAAGAACCGTTTCTCAGCTTTCAGAATCTGTTGTCACTATTCTGTCACCGGCGACAGCTCCGTTGTAAAAGGGTTAAAGAGACGAACCCTAGAGTTACCACTTAGTTTAATACAGCACTAATAATGAAACATAAAATAAGTCTGGTTTCAATATCTTCATAATATGTCATATGTTTTGGCTGTTAGCATAAAAAAATCTTAGTACTTAATATCAGCAGAAGTTTAAGCGACTTCTTCCACCATTCCCTTCCTAGGCTTCAAACTAGCAGTCAGTCGCAGAGCCAATCAGAATGGTCCTTGTATAGTGGATCATCAACCTCATTCAAAAACAATCTTTCTTCAGTGCATTTAATTAATACATTTGCCTGGAATAAAAGGAACCATGCAAATCGTACAACAAACTAAATAGTTTAGGTACATGTATACATTTGGATTGAGTTTATTGTATACAGTTATTTTAATTCAAAATAACTTTGGGGATTACAGCACTGATGAGGGCTGTTGTCTAAAGTGAAGTTTGTTATCTAGTAATTACCCAGCAGGTACATAGTCATTATACAGTAATTACCTCATAAATACACAATAACTACACAGTAGTTACGCTATAATTACAGCGTAATAGTCTTACACTGTACCTACACGCAAGTACCCTACAAGTACTTTGTAAAAACACAGTAATTAATCTGTAAGTACACTCTAACTACCCTGTAATTATGTCATAATTCCCCTATAACTACAAAATAACTAGCCAGTAAGTACACTGTTATTACCCTGTAATTATACATGCTGTAATCTAAAGTGTAACCCACAAAATTGACAACGTACAACTTCTGCGGCTCTTGTCAAACGTATGTGAGTGAACATATATTTGTGTGTGCAAGTCTTGTGCTCTAATTTGAGTGTGTAGCAAAGACACAAAACAAAAAGTACTGGAGTTCGGGGATTTATTAAAAAACAAAGAAAGAAAAAAAAAGAAGAAAGAACCAGTTGTACAATCTGAAAAAGTAGGTACAAACAGAAAATCACTGGAACACGACCGTGTCCAACATTGCAGCCAGGCACTGCACAATATTGGAGGTCATGAGCACATCCACATGCTCCTCAAGATGCCGTTTGGGATCCTATAATTAACAAAACAAAAAAAGAGAACTAAATGACTCACAAGGATTACAGACAACATTTCTGAGAATTTGTCGGCTCACTTGAAAGCTGAAGCAACAAACAACCAATGTAAAGAAATAATAAACATACCTGTTTTCCCACGTTCTTAATAGCAAGCTGCTCTGCAGTCATCTTGTCCTCCTCTTCTACAGCCTGAAGGAGGAAATGTTACACAACAGTTACACTTCGAGAACGTTTAAATCATTCCTTCTCATTTGTGCCCAATAGATCTGTCCGTTGAAGGATTACATTCTGTCTGAATCAGATAATATTGACTTTTTTTCAGACTTCATGACTTTTCTCTGTTTATCTTTGATGCCTGGCACTAGACTGAGCAGTGTGTTTAAACTGGGGTTAATTTCATTTGATTAAGGTAAGTCATCATTGAAGACATTCCTTTCTAGGGATGTAAAAAATAAACAATTTTGTCAGACCGTGTGTGTGTGCGTATGTGTGAGATCGCACACAAAATCAGAATCTGATTGTGAAAACAAAACGCCAATGGGTGTGGCTTTACCCGTTTCATAGCTAAACTGCAAAGGAATTAGTTTGTATTTTATTCTTATTAGTAGGGCTCCAACTGTTAATCAGAGGAAATTATTACAAAAAATTATCAATTCATAATTTTTGAAATGTCTTAGTTTAACAAAAGTACTAACTTGGTTTTTAGAATCTACTTCTGGTTTGTTAAAAAAAGCACAGTTATGAAATCACTACGTGTGGGTAGGGCTTAAAACAGAGTGAAGACACAAAGCATAGAAAAAGAGGCAGAAATGATCAGATGCTGGATCATCTCAAGGTTTAGTGTGCTTCAGAGTAGATGCTAAAGATGAGGAAAGATGATGAAATTGAGATGGGAAAGCCTTTGTTTTCCTTTAGTTTTTTTTCTGTGCTCTATAACACA